>CM039668.1:1324340-1779340 GCA_022405105.1 Aristolochia contorta | reverse complement strand
GGGATCCGTAGTTCTAATCAGTGCTTTCTTTTGCTTTATTTCTTCAGGGTGATCAAGCGTCGATCATCGGTGGAGCTATTAATTTCGTGAAAGAGCTGGAGCAGCTCCTCCAATCCCTGGAAGCACAGAAGAGAATGACTCAGCAATCAGACTCCGCCAGTTTTTCCTCCCCTTTTGCCGATTTCTTCACCTTTCCCCAATACACTTCTTCTTCTTCTTCTTCTTCGTCGGCGGCGGCGGCGGCGAGTTCCAACTCGGGGAACGAGACGGTCGCGGAGAACCGATCGGCGATCGCAGACATCGAAGTGACCATGGTGGAAAGCCACGCCAATTTGAAGATTTTCTCCAAGAAACGGCCAAAGCAGCTTTTGAAACTGGTAACTGGTTTCCAGAGCCTCCGTCTCACCATCCTTCACCTCAACGTCACCACCATTGATCAGATGATCCTCTACTCTTTCAGCGTCAAGGTATAGAACACAACAAATCAACATGTACAACCCATTTCTCTCTCTCTCTCTCTCTATATATATATATATATATATAATCTTCTCCATGAAATCACCTCTTCATTTTAATTCCAACTTCGTGTAGGTTGAAGACGATTGCGGGCTGACTTCAGTGGATGATATCGCGACTGCTGTGTACCAGATGTTAGGTAGGATTCAAGAGGAGCAGTCCAGTTTGAGCTGAGCAAATTAAGTCTCATAAATGGAGTCCGCGAGTCCGACTGTTTAGATTCCTCACTAAAAATTGTTGCATTATCAAGGGTACTATACCCTCCTTATTGGTTCTTCTTCTGCTCGCGATACTAAGAGCCCTCTTCCTTGTAGTTGAAAATGGTTTATTCCAACCAGTAAATGCAGATTCTCGTTTTCTCTCTTCTGCTCAGCAATTTACCTGTACTTGTTTAGACTCCAGAGTTCTATGCGAGAGAGAGAGAGAGAGAGAGAGGGAGGGAGAGAGTGTGTGTGTGTGAGAGAGAGAGAGAGAGAGAGAGAGGAACCAGTACGGGTATGAAGGCAAAGCTGCCACTGTGAGACGTTCATAAAAGATAATGATAGACTGATTGAATTTGCCTATACTGGCCATGATTCCAAAGACGAAAAACGAGAACTGAATATGATCACAGATCACATAAAAACATCACAGGCAACGCGAAGCCAAATTCAGCTACAGATCGACCTCTGTACGATGTTCTCTTGTCATCTCACGTAGCGAAATAAAAAAAAAAAGATAAAAGGGAGAGCAGGAAGGGGAAGCGAGGGGGGTGGTCTACAATCTCTTTGGGCTCTTCTTTTAATTCCAATTAAGTTCATTAAATGAAGAAAGCTTTGATGGCGAAACCCATCAATCTGATTTTCCAAAGTCACTTTTCCTTTTCAGTACAATGAGCTGATTGAGACTCCCGATTCCCGACCACTGTTCGGGGATACTCTAACTCGTAGGTAGCTTTCAGTTCTACTTCTGGTCCCATCTCTCATCAAAAACAGAATTAGATTAGTACATAATTTCTTTCTGATAATTAAAACAAAAAGAAAGTACTCTTATCAAAATTCAAACTCCATCTTTCCTTTCCAGTGTTTTTCTGAGAGAGTTTTCATCACCCTGCAACGTACGTACCAGTTCATGAAGAGAAAATCAGGTAGGTTGTTGAGTGTACAGTAGGTGGATGGGGGGAGAAGAACAGTACCCAGTTCTTCTTCTTCTTCTTCTTCATCTAATTAACCTTTGAGAGTCTGGTTCAGGGATCGGAGTCCTTGGAAATGTATCCTGCTACGGTACAGAACAGCTAGTACTACATAATCTCCACCATTCGTTTAACCTCTACTTTGGTATTCCGGCCCTTTCATCTTCAATCTCTTGTCAACAGTATGATCAGATTAATTTAACCATCTCTCTGCAGGCTTTACCATGCTCCAGACAGTGAGACAAATACTCTTGTGTCCTTTTCTCCTTGTTTCCTTCTCCCTGCTTTGGCTTTTCTGCAGCATCTTCCCATGTTAATTCATTTCCTTAGCAGATACTTGTAGTACCGATAATCAGTAGTACTGGCGCCCGCAACCTGAGTGTGAAAACCGACATTAAAATATAACCCTAGAGATCATGTCTGTGGAGACTACAAGCTTGAAGCTTTTTCACATGGTTGCTGACCCAGCTCGATTTATATATCTGGAAAAGAAAACGACGAGGACTGATATATATATATCACACAGATGGGAGCAGTACCTGATCTGAGCTAACTAACTCCCATCTTTTACCATTCAGAAAAGTTAAACAAAAGAAAAAATTGTTTTCAGGGGTACGATTATTGACTTGATCGATCGATGGTACTCGATCGTGTTTTTTGATCACGAGTTCTTAAATCAAATTGTAATATTCGATCAATGGGGTCTTCTTTCTTTGTAACCCGGACAGATCTGTGCATGTCGCGCTGTGGGTGATGAGACCCCTTCAACACCAAATACACTGTAATATTGTACACGCCCCCGGTTTTTCTGCAATGTCGACCACGAGTCTCCCCGGGTTGCAGCAGCTCCAAGGTCCATTCATGGAACCTGTATCTTTCAAATCCGGATTATTAACAAATGAAAAAAGACAAGAAAAGTCTGTTTTCGTTTAATATCGATACGCCACTTTGCTTGTTTCATCCCTAATAAAACAAGCAACGGAATGCAATTTGAGGAAGTATACAGTAATGCAGTACTAGTACTCTCAAAGTCAAGCCCGTTCGGCGGGGAAGACGACCCTGTTTGCTGGTTTGTCGAGTACTACACGATATCCAGCTATATAGATCTAGTTGATGCGTGTCACAGTCTCGCTTGGATCATCCGTGTTGATGAAGGATGAAATACAAATGATCTAAAGACAACTAAGCCTATAAACCTGCGACGAAATTTAGATCGTCCCCTCCAGGGGATAGAATGGTTTAGGCTTCAAAATAGTCATCAGGCACGGCCGCGTCAGGGGATTTGTTTAATTGTGCCATGTCGAGAACAAGTTCAATGAATTAATCCTGTTTAAGTCTTTGATTGGAATCTGAACATTAAGCCGTAATGGGTTTTTAATAATTATAATAGATTTCTTTACTTTGAGGTGTAATTCTTCCATGTGAACTCTTCAAGGCCATAGATATTCTCCTTAATTATAAGACTGCGCTTTAATAGCGTAGGGAGAAGTGGAGAACCTTCTTTTTAACTTCTAATTATATATTCGTAAGAAGAATAATTAATGGGGGTTAGTCGGCTAAACCTGTTTTATTTAAGAGATAGGCTTTTGATCAAAGTCCACACGCCTACCATCTAGAGGTTCCCCTGCTTCTGGGAGGTAGATCCCCACTGGTTTGGGACACAGAGGACACAAGTCTCTATCCAATTGGCCATTTTTCTGAACATCGATTGCAAGTTAGAAGCAGTAAATGTAAATGGGTTAGTTATTCAGAGGACTTTCTCTGCAGTGCATGGAGAGTTGGATTTATACTCTCTTTACTGCAAATGTTTTCTTGCAGAAAATTTACACTCTCTACTAGTGGTAGAGACTTAAATGTTCTGCTGTGGAGAAGAAAGAAAGAAGGTTAACGTTGTTGAATACTTGGAACGTAATTGGGCAGGATGGGCCACCTGTTGTGGGAAAAGACTCCATGGGCAAATCCACCTGATCTATAGTAATTGGACATGGGATAACTGGGTAGGCAGTTTTGCCCAAAGAGTACCTATAGAGTTTGAAACCCCAAAATATTGGATCTTTCTTACTGGACTAGAAATGAAAACAAAAAGATTATAAGAAAAAATGTAAGCTTAATACATAGACAAGATTTTTTACGAGAATTCAATCAGAAGATGGAGAAATTTTATCGAATTGTATTTGTTTCTGCAGGGATAACCGTTTAAATGATATATTAATCACAACCAATCCTTTAACAAAGATTTTTGTTGAATTTTAACAAGAAAAGTTTGGCTCTGCACGGTCATAAGCTCCTCTCTCGTATTTTCTTGGCTCACTTCAAACAATAAAACGGGAAAAAGTTAAGAAGAAAGAAAAAGAGAAGGTTAATTAAAAAGACCTTGAAGGGAAAACAATTAAGGAAGAAAGAGAAAATTGTAAGAAGACACTCTTAGCATCCAGCATGAAGACTCAAGCTTTTGGGAGGAAAGCTCTGAGCAAGGGGGAGCTTTGCTAGTTCTTATCGAGGGAGAGCCTTGATGCGCGGTGGTGACTGATCTGAAGCTGCGTTCCAGAGGAAAGCAAAAATTAAATTTTCAACAAGGTGCTCCTGAAAATGTTTCCACGAACGGGTGAAGTAACATCCAGGCGAGAAGAGGTATAACACAGTCATTTTAAGACTATTGGTGTATATTTTGTTTTTTAAAGTGGATTGATCATCACCACCCTGGGCCAAAACCCCGCAGACATAGGTACATATTGCGTAGAACTACCTAATGAACATATCGTGCCTCTATGCTTGTTATTTTGTTTATGCGCCATCCGCGAACACGTCAATGCCACTTCATTTGACGCCTATGCTGTACCGGACTTTCACTTCTTTAAGACAAACTTATGACCTAAAAAGAGGAAAAGTTCATGCTTTAGAAAAACTCCTAAATGAGTCTAAGGTACTCCAGCAAATGTCATCCTCAAGCCAGAAGTGTATATATTTTGAGCATTACAATCAGTCTGTAACTGTCATCCGCATGCTGCACTATGAGTTTCATGTATCCAGTTTTCCCACTACAAAACAACAATAATCAAAGCAACTATCCCCTCAGACTCTCATCATCTACCACAAAATCTAACTAAGACAATCTATACCCGCAGTTCCTCTGAAACCTGACATGGTTGGAGCAGTCCTGATATAAAAGTTTTCCTGCCCACAGCAGTTACCAAGCTCAACAAGAAAGAATTTAGTAGTTCTGAGACTAAGATGATGTTTGGCAGAAATGGCAGAAATAGCAGAATAGAAAAATCTCTATGTCAATTGTTGGTAATTAGCTAACTGTGAACTGCTTCTGATGCAGAGTAATTCATGCAATTCAGTGAAGCTCGTAATCTTATCATCGTTCAATCACTTAAGCGGATACGGCAACATTAGAGAAGAAATTGAAAAGAGCAGGAATTGTTTCTGTAAAGATAAACTAGAAGATCGAATTTACGTGAACTGGATAATTGATTACTGAGGCGGCCTCGTTTTGAGCAAATTACATCACTACAGGCGTTACAAAGATGCAAATCGAAAAACAGGGTTTTGTTATCTCAGAAGGCTCAATACCATATCATCCCATGATCGGTAGTCATCGAGGACTTATTACCTTGACCGGCGAATCTCAATTTCCACTTCAGAACTACTTGACGCCTATATACTGTTTCTGGGCTTCCATCTTTCTCTGCATTCAAAGGATAAATTTGTCCCTCTCGCTTTCTTCACAATCTGCAGGTCTTTGTCCCAAGATTTTGAAGCACCCAATACATCCATAGTTTACGGGTGGTGTCTGGAAGCAGAGACAATTATGAAACACACAAAAAATTTCTAACATTCCCAAGTCACAAGGGAAGAGCAGAGTTTCTGCTTGTGCTGTTTCTGGAAAGGAAGAACTTGCCGCCGCTTGAGAAAGATCGTTTCATGGCAACAGGCCCCTTGAACAGCGAAGATCCTTTACACCCATGAGACATCACTTTGATTAAAGCTCGACTTTGCCCACCCTTGTGAGCCGGACCAATTCTCTTTGCCTCCGAAGATTCCCCCATGTTCACTTTCTTGTCCACCGACTCTGCAGTCGGGAGACTTGCCAACGATAAACGAATCAAAGTAGCAGCCGACGAATCCATGGAGAACGATCTCCGAACAGGTTCCATAACTTTATCCATCTCCTCCATCGGGAACCTTCCCGATCGAAGGTCTTGCCCCAAATCACTGTACACCCGAATCCCGAAATCGAGCCTGGGGAACGGGGCAATCTCTGGAACTTCAGCACCCAATCTCCCATCTTCTCTCTGTAACTGAAATTCAGCCTCATCGCCCGTCTCACTCGAACCAGCGGTACTGTTGGAAATTTCCAATCCGCCGCCGGCAGATGAGCCGGCGGAAGTCGAATTTGGGGAAGTCGCGGAAGAACCCTCTTGTTTGGAAACGACATTAGCTCGACACAGAGGGCAATTCACATGAGATTTCAACCACGTATCTATACAGGGGACATGGAAGGCATGGCTGCACTTGGGCAGAAGCCGAAGATCCTCGTCCTCACGAAACTCATTCAGGCAAACCGAACACTCCGTCCCTTCAATCAGGCCATCCCCTTTCTTGTATTTGCACACAGCTATGGAATTTATTACAGATGCTTCAAGACCGACAGTAGAGACATACCATATGTAATTCATGGGTGTTGCATCCTCGTCGAATTCCTCATCGGCAGGGGGATTGTTTTGGGTCGCGGGGACTCTCCGCCTTCTCCAATTTGCGCAGTACTTGACAATTATAGCATAATAGCTTACCAGAAGAAAGGCGCTTGACAGTATAGCTATGACGATAATCAGAACAGGAGAAAGGGCGGGAGGTGAAGAAGGAGGAGGAGGAGGAGGAGGATTATTGAAAGAAATAACAATTGGCGGAGGCTTTGGGACGCACTTAGGTCGGCAATCGGGGTAACAATCAGACAGACAATCATTTGGGTCTTCGAGCCCTGGATGAAGAACTCTGTGCAACAAATCCATGGCAGACGACGAAGTAAAACGAAACAGAGAAAGAACCAAAAAAGGGGTAAGCTAACAGCAGCTTACCCTAAGCTTGCGGAAACAAGGAAGAAGTTTCCGGCATCCATTTCTTCCAGCTACATATATCTAATTTCTCCTTCATTTTCCTTTTCTCCTTTTGCCTCCAGCGGTCAATGGATGCTTTCTGGTGAAGTCAATGAAGAGGGTGTATGTGGAGAGGATCCGCCTTCCCCGTCTTTGTTATTTACTACAAAGACTGACCACCAAACCATATCAAATCATCTTTATCTCTTTGTATCATGGCCTACACCCTGCTCCACTTCATTTCACGGAACCCATCTTCGTCAAAAAGAAATAATCGTAAACTCGTACTTCGTATCAGAAAGCTATATCTATTACAAACTATTAAAACCTTTAAAAGGGTCTGTTTCATAAATCGAATTGGAACTGTGGAAGGTCAGGATCATCCCGCTGAAACTGACCATGGATTCAACAAGCACAAAAGACGGAAATTTCCAGGAAATTCTCTTTTTTTCACGCTGCATTTCAAGAATGCCAAAAACACGTCTTCTCTTATCGACTGCAGAGACTCTACACTCGGCATCTTTCGTAGTATTTGTTGTCAATTCGAGTATGGGTCATTCGTCTACGGAACTTGTTCTTGGAAAGAGAGAAGATATTATCAGTATCCATGGATTAGAGAAGACAGATTTATTAAAACAAGATTGGGCTCTAAATAAATGAAATGCGGACGGATCAGAATGGAGACGCCGGGGTCTCTTTCGTGCCAATTTTAATAGATTAAAACCAGTATTTATCTGAGCATTCCTGTATGCCTGAATCCACAGCTGCATGTAGATTTAGCGCAGATAAAGTTTTTAATAAACAGATTATTAAATTACTCTTAAAAAAAAAAAACAGATTAAATTGGTAAAATATGGACCATATGACGTTTGTTAAGCTTGAAGAGCCAACGTCTCCATGGAGGCCGTTGAGGGTCAACAAGGAGAGGTGAAAGTGCATTAAAGCGGTAGATATATTACTTAATCAACTAAAAATTTATTACAGTCATTAGTACAACCCTTTTAGGGATTAGGAAAGAGAACCTCTTTACTGCATGCCCTGCCACTGTTAATTGCACGTGCTGGGTTTATGTTAAAACTAATATTGGACGATGATAGATTTAATGTTTTAAAATTACTCTATGATTAAATAGGGGTACTGGGTAATTCTCCTTTTGTATCTTCAATTTCAATAAGAGGACATGTGGCGCTTCTTTAATTTTGGGATTGATTGAAAGAAAGTAAATGGTGGGTTTGGATTGAAAGAGCTGTTCAGCTACTTGAAATTGACAGTCTTTGTTCTAGTCTATTGTTGCCACTTAAGCTTTTAAATATCAGACTTTTTTCCAACTACTTGGAAACTCTCTCATTGATTTTTTGTATTAATGGAAATTTAGTAGTGTGGGAGTTTGATGAAAAATTCTTTTAGCATCAACTACAAGTTGAAGATTTCCATGAACATACAGTAGGAAAAGTACAATTTACAAATCTAATGGGAGACCGGTTAGCATGATATATATGGCAGTAATAATGTGGTTATACCACATCAAAATAACTAAGGAATCAGTACCTATGCCATAATAATTTCATATGACTTTTAGTGTTGCTAAAGGTGCAAAGTTAGAACAACTTCGATATATAAACCAATTGTTTCCTGCAATATGAGATCTCTACAAGATACATAGCTGTCTGTATAAATTGTAGTATTCATATCACTGGAGTCTTAGCTAGTGAGCTAGCTACATTAGGATCTTTGATATTTATATATTTGTTAGTGACCACAGACTTTTAGTTACAAAATCTAGACTCATCACCATCGCTTTTTTCCTTTGACACTGCTTTGCTCCCTATTGTACGGTGTTCCTTCTTATATAGGTTGTGTACATAAACTTTTGTTTGTATAAATTAATTATTACACCTATATCTTAACCACTTTTTTATGAAAATATCAATAATCACTTATGTATCTAAGTTTCATATATAAAAAGAGGAAAAATGATATCAGTACTCCCTTCTTTTACTTGGAGGTCTTTACATCATGACGCAGTGGTAAGAGAAAATCTTGGGTTTAGGGTTTACCTATAGAATAAGAAGATAATATTTTATTAAAACAAATAAACTCTTGCCAATTTTATTTCAGAGTTGAACTTGTACCTGGATTGCAACGTCCACGCCACTCCAATGTAAACCCTTATTGTAATACATCGAAGCACTCATATCGCCACTCTAAAATGAGTGGTGATACAAGTACTGCCAAATAGTATAGTATTACTGCTCTAGTTTACAACCTGGCGCAGTGTCCATGTTGTAGTTTAAGTAAGAGATGAAGTTGGATTTATCTTCCTATTCTATGGGAAAAAACTAAACCCTAAACCTTATTTGATCTGCCAACTAAGCTACCACTAGGACAACTATGTCACATGTAAAGCCTCACAATAAAAAATATATGGTAGTACTGATATCATGTTTCATGTAAAATATATTTACATCTTGAGACTTATGAGTGGTATTAAAGTAATATTAGAAAAAACTAATTCACCTTTGTCACCTCTCTTTGAAAAAATGCCGAAATACTCTATAAAGAACTGTATTAATGCTAGTTGCACCTGACATGGAGGTTTAGGTGGCGTCCATGTTACAAGTGCCATCAGCAAACGAAAACTCCCGCGGTCTCCCTCCCTCCCGCGGGAGGGCGGGACGGAGACGGCCAGAGTTTTTGTTTGCTGAAGAGGCATATCAGTATGTACGTCCGAGCTTGGTGCGCCTAACATTACTCTATGTTAAAAGACGCACATTTATCTAACGTGCCCCACATTTTATTATTCTATAGCTGAAAATATTAACTATGATTAGTAATCGTAAACAATTCTTTTTATGTTTCACGTTTTTCTTGACACCTGCCTAACCGGAATTTAGTTTTCCTTCCTTTAGTTTGTAGGGATGGATAAGAGAGATTTTATCCTCTCACGAGGCTCAATTCAACGGGTACCTTCAGGTACGTGGCGTCGTGTTCAGGCATGTGAAAGCCGTGAGTATAACCCTTGGTACAATTGAGTTATACTAACGTGTCAGGTTGTGAGGGGCTTACACAAGAGACCCGAACTCGTTTTGGAACTCTCTCAAAATAAAAAAAAAGAAACATATCAGGATCAGCCATTTCATATACCCTCTTGACAATATATATAGAATTAATAATACAGAAGTAATAACTTTGATCGGTTTAATTTGTATAGTGGCTTTAGCACAGTTTTAAAATTGGACTGGCCATCGAACCGTACTTAGTATATATATATATATATATATATATATATATATATATATATATATATCTGCAGGGACGTTTTGGTTAATGATCTGGGTTAGATTGGGTTGGACCAATGTTTCAACTCATAGATATATTATATTAGTATTATATATATAAAAGTAAAATTTCAGTACATAAGAAAACGAAATAATTAGCTGTTGAGGTGAGAATATTAATACATAGGTGGTTGAGTGTTCGAGTCTCGCCTTCAATGTATAGAGAGATTTTGCGTCTTCATATTTTCTCCAAAATGGTTTTCTATGAACCTTATAACCGAACCAACCGATTTGTGATCAGGCCGGATAAACCGGCTGGGAGAGGTACTGAAACCAATTCTGGTCTACAAAACCCAGAAAAATCTTTAGTTCCGGTTCAACTAGCTAGGTTTGGAATGGCACATCCGGTTCGGTTTTGAAAACAGTACTGTTTTTAATAAGCTAGCAAGTGGTTTCTCGCAAGTTTTAAATTTTTAATAAAATAATAAACAAATAAGGAATAATAATAATATTAAAATATATACATGTAACCTCGTCCACGGGATATATGAGTCATATGACAAGGAATACACTCGGAAGGAAAGAGTTTAAAATATGTTTTCGTATTAAACGGATGCCAACTGTAAGCAGAATTAATGTCTAGTATTAAATATTACTAAGCAAAATAAATAATTGATTTATGTATAATCTCGAGGAGGTAAACATATTATAGAACACTGCAGTTTTTGTTCTCCTAAATTAGAACAAAAGGTATCTCATCCTGCAGGTCGCTACCTACTCAATCAATAAACACACTACATATACAAAAATCAAATCACGTGGGCATGCACTAATGAGCCCCACTGAAAAAGGTTAACACAACATACACAAGTTGAACATTATATGCATTAGTTTATGTGCACGTTAACCTTTAGTCTTATTTTTTATAAACTTAAGCCTATAGTTGCTTAAAGTGCACCGGCCAGATTCCAATCTATCTACCTATTGTTCATTAAATGGGTAAAAATTAAAATCGAGTTCTTATAAAAAAATGTTCATGTTATAATAAATGAAATAATAATATTTTTATAAAAGTTATTTTCCTTAAAAAGAAATTATATACAATCAAGCTGGCAAATTAATATATTGTTACTGTGGGTAGCATTAACAAGACCATATATATCTGAAACAATATATGTGTAGTGAATGTAAAGTTGGGACTAGCCCATCTATGTTATTTTCGGATGACTGTATAATTTCCCTAACAAAGCTAGATGATATTTCCCTTGTATAATTAAAATATGAAAACTGCTTTTCGATAAAAAAAAATGTAAAGTTGGGTTAATTGTATATTTATTTGTGCGTGTGTAAAGCATGCAGAGCGCCCTAATTACCGAAGATATTAAATTTGCTGCTTGCCCAAAAGTCTTCTTTTTAAGATTTCTTGTGTGGCCCGGCTTGTTTTCTAAAAGTTTCAAGGGACTTTCGTGGAAGAGAAGCCAAAGAGCAAAGACCAGATTACAGAGAAGGAAATCGGAAAGTTCCTCGGCGGCTCAAGAAACCTGCACCAGTCACTCCTCATAAATTAAAGTCGTTTCAGCCGCGGCCGCGTGCAGAAAATGATCGAAATAATTAGCTATATTAAACTATGCTCAAATCCAACGCACCATGTACTAACCTTTCCTGGCTGCAGTGTCTATAAATATGAACGTTTGCCATAAAAATTCTCCATTGGTAGCTGGTTTTCAGAGTCTCAGCATCAGCTCACAGATTTGAAGAAGAAGGAGGAGGAGAGAGCTGATTAGAGCTTGTTTGTTCCTTTGCTGTCGTTCAAGCGCGCTAGAGAAGCCACTGCCATGTCTTTGGTTAACTCTTCGTCCTTTGGTTACCGCAACAACGGTGGTCTTGACCTTCCCAACCGGTACAGGAAGTTTAATGATCATAAGGGTACAATTAGTCTGGGTCGCCATTTTCAGAGCTCTCATGGTCTGTTCAAATATGGGTATTCTTTCTTGAAGAATGAAGGGTTTCGGCGGAGGAATCTCAACCCTTCAGCTAAGTTAAGAGTCGATGCATCAGGGTAAGTCTTGTGTTTGTTACAATTTAATTTCTAAACAGGCAGCTGCAGTCTTCTGATCTGCTTCTGGTCATGGTTTAGTACTGTAATGTTTACATCAATGATGGGTGCTCGTTTCTGTTTTATCCTTTATAGCAGCGGTGGCAAAGTTCCACTTCCATTCGCGAATCTCCCGAACCCCAATTTGCCCCAATGGTAATCATCCACAAACACGACATTGAGAAATGAGAACTCTGTTACGATATTTTTTCCAATAACTCTGATATTCGCGAGTTTCTTGATGCAGGGCAAAATGTATCGCTGGATTGGTTTTCTCTCTAATTCGACCATTCTGGGCGATAACCGGCGGAAGATTTCTCTCTTTCCAACGTACGTAAGAATATTTTGACTCCACTAGTCTGAATTAGCTACATATCATTATTCCAGCTCAAATATTATACACGTACAGAGAATCTTGCTTTCTGTGTTCTTCTTTCTGGTTAATTTAATGTTATTGTCTCATGGTCTTGTTCAGGTGATGTTGAGAGTATAGTTCAGAAGGTGGAAGATGTAGCAGAGATACTCGACGACGTAGCCGAGTCAGTGGAGAAGGTAGCCGATGATGTGGGCAATAAGCTCCCAGAGGGTAGTTGGTTGAGAGAGACGACAGATCTCATCGAAGAAGTATCCAAAGGAGTAAGTGATACCGCTGAAGAAGCCATAGACATCATCAACAAGGTAACTTAATTAATCAAATCGTTTCCTCGCTCCAATTTATTGTATATGATAAAACAGTTCGTTATTAATCCTTAATTTCAGCTGCTTGTCTAAGACTCTTAACCCCCTCGACTACTTTAATCGAGCGCAGTTCCAGGAGGTATCGGACGACGTGGAAGAATTTATCGAAATGGTGACAGAGGGCCGAGAATTACATGAAGAAGAAGATGGGAAGGACCAGAAGAACGTCCCGGCCGAGCTTCTTACGGAGAGAGAAGAAGAGCTGCAGCAGATGATAGAAACATCCGCCGCAGGAACGATCAAGGCAGAAGAGATCAGTTCCGCAGAGACGGGGAGGATAATCAAATCTTGACCCTTACTGAAGTCGTCAAGAACCTGTGATTAGACGCGTTCAATCGTCTTGTAAATAGAAAATTGGATTGTTTTAAAGTTTAATATTTTGTTGAAATAATCTGTAATCTGATGATCCATGAATATTATTTCGTTCGTTTGATTAAATCAAAATCAAGTTGGGTTATTAATTTATTTTACGTGCAAGGATGGACTTACGTTTCCTAGCTAGGAGGACGACTCCGTCGACGGCATTGTACTGTTACTAAATTGACCGGTATGGGCGTTAAGATCATGGTGCGTTAAGTGGGTTAGGTGGGTTTTCTGGAAGACGATGTCGAATAGATTTCTTTGATTCATTCGATTTTTTGCATTTCTTTAAAATCCGTCTTGTTGCTTACAAAACGCAGAGTTTGACGGAGGCAATATTAGTACAAATCTTCAACTTTCGTCCACGACGGAGGCAATATTAGTACAAATCTTCAACTTTCGTCCACGACGGAGGCAATATTAGTACAAATCTTCAACTTTCGTCCACGACGGAGATAACTTCGAACCCGGGCAGAGGTCTGGTCCATGCACAAAATTCGTCTTCTTCCCGTGACCCGAACGCTGCCAATGGAGACTCACGAGCACCGAATCGTACATATTCGTGGCGCTAATTAACATTACAAGAAACTGTGGTCCATGCATTAACGCACCAATTAATGATAAAATTCATGGCCGATGCTCTCAACTCTGTCCGTTTCAAGTGAGGAGAGACCAAGAAGCATTCACACAAAGTTTTAAGTATTTTACTGCTAGGGTTTACAACAGGACGTGGCCTAAGAGATAGTCTGATCTATCTTCTAATTCTATGGATAACTTGGTTTGCCAACTAGGGTAATATAGGAGGCACTAGTAGAAATGCGGGATGTACAAATAACCGCCAGTAACTCAAACCGGACCGGCAGTTATTTACAAAAAACCCCCCACTAAGTTACCTTGTGATTTTCACCTCCGGTAAGTTTAACTTACCGGCAATAAAATTTATGCGCCGGCCTGGTTTGGCTCAGCGGCCGTTTTAAACTGCCGGTAAGCATGTAAAAATAAATCCTCCCCAGCCGGTAAGCCACCCTTGTAAAAAAATCAAAGAGCTTCGATCTCGTGCAACGTCTGCGCTTCGGAAGTTCGCCCCTTTCTCCTTCATCCCTCTCTTCACTAACGACGCGTGCGCGGCCAGATTTCCGGCGATGAGCGAATGCACAACCTTTTCCGGCGAGGGGACGAGGCAGCACCACTTCGGAAGTTTGCCCCTTTCTCCTTCCTTCCCTCTCTTCACGAACGACGTGCACGCCGCCAGATTTCCGGCGACGGCCCCTTTCTTCTTCATCCCTCTCTTCACTAACGACGCGTGCGCGGCCAGATTTCCGGCGATGAGCGAATGCACAACCTTTTCCGGCGAGGGGACGAGGCAGCACCACTTCGGAAGTTTGCCCTTTCTCCTTCCTTCCCTCTCTTCACGAACGACGTGCACGCCGCCAGATTTCCGGCGACGGCCCCTTTCTTCTTCATCCCTCTCTTCACTAACGACGCGTGCGCGGCCAGATTTCCGGCGATGAGCGAATGCACAACCTTTTCCGGCGAGGGGACGAGGCAGCACCACTTCGGAAGTTTGCCCCTTTCTCCTTCCTTCCCTCTCTTCACGAACGACGTGCACGCCGCCAGATTTTCTGCGACGAGCAAACGCACAACCGTTTCCGGCGAGGGGATGCGGCAATACCACTTCGGAAGTTCGGTCCCTTTTCCAAAATTAGGTATTTCGGGTTAGGGTGGGTTTTGATTTTTCTCTTTACTTATGTGTATCTCTCTTGTATTGACGTTTTCGATTGATTCATCTAATTTCTTCTGTTTCTGAAACATTATTCTCTTCCGTATACGATTTAACAGTTTTTTGTATTTTTTTTGCTGTTTAACATAAAGGCCGTGAAGACATGTTCGCAAGATTCTTCGGGTTCACGGTTTTATGGGTTTTGGATTTGTTCATGAATTTTACACTGTAACGAGTATTTACTAGTAAGTAAGAGTCTTTTTACACAAAGTTTATGTTTTTTTTTCTTTGAAGTCAAAGTGTTTATACACTCAGTTTTCTTCTCGATTTTGTTTATAACTCATTCGCCATCTTCTTTTCAAGCGAAGGAGAGACTTCAGAGATTTCCGGTACCTAAACTCCCTACCCTTAATTCATTTGATTGACAATTAACAAGAAAGATGCATCTCTATATTAATTGGGTTGAAACAACCTATTTTATCTAATCTTGATACTGATGTGGTTAATTGGCTTTTCTTAATTCATTACAAAATAATAATATATTTCTTAATAACCATAATGAAAAGAATATAACATACCATAATTTCTAATTTTTTCTCTTCAAAATAGTAGTCTTTGAGTTGCAGCACGCGCCTTTGCTTATAATGAGCTGATGAAATGCATTAGTGTGGCCAGGTGGGTAGATTATTTCAGTGTATTACATATGGCTCGAAGCATCATCATTTCATCATTTCATAAAAGGGAGATTCTGATCTTCATAAGCCTTTTTCATCTGAATGATAGGCTGCATCCAGTTTTTGGGCCGATTACGGAAAATTCGTTTCCTTTAAACATTTCTCCTTTCAAACCAAATTGTCTAGCATTTTTTTAGTATTTACTTGAGATTTGTGTTTGTTTGTATCCACTTATGTGTGTTGTTGTTAGAACAATTGTTCATAGTTCTATAATTATTATAGTATGCTCATGAATGACTTGTAACTTTATGTTATTCTTTTGATTGATATACGAATGCATGGAATGATTCTAGATTTATGGAATATATTTTGTTTTATAATTGCTTTTCTACGTTGAGTATGAATGTCAATTAGTTAGTTAATTCATCATGCATTCAACGCTTATAATGTTAGGTGTAGATGGTAATATCAGATGTATGCTCTCATCTGTTCTCCCTCTTTCCTGCCCCTTACACACTCTTACACTTTAAGAAAGTATGAGAGAGGAAGGGAGAGAGAGGCAGAGAGACAGAAGAGCAAGAAAAAAATTTGTAGGGAGTGTGGAATAGGATTGAAATCATAATCTCTTAACAATTTTTACAACTTGTCTTTGTGTTTTATCGCAAAGATGGACTATCTCAATGACAGGGGCTGGATGTACCGGTATGCCAACAAGCTTGACCGGTGCCAGCCCGAATTTTTGGATGTGATTGTTTTCTTCATAGAGTTTGCCAAACAAAAGTTGGGTGTTAAGATGACCATGTGCCAGGTGTAAGAATAAACATTTGTTTTTAATTGTGACACAATGATGTATCATATAGCAAGGGAGGGATTTGTAGCTCGATACCATACCTGGCTCTTCTACGGTGAGGAAGGAACAAAACAACAACCAAATGCTTCAATGGAGATGAGACACGGGCCGTGCAACATTTTTGTTCAAGATATATCGATGGAATAGAGTCTAAGTTAGATAGGCCGATCCATTACGTTGAAGGTCATCTTAGGGCGCCGCATTCATATTTAATATCCAACGAGGAGTCGTACCAAATACACAGATTCATTTTGTTGAACTACCCGCAGATCGACCCATACTTGGTGTAAGTAATATTTTCAATTCGATTTCAGTTTTATAATTCAACGTAAATAATTTCAGCACATGTATTGTACTCTCCACTATTCTAGGACACATAAAGAAAACTTGAGAAGGTTGCACCTTCAGTGGTCCGATGCTCGAGAACACTAGGAGCAACATACGGGATTTGTCCAGTGGTTCAAAGATCACGTAAGTGTTTTACATAGGTTCTATGTTCTATGTGTTTTAAAGTTCATAATGGCTCATTCCTTCATATTATTCAGGTAGGGATATGCGCAATCATGGGCAAGTAGATGGAAAATTTATCATGCTTGCACAAGGGCCAAGGTATGATGCCTATTCATACAAAGTGTTCTTAATGAATGGATTCAAATTTGAATCAAGTTCAATGGACAATAAGCGGGTCACTCAAAATAGTGGCATTGCCACTGTAATCGAGGAGGAAGAGATATTTTACGGCGTCCTTCAAGCAGTCCTTCATGTATACATAGGCACATTCGATCCAATGCACTTATTTAAATGCATTTGGTTTGACATGGGTGCTAGCGGAAGGAAGCTAGATGAAAATAACTTTACTTTGGTCAACACCACCAAACGAAGTTACGAAGATGAACCCTTCATTCTCCAATTGCAAGCATAACAAGAGTTCTATTCAGGGGACCCGCTTACACCTGAGTGGAGTGTGGTTTGCCGTTGGAAACCGATGGTTACATATGATGTCCTAGTAGTCAACCTTCATGCTTGCGCAACAGTAGATGTGGAAGTTTTACATGCCCAAGATCCATCACTAGGTCTCGTAGAACCATTGGACCCTGATGATGATGTTGTATGGGTGCGTAGAGACATTGGTGCAGGACTAAGGGTTGACAAGGAAGAGTTGAATGAAAATCAATGTATGTTTCCATAAATCTTACAATGTATATTCAAAATAGCAGTAACAAATAGCTCACTGTTTTTTGTTTGTTATATTGTTTTGCAGAAAAATGCCGCCCAGAAAAGATAAAGGGAAAAAAACCAGTTGATGAAAGGCATCAAACAGGTACAACATTTGAGTTACAATTATGTTGCCTCTTAATTTTTTTTTCGTGATGGTATCTAATTTATGGGATTGTTTTTATTCAGATCCTTGGGATATTAGGAATTGGTTCTCCAGTTATACATCCCCCCCGGACTCTGATGCACATGGTACGCATGAGATTGATTCATAAATTTTGTGCATTCCTCAACGATAGTTGTCTAACCCACTTAATTGTGATTTATGGTAGGTCCATCACAATTTGTTGAACCGTTAATCGAAATAGAGGACTTGGAGACACAGGATCCAAACCTCGACGATGATGAGACACTCCTACTAGAGGAGTAGAGTAAACCACCTGAAGTACCACCACCGACTCCTACACAGGTTGGTAGAGGTCCTGCCAGAGCAACCTCACTCATGCCCAATGCAGGTGAAAAATATGTAGTCGTGTTAAAAAATGGTCAAATGACCAATGAGGAAGCGGCTAACTTCTCACGCATGGTTGGCTCCAATTCCATCAAGAACGGTATTTTGTTATGCATAAAATGTGGATGGACCAACGTGACAAGTTCGATCAGTGGTTCGAGGCAATGTCGGTACGTACATAATTTTTGACAATTGAAATTATCCATTTTCATATAGATATGTAAGTCTGTTGGCACTCAAGTTTGTTGATTGGTTTTTAATTGTACTGCAGCAATCGTACAAGTGAGTTGATGATGATGAAACCACAGAACTGAGTAGCACGGAGGCAAAAAAGTTCCTTAAGCCTATTCTTCAAAAATTTAATTAGGGACAACCGATGCTACTTGAGGAGAGACTACGTTGAAGGCAAGAACGCGGAAGAGTATGCAACTACTCCCATCCCAACCATTACTCAAGATTCGTGAGATCTTTTACTGGCTTATTGGGATCGAGAATAAGTAAAGGAAATGTCAAGGAAGAACAAGATCAACCGGTCTAAGCAAAAGATCCTTCACACTCTCGGGACAAAGCCATTCCCTCGGTACTATGAGCAACAAGTCAGTTGTCATCCTTTAATTTTTTTAATTTTCATAATTATAGGAAGACGTAGTTTATTAATGGATTGATGTTTTTGAAAACAGAAAAAGAAACAAGGGAATTCTTTTAGTTTGTTTCATTGTTACGTTGGGGCCCATAGGAAAAGGATGGGACGTTTCTTACTGATGCTACACGAGAAAAATGTGTAAGTTTCTAAGTCAACATAAGTCTTAAGTTTTTATATAAGATATGAAACTAATATATTTATGCAATGTGCTTTGCAGGAAGATTTACGTACAGAAGTCATCACTTGCCAGGTCTCTGAATCGTGGGACCCTGAAGATTTGAGATCCGTATTGGATCATCTGCATGATAGACATCACGGTGGATACGAGAGGGGTTTTGGCCAAGGTTATTTATGTGGTTGGGCGGGTCATGTGTGCAGGCCAGTGTCCCTTCAAGAAACTGCAACACTGGGGGAGGAAGTGAAAGAGTTGAAGGACAAAGATTGCCACAGAGAGAGAGCTAGCGATTATGAGAGAACAAATCACTATTTTGACTCAATCACATCAACAACAAACTCATGGTATGTTAGACCTTTATTATTATCTAATTGTGATGGGTGATGATTGTGATTTTCAATCAAATGTTAATTAATTTCTTAATTTACGCATGCAGGCGATGATAATGAAAATGTCAACTTTGATGGAGATTACTTATTATCAATTTCCTTTGAAAAGGAATTCTGTAATGATACATTATTGTAATTATGTTCAATGACGTTATGATCCAAACAAGTTTATGATGCAAATGTTATTTAGTTTTAGTTGATTAATTGTTTATTAGTGCAATTTAGTTTTTATTATCTAAATTTGAGATTTATTTGAATGAATGATGATGCAACAGGGTTGTGATTGATGCAATAGGGTTGTGATTTATGGAACATGCTTATGAATATATAATCTAAACGGAAAAATAAATTACAAATAATAACAATTACCTGCGGTCATGAAAACCACTGTATATTCTAAGAAAATTTCTTTTGGATTGGTGGTCATCGAAACCGCCGGTAAGCTCAACAAAACCTTCCACCGGCGGTAATTAAAGTTGCATGTATTTTAAATTATTTTTTAGTACCGGCGGTTTTTTAACCCACCGGTAAAAAAGTTAAAAAAGATTACTAAATGCGTAGGTAATTAATAAGTATTTTTTACTAGCATATAATATATTGCCGGTAACTTACTAGCAGTTTTGAGCACTAATAAATTACCAGCACAAAAAAAGTGCGTCTTAATCGCCGGTAACGAGTATATCGATGCTCCATTTTGTGGCGGTAATATTTTCACTGGAAACCAATTTACCGGTGGTTTTATGGGATTTACCGACAGTTTTTAAAAACTGCCGATAAAGCCTGCTTGTGAGGACAACAACATCACAATGTAAAGTTTTAAGTATTGTTTTTAGTAGTTGGTAATAATAAGTGTAAGTTTTTTGTGTTCTAAATTTGTAATGCGAAAAATTATTATTTTCCAAGCATAATTAAAATTATGTCTATTGAAGAGAAGAAATGGCAATAGCGGGTGGGTTTTGCCGATACTCATCTATCTCGTTTTGGATATGTTGCACGATAGACAATAGCACCTGTAATTTAAAAACCGAACCGGTGGAGCATCCGAATCTGGTTCAACCGGGTTAAACTAGTAGTGCAACTAGTATGAGTTGTATCTTATAAAAAAATTTCATTATAAAATTACAAAAAACAAGTTTAAAAATAAAAAATTTTTAAAATACTTAAGAAGGTAACAAAACCATTCAACTAGTCTGGTTCGTTTTTCGGTTCAGCAGTTGAACCGTTAAAACTAACTAGTCGACCATTTTTTGTCCTTTTTTGGGTTTTATAGAAAATCGAAACGTTCGAAACCCCCGTTTCGATTGTACTCAAGTGACCGGCCGAGTCGGTTCGATTTTTAAAACTCCGTTAGTTTCTAAAAAATAATATTTATAAATAATATTTATATTTTATATAAAATATTTTTTTTCTTCCAGTATTTTAAAAACCGAACCAACACTACCGGTTCAACCAGATTTAATCGGAACTGGTAAAAGAGTGAAAACGGGTGACCAGCCGACTCTTATGGTTCGACAATTGAACCGTTAAACCGACTAACCCACTTCAACCGGCCTTGTTACTGTTGGCCCAACTATAGGTTTAGAAAGTAAAACCTTAAAAATAAGAGAAAGACAGTCGAGAATCGGGATAGGGAAACTAAAACTGGCTTCTCTCATCTCCCCCAACTCCACTCAACGAGATTTGAGGGCAGTATCAAAACACTCAACGCCTTCTCTCGTCTTCCCGGCTTCTCTGTTTGTGTAATCTACTAAAGGCATTCTACTGGTTTCTTACCTTTGAGGTATCAAGTTTCTCTCTCTCTCTCTCTCTCTCTCTCTCTCTCTCTCTCTTCTCTTCTCTTTTCTTTTTCCTTTTTACTTTTCCATTTTGATATTGAATAGGTTGGTCAATTTTAATTCCACATTATTTTTTAGAGATGCTATATATTATTTCTAAAGATATACGGATGCCTCGAATTCTTCAAGCAGTCTTGCGCGTCCTCTTGTTTCTTGAATTTGTTCGTTTTTCGAAGGCATTTTGTGTAGAAAAAAAACATTGAAATGTTCTACAATAGATATATTTTTTCTACATTTGGAAAAGTTGTGGTTAATCTAGTGTCCAATAATATTTCCTAATCTTAAACATCTAACCTCTTGCTCAGATGTTCATAAGTGTTAGAGATAAGTCCCACATAAATAAACGAGTAAAAATATTCAGGCTTAATAGTTGGAAAAGGTTTCCTAAGTTCGGCTAATCATTTTGGGATAAACCTCAACCCAACTTTATATGGTATCGAGAGAGAGATGGAAACGGGAACCGATTACCCGCTCTACTGTCCGACCGATTATTAAATGAAACAAAATGGGAATAAAATATTATTATCCGTTTACCGCTCAACCATTTAATAAACGGATGGAAACGAAATAGCTCTTCCAAACCTATTTTACCTATTTACCATTTAAGAAAGGGTAAAATAGTAAATTTATATATCTATTTAGTTTAATCATAAAATATTTATTTTTTATAAATAACATTATTATGTTTTTTATCACTTATTATCAAATTTTGTAGAGTTGAAAAGTTTTGATAGAATTTGAATATTTTTATATTTTGGTAATTATTAGTCAATATATATTGACTTTAACTCATGATTTCATAAAGTCATAGAGTCATAATCATAGACTCATGGTCATATAGGATAGATCACATATTGTAAATTTTTAATTAACTAAATAAGGTAGTATTAGTAATCTAATATTAAAAAAATTTCATTTTTCTTACAAATGTCAAGTTTTATTCAAATGCTAATTATTTTTATAAATGTAAACAATTATCATACAAAAATATACATATTATAATTCATAATAAAAAATTATAGAAAGATAAACATAGTAATTAACTAATACATGAGATGATTTCATCTTATTTCATATTAGGTCATATACCCTAAATTAATAATTATAATAATCAAATTTTTTTAATTAGCCCATTACATATTATTAGGTCATATACCCTAAATTTTTAATAAGTATATGTAATATCATTGACTTTAATTTCTTGTTACTTACTTCTCTAATTAATTAATATTCTAGTTTTGATTTTCCCTTCCTCTATGAGTCCCTAGTCATTGACTCATTGCTCCTTATGTAATTATGCTACTTAGATTTTAGATTTTTTTTAATTGATTACTTCTCTATTTAGTTATTATTTAGTTACCCCCTAAATTTCTTATGTAATTATTGGCATTATAACATAACATTAATAATTTAATACAAGTAACATTGTGACAAGCAATAAGTTATTAGCTATATCTTAAAAATTACAAGTTATAAAATTACAAACTTAACCTTATTATATTATTCTATTACTAATAATAGTCTTTATTATCCTTTGGACCCACTTCCGTTCTTCGCCTTCTCTCCTTCCCTCCTCTCCTTCTCGCTTCTCGGTATCCATTGTCAAAATGACAAAAGTCCCAAATCCCTAAACTCTAAGAGTCTAAATGGCAGAATCAGACCTAAACTTACCCATCGATTTCGTACATCGATTTCGTGGAAGACGACTTCGACGATTCTGCAAATAGCAACAGTTCTCTCTCGCCCGAGGCATACGAGGAAGCTCCTAGCGCGAGGTATTTGATTCTCTTCTTCCTCTGTTCGTCTCATTCTCTCTCTTTCTCTTCTCTTTTGGTTTTGGGTTATATTCTTCTCTCTTCGTTCGGTTTGTTTCTCTTTTTCTATCGGTGTTGCGATTTTGTTTTTCTCTTTTCGCTTTTATTTTTCTTTTCTCTTAGGTGTTCTATTTTTGACTGCTATTTGCCCTATTGCCCAAATGCCCAAATCCCTAATTAACTTTCTCTTTTTACGATTTTCCCTAATGCCCTAATCTAACTTTCTCTGCGATTTGCCCTAATGTCCTCATATTTTTTACTCTTTCTCTCGATTTGGTCTGACATTCTCACGAACTAGTTAGCCCATTATAAATTTGAAGCAAACAGAGGCAAACGTATGCGTGCTAGTTAATGTTTTTCCAAATGGCTTGGAAGTTGGAACACAATAAAGTGAACAGGAAAAATCACTGAAACGTGAAGACTCCATTTTGTTCGATTCTTTCTGGAGTACTGTTATTTTTGAGTTTGTCGATAGGCTAATGAATGATTTGGCTGTTGTTGAATGTTATGATAGTCAAACGTTCTGGTGATTATTCAAACCATAGTGGATGAAGGCTTAATTTCATGCAGGTTTTCATGCCCATTTCTGTGTTTTTTTTTAAACTGGATGTAGTTTTGTAGAGTTCTCCGTTTTTAGCTTTCATTTCTCAAGCTGCTCAAAATTTGTGTTCATCCCATGACGAGTGTGCGGTGGCTGGATAATTCATGCACGTGGGCATCTTCTTTAATTTGATTCAATTTCTTTAGCGTTTCGGGAAGAGACCGTTTTACTTGTTTCTTAATTTTTCCTCTTTTTTGGGTTTTTTGTGTTTTTTTTATTTTTTTTATTATTTACCCGTTTATTACCCGATTACCTGGTTTTCCGGCAAGTAATAAACGGAATAGAATTTCGTGGAACTAAACGGATACGGACGGTAACGGGTAAAGGGTTCAAAAATATTAATGGTAGACGAGAACCCATTACTTGTACCGTTTATTACATGTTTACATCCCTAATCAGAGCGGGTGCTCAAGAGAAGGCCCACACGTGCGGGGGAGTATTAGAGATTAGTCTCACATACATAAACGAGAATAAAAGATCCAAGCTTAATAGTTGGAAAGAGGTTTCCTAACTTTGGCTAGTCATTTTGGGATAGGCCTCGGCCCAACTTTACAATAAGCAACTTCTTGTACGAGAGGTTTTATCAATTAATCAACATTATAGACTCTGTTCTTGGAGCTCCAAAGTGACCTCTTTTCCTATCTAGCTGCAAATCTCAGGATGCCAGCTCAAAAGTACTATCCAGATGTGGTTCATAAAAAGGTTGATAATTTGGTCATTAATTATGCACCATGATATTAATTTAGCTGCATAAAAAGGAACAAGATGTTTGTTTTTTAATTTGGTCAAAAATATTCTTTGCTCCCATTAATTCCCTTGGATACTCTGAGGCTGCTTCATAGTGGGACCAAGACATAATATCTAGAAGAACCACTTTGAGCCTCTTGGATTCAAGCTTCCTGTAACGTAAAGCACAGACCTTTTCTTAGTCATGGTCATGTCAGACACTTATGCTCTCGATTGAAGTTATTTACTTGCATCTGTGTATCATTTTGGTTTCACTGGTTTATGATTTTAAACTTTTACCCATTTGAAGTGGACTTGATCTTACCGCTTTTTCTGTTGAAATTCACTTTTACAGGTTTTCAAATGGCAAAATTAACAAAAGCGCAAAAGTTCTTGAAGTAAGTACCACAACCACTAGAGTTGGTAGTTGTTTATTTATACAAGTGATTGCTGTTAGTAATGCATGCAGGCTCATTCTCTCAATAAAACTGTTTTGTTGTAAAGGAATACGAGGGAAAAGAACTTTATTTCTGTTAAATATGTGAACTCTGTATGACATGGGTTTGTTGACCGGACCGGGTTGAACTGGCTACAGGTTCATTGTCTGCTTAGGTTAAACTAAAATCCACAGGCAGGTGAATCCATCCAATTGCTTTTGTCAAATGTCTACTGCAGAAATAATGAAAATATATTTTTTCTCATTCAAGCGAGGAATTTTTTGAAGTTGATGGAATGGTATTATCTGATTGATCCAGTTGGACCTGGACCTAAACCACTGCTTTATTTTGTAAAACTAAAATCCACAGGCAGGTGAATCCATCCAATTGCTTTTGTCAAATGTCTACTGTGGAAATAATCAAAATATATTTTTTCTCATTCAAGCGAGAAATTTTTTGAAGTTGATGGAACAGTATTATCTGATTGATCCAGTTGGACCTGGACCTAAAACACTGCTTTATTTTGTACCTTGAATTTGTTTTTGTGTGTTTTTTTCCTCTCTTTGTCACTTCAAATATATATATCTGGGAATTCTTTAGTTTTTCTGATAAGACGAAATGAACTTTTATCGATTCAAGATATAGAAAAATCACTCACTTTCCTCAAAAAAAGTTCTCAAGACTCAGAGAGAAAATGAAAACAGAGTTAAAATGAGAGAGAAGTTCTTCCTATAGAATCTTTATTAAGGCATCTTAGAAGCTGGCCTTGGAGCATGCTGCCGTTTTGGAGCAGATATCCGAAACTCATACTCCTTTCCTTTTTCTGTTTTAACCAATTATGCATCTTTATTTTCTTCCTCATGTGTTTTTTTTCAATAAGAAACTGAAGACCTATTACTCAGACTGCTAATTATGGACAGAAGACTCTAAAGTCATACCGACTACAAATTTGATATCTGTAAAACTCGTGCTTAGCATCTTCATGAAGTAAATAAAGTTCAAGAGAGTAATGGATATAATTTTTAAACTAAAACAGGAAAATTGGATTGGGCAAGGAAGATTATCCCTTCTGGAAGCAAATTGGAAAAGCTTTGCTTTGCACATATACAGTGTTTGGTCTCGCCTGGCTGTGGAATGAGACATCCCCACTTGGTTGGTGGACTCTAAAGCCTCGCCCAAAGGTAAGAACTGGTAAAACTTTTCTTTTGAAAGTTCTGTCCTTTAAGTTGAGGATGTAAATCCATTCTCTTGAAACTCAATTTCCCTGGTATTCTTTGTTGGTGGAATTATGATGAACAAGATTAAACTTTCTTAGGAAAAAATAACCATGAACAGGATAAACGTTCCATCATATACTTTTTCTCCCTCTGTAGCATCTGGTGATGATCTGTATCTAGTTTTTAATACTCAGTAAGCATACCATGGTTGTAGTCGCTCTTTCGTGTGTATTAGATCAGTTTCATAGATGAAGACCCAAACTTAGAGATATTTTCCCATGACAGAATTTTTCTATTTCTGTAAGAGGTATGTCTGGGAAGTAACTTGAAAAAAAAATTCAAAATGGGTTCAATATCTCCTATCATAGAATTAAGCATGGGTTCAGTATCTCCTTATCACTGTAGAGACACTTGAAACAACATACAGAGAAATTTTTTCATGGATGTTAAGAAGTGTGATCTGAAAAAATTTGACTTGGCAACATGGAATGTTGTTTGCTTTAATAGGTGGTGTATATTGAAGGTAACATTGTTTTATAGTCGTCCAAATCTTTTTCTTACTGATTGATCAGTTTTGCATGTGACTCATGGCATGCGTTTGAAGATGCAACTTGTTTTAGTGTGAAATGGAGATTAAATGTCCTTCTGACGACAGGAAGAGAGAGAAATGGCACATTTATATGAACGTCGACAGTTTCCCTACCCTGGTGATGAAGAAGCAGTAGAGAAGTTTATTGCAAGTGGAGGCACTCTTGGAACCACGATTGGGCCCAAAGGTTTTATCGATTCTGACAAGGATTCTGAGAACTTCCAAAAGAATCTGCAATCGCAGAAATTCGACCTTGAAGCTCACAAATTGTGGATACGCATGCGGAATGAAGTCATACTAGAGCTCCAGGAGAAGGGATATGATATTGACTATCTAATGAGACCTCCTCAAAGACGAGATGATCAGTAGCGACCAGTGATTCATATTGGACGATTTACTCTACACCTCTTTGTTTTGGCACGTAAAGAGGCAGATCTTAAGTTTGTAGGGGTCTTCCTGGTCCTATGTATTTATGGGTAGCTTGCTGCTATTGCTCACGTAGCAATAATTTACTTGATGTATCAGTATTAGTTCTCTTGTTTCCTCGGCAAGGTGAATTGTATGGTGAACCTCTAGAGCTAAATTGAAGGTATAGGGGGAAGAGCATGCAAGTTTTTCTCAAGATTGAGTTCAAAAGTTTTAGCTGTAAGAGAGGACTAAGATCTTTCACTTAATTTTAGCGATGTATTTCTGACCTTTTCATGGGGAGCAGGTACGACCCGCTATTATAATGTAATAGTTTATTTGAATAAATTGGAAAATTATTTGTAATCCAAAAAATATTTTTAATTCAATACAGAAGTACAGGTAAGTTTTCAATAATAATAAGACGTCAAACTGTTGCATGTTCAGTCTTAACTTTCAGGACCTGCAACCAAGGCTACAGGAAACGGCCATGTTCGTAGATCACATGAACAGGACCATTGATCCTCGATTCAGTGACTGTTTGAGTTCGGATGTCTGGTTTTCAGTTCCCTCATATCTGTCTTAATGATCCTCCTCGATCTGCCGAAACAAACCAATTCGAGTTTGGAGCACACTGCCATTTCCTAATCAATTTTGCTGCCGAACAGCGTATACCGCTGCTCTGCAGATTGATGAAACAAGGGAAAACGAAGAGACTCAACTGGATAGTAGTGCAAAGTATATATAGTACGTGTCGTATTTCCTATTTTTAAAACAATCAGATTTTTTGCCCAACGTAAATCGCTGAAAAGACAAGGAAATAATTAAAACTTTAAAGACAAAAAAAATTAATGGGTGAGAAATTGAATATTAAGTGAAAGCAAAGGAATTCTTTTAAATTTTTTAATATTTTATGAAAGAAGGATTGAATAACTCAGTCGATTTTTCGAATTTTTCAGAATTCAGATTATCCATTTCATAGTATATAAAAGAGCAGCCGCAGGCCCGCAGGTAATCTTCTTTTGGATTATGGCGCTTCTCAATCTTCACCACGCGCTGTCGAGGGGGATTCGAGAGTCTCCTTCTCGACATCTGCTCTTCAGAAAAGCTCCCGAAGTTCACCTATTTTCTTTTTCTGCAACTTCTCGGACGCGATGGAGGAGCTCAATGTTTGTTGTCTCTTCTTCCTCTGCACCTACTTCCCCTTTTGCCGAAGCCTCCGTAGATGCAGCTGATGCTATTCCAGACAGAACCAGATTGATCGCACAAAACATTCCTTGGACTTGCACTCCCGACGAAATTCGAACTCTATTCGAACAATTCGGAACTGTAGAGGATGTTGAGGTTTGCTTGACGGGCTTTGCTACTCTGAATCTCTAAGGTGCCTCTCGGATTCGTCTTCAGTTTTCTTATTGAAATTTGGTTGTGTTCCTTGCACTTTTACAGCTCTCGATGTATAACAAGACCCGGAATCGGGGGTTGGCATTCGTTACAATGGGTTCAGAGGAAGAGGCTGGGGAGGCTCTTACCAAGCTTGATTCCTATGTAAGAGTCTCTGACATTATCTCTCGCGTTCACCACCTGAATAGCATAAGATTTTCTGGTTTAGAGGCTTTAATAAAACTGGAAGAACGCAAACACAAAAAGAAAATAAATATATAAATAAAATATAAAAAATCTAGAATGGCTGAAATCTGTGTTGAGAAACCGAAAATATTGCGCTTTATCTGATTGCTTGTTTGTTTTACATAATAAAATCGGAAATGTGGTTGTAGTAATAGGTCTTTGAATGGAAATTGAAGAGGGTACTCTTTCAAATTGTTGGATTTGTTGAGCAGTTCATCTCTTTTCGTGTTGTTTTGCGTACTGTTTATGGCATTCATGAGCGTCAAATGCTTTAAAGAATTACATGGCATCGATAAATATACTGTATGATTATGTTTTTTAGACGAGGAAATTTCATATTCACCGTTTTCATCTGTGAGTTTCATTTGTTTTTTCTTTTTGTCTTATCCTAATTGTTTCTTACCATGGGAACTGATAGTACTTCGAATAACTTGCATTTCATATCTATTAAGAATTTCCCATAGATTTCATGATGTCACACAAAACAGAACAAGTGATCTGAAAGACACTTAGATACTGACATCCTATCTCGGATACCTTTCAGTGTCTGTTACTTCTTTTCTTCACTCACGTCTGATCAGTTATAATTTTTGCATAGGAATTAGATGGCCGAGTTATAA
The DNA here is from genome assembly GCA_022405105.1 of Aristolochia contorta. NCBI lineage: Eukaryota > Viridiplantae > Streptophyta > Magnoliopsida > Piperales > Aristolochiaceae > Aristolochia > Aristolochia contorta. The sequence goes on along the minus strand of CM039668.1, from coordinate 1,750,036 downwards.
AGGTTGACTATTCCCGATCAACAAAGAAGTCTTCTTCTCCAGCAAAGGCTCCTATTATAAAATATAATGTCTTTGTTGGCAACTTGGCTTGGAGAGCTTAGATCAAGTGATTTCAGAGAACTCTTTGGTGGCCTAAGTGATACAGTCTTGTCTGCTGATATCGTCTACGAGACCAAACCAAGACGACCTGCTGGATATGGGTTTGTGTCCTTTTCGACAAAGGAAGCAGCAGAAGCAGCAATAAGTGCTTTTAATGGAAAGGTAATTTGTGTTGTAGCTCTGAGAATGCCAAAATCTGCTCTCAAAATGTTAGTTCTGTTGTATTCTCTCAGGGATAACCGTATTTAGGGGTTCTCTTAAGCTAATTTCTGCCTCATATTGCAGAGTTTCATGGGCAGAACGCTTATTGTGGGATTCAGTAAACAACGAGTTAGTGCTTTGGAACAGAGTGATGAACAACTTGAAGAGATATCTAAGGAAACGGAGGAGATTCCTGTTGAGACAAAGTGACATTTTTCCCGTTCAGAAAGCCGCTTTTAGGTAAATTTTTTGTTTTTCTAGCATTTTTATATGGATGCAACTATAATAACATGATCATCGGAATTCTTGGGGAGGAACCATTGAGTTGTTCAAAGCATAAAAACGTCTTTGTTTTACATCCAAAATGCCAACGTGTTCTCTGGTACAAATGCTGTTAGTTTAATTACCATCAAGTATGAAGAACCTTGGAAATTTCTGACGAAAGATGGCAATACTAGTTGAAGACAAGTACCTTCAGATTATAAGAGGCTTATGATGACAGCATCTACGCATCTTCCCCGAGGTTTTCATGATTTAGGCAGGGTTTACAAATGTCAATCAAAGACTATTCCCAAACTGAACTGCTGGAAAGAAGTTGAAAACAAGGGAATGTCCACAGAAAGCTAAAGAGATTTCTTCTTCTTCTGCTTCTGCTTCTGCTTCCTCTTCTTCTTAACTGATCCCGCCACTGTGAACTTAAAAGAGAACCATACATGCTATTCTGAACAAACCGAATGTGTCGGTCAACACTAAGTCTTAGTTACAAGCTGCTACAAGCCTAGGTATATCTTTCATTTTCCCTATGCTTATATATGTCTTCTTTCAGGTATAGAGCCTTATGTATTGCCAGAGGGTTATACCTGGTTTTGGGTGTATCTACAACCTCAGGACCTGCGATCATTGTGATCACATCGTCTTTGTGTATCACATCCTGTAAGTACACTGGTTATTTTTAGCTTGTCAGCTTTTGTATAGCTTAGAGAGAACAGTTTTGAACGTGGTTGTGGAGCATATTTTGCAGATTTGAAAAGGGTTTATGTTTTCAATGTTTCCCCTTCATTTCCTGGTCAAAAGCTTATCTTTTTCCTTGGGATGAAAGAACGTATAATATTTTACAAGTAAATTGCGACAGGAATCATGTACATCGAAACAGTGCTGAATCAATACCATCAGTGCCTGGCCAGTAATCTCTATCAGCAACCCATTCTTCGACCAACTGGTTGATTTGTCTAAAGATGATGGTTTTCTTTGCCTTAGACGAACAAAACCAATTGGCCGAATACAGGGTAGAACTCTGCAATTTACTTTACCTCGCCTGAGCTTGGCAAACAGCAACTCCATACAATTTACTTTACCATACGATCACCCGTCTTGGTCAAGCTTTATAATCATTGAAGGAGTTGCATTGCCTTTCAACTTCATGCAATCCCTCTTTTGTTCTGTTCTTGAAAAAAATGATTTTGGGTCGTCAAGAAACCCTTAACCCAACAGGACAAGATCGCACTTATATATGATAATTGCGATGATTTCAAAGATTTTTCAAGTACAAAAATTTACATTTCCTCAGCAAAAAGAAGTCTTAATTATATAAGTTTTTCTTGACGAGCAAGCAGAAGAAAGAAACAGGGCGAGGAAACCGGCATTCCAAAACCCAGTTTCCCAAAATACAGAACAAATGCTTGCGAAGTACCCTTGATCACTATCCAGATCCCATACCATGCATTCTTATTGACAGGCTAAATCAACTGCAGTCCGCTTTCTTGGGTCGATCAACCGGCTCAAGCCCTTGATCCATTTTTCGGTTTTTGTACTTCCAGCAGAGCTTTTTGGCAGCAGCTCTCCAGAACCGCCGATCCTCTTCCTTATCAATATCCTCCCACCCAATTCTCCGCCAATCGAAGTTTTCAAACAAAGCAGCCAATTCCTCCTCTCCGACGACGTCGACTCGGGGTTCCTCGACGAAAGGGGCAGTCTTCCTCGCAGGCAGAAGCCGCATCCTCGGTCTCCTGACGGGGATCTTCTGTCTGTGAGCGCTCGACGCCGTTTCCTTCCCACGGCGCCGGAGACCCTCCACAATCTCGAAGTTATCGCCCTGGAAGGAGACGTCGTCGCCGAGGTCGTCGCCGTTGTGGTCCAGAACCAAGACCTGGGCGGTTCCGGTTGTGGGTCTCTTCCCTCCAGCGTCGCCCTCGTCGGAGAAGCTCCGCTTGTTGCCGGAAACCCGGTCGTGTTCCGCCATCGGAGTCGAGAAAAGAGGAATTTTTCCGCGGAGTGAAGAGTACAGGAAGAAATGGCTTCCTATATATACACGCACAGAGGCCAGCCGCGCCCTCTCCTGGTCTCACCAGGAATCTTCACCCCGGTGGCCGTCGGAGTTTCCCACTGAAACGTCACGCGTCAGGCGTACAAAAGAGGCAAGTGGGTCAGTGCCACCCCAATCGTTCGTCTCAGTTTCTTTCCATGTATGAACTCTCTCTCTCTTTCACCCAAAGTGAAATTTCCGCTCGCCTTCGTATTATATTCGAAACATCAAAAGCCCAAGAAAAAAAAAAAAAAAAAAAAGCTTTGAAGCAGCAGTCCGTTTAAGCGTTATCTGCGACATTACAATTTACATCTGGGGATTTTATTCGTGGAATCGTGGAGCAAGTAAATATACCTACAGGCACGGCTAGCCCGCCCTCCGGGGATCCTTACTCATCTTCCTAAGTTGGGTTCTCTTCGCATTCGATGCAATCCTCTTCTGGGGAGTTAATTACATTCCATCCATGGCGACGGCGGCGGTAATATCTGACTGGCCGTGGTTTAATTGATGAAATCTTGAATGGAAAGGACTACAGGGTTGCAATGCGCCTAATCGTTCATTGGAAAAGCAGAGACTAATTCGAGAACGACTGCGACGAGTTCCAGAATTCGTAATACAGCTTGTCAAGGACATTGGGAAAAATTCTACGAACTCAATACTGTTCGCGCGGTTTATTAATTCGCACAGTGACGACGCTAGAAAGAAAGAGCCATTGAAGGGAAAAGAAAAAAGAAAAAGTAATGAAGGGCAAATAAATATTGCCGGTGTGTGAAATCGTTCGTTCGTTCGCTCGGTCGGAAACACGAACAAATAGGAGAATGAAAGGGGGTGCTCAAAAATTCGGAATCCCGCTTGTCAAAATTGGAAGAAACTGTTTCAGAGATTTATTTCTACGAGTGTTCCATGGTTGTAATATTAGAAAATTTCTATCTACATTATGATACAGAGGAATCAGTCGGTCTTCATCCATCTCATCCGTCCGATTGAATCAATCGCGCCAAATCGGTCATCCATTGTTGAAGTTTCAATCTCCATTGGAGCGCCTCGGCCGCCGACCTCAACAGCAGCCGATCCTCTCCTCCGGCATCAATCTCCCCCCAACCGATTCTCTCGCACTCCAAGTCTTCCCCCCGACTGCACAAAACGCCGTCCTCGACTTCGCCTCGGCCGGCATCTGCGTTCGAATCGTCGCAATCGACCTTCAATCTCGGCGGCATTTCTCCATGCGATCCCTCCTGTTTCCTCATCCCTCTTCCGTCGTCCCCCCGCCGCCGCATGACCTCAATAATCTCGAAGTTGTCGTCGCACTGCTCGCCGTCGTCGCACTGCTCGCCGTCGTCGAGCAATCTGGGTTTCTTCCGGTCGGGAGCGCGAGGTGGGCGTTCACTTACGGGGAGGACGGCGCCGCTTGCCTCCCGGCTTGGCTGTGACTTGTTTATTTTTGGCCATCGTATGAGCACCTCCGGTCATGTCCGACAATGTCCCCTTAGACGTGATCTCTCTCCCTCTTTATATATATGGAGAGACTTGCGAATGGTGCAGGGAAATAAATAGAAGAAGGAATCAATCACGTTCCGATGGGTCTCCTTGTCCCAATCCAAGTTGGAAACCTCGGCACCGCGGACTTGAGGCGGTTGGGGTTTCGCCTCACACGGAAACTGCGCCCCTCACGCGTCCAATTCTGGAATAATCTTTCTTCCTTCCTGATTAAGGAAGAAGAGATGAAAGTCCAATATCAACTTAAGATTCAATCAGAAAACGCCCTCCTTTCCTGCCCAATAGACTTGTACTATGTTTATGCTTTTGAACTGATAAGCAAATATAATTATAGTAAAATAGGAGTGCCCCTTTGGGCTAGTCTTATTGTTTTCTGATTGAATATCAATACTTTCTAGGTCTATCATCTTTGACGCTTTTAATTGTATGATTATTGAGGAGGGAAAGCGTGGCTAGACATTGAACACTAAACCCTAAAATACATAAACTAGAATATATAAGAACAAAGGAAATATGAGATATCATTTTTCTTTTTAGAACTTTAGAAAAGGTATAAACTATTAAGGCACACCAGCTTTTGGGAAATCAGTTTGGAATAATAACATACAAGATATATGCAGTTGGGTCGGGTCTTATTCCCAGTTAAACAAAACAAGGTTTCTAGAATAAGTTGACTTGGGTTGGGCTTAAAAGAGGCTGTTGAGAGCTGAATCGTCAGGACTCAGTAATCCAGCAGTGAGCAGACGGTTTTGAGAGATCCTATTTGGTTAATGGAGTGGTGATCCTTAAGCTTCAGCTCACTGCTGCAGATGGGTTTTATCATAAGTTGTGTGGTCCAATCCTTTGCTCACTGCTGCAGATGGGTTTGATCCATAATTTGAGTGGCCAATCCTTTGCTCACTGCTGCAGATGGGTATTGTCATAAGTTGAGTGGTCCAATCCTTTGCTCACTGCTGCAGATAGGTTTGATCCATAAGTTGAGTGGTCAAATCCTTGTTCACTGCTGAAGATGGGTTTAATCTATAATTTGACTGGTCCAATTCTTTGCTCAGTGCTGCAGATGGGTTTGATCCATAATTTGAGTGGGTCAATCCTTTGTTCACTGCTGCAGATGGGTTTGATCCATAATTTGAGTGGTCTAATCCTTTGCTCACTCCTGCAGATGGGTTTGATCCATAATTTGAGTGGTCCAATCAATTGATGATCAAACCCCTAAAGTGATGGATGGGATAAGATGGCCCAACCTCTCTTTGCTGTATTAAAGGAGCCCAACATAAGAAGTTTACCCTTTGAATCTACATTTTCTTTTCATAAATAAAAGAAAAATGATTTCAGTAATGTGAGTTTTTACTATGAGTTTTTACGTCCTGATGTGGTTGTAATGCTGGCAGCCTAGTTGGTAGACCAGATAAGCTCTAGGGTTTAGGCTTACCTTTAGAATAGGAAGATAGTTCCTACTTTATTTCTTATCTGGACTGCCAATGAGGATGCCACATCAGATTATAAACCCTCATAGTAAAATTTGGCAGTACAATTATCACTGCTCTAAATAAAATCTTGACTTGAAGGTACTTATAGTAAGAGTGGTGATATGAGTACTATAAAATTTTACTGCGAGGGTTTACATCCTAACGTGGCATCCATGTTGCAGTCCTGGTAAGAGATAAATAAGGAGATAAAAGTCTATAAGATTTTACTTTTTTAATAAAATATTATGTTCCTATACTATTGGTAAACCCTAAACCCTAAATTTTCTCTTACTTAGATTGCCAACTACGTTGCCACGCCATGATGTAAAACACTAAAGTAAAATAAGAAAGTACTAATATCATTTTCTTGAAAAATAATTTTAGTACTGTGAGTTTTTACTATGAGTTTTTACATCCTGATGTGGCTGTCCTGCTGGTAGCCTACTTAGTAGTCCAAATAAGGTCTAGGGTTTTGGCTTTCCTAAAGAATAGGTAGATTGTTCTTACTTTATCTCTTATCTGGACTGCGAACAAGGACACCATGTCTTGCTGTAAACCTTCATAGTAAAATTTGACAGTTATCACCACTCTTTTCTCTTATAGTAAAAGTGGTAATAAGGGTATTGTAAAATATTACTGAGAGCATTTGTACTTGTAGGCATCAAAACTAAATCAACAATTGAGATTGTAAATCAGCTACATATTCTTTCATTCCAAATCTAAGTTATAAAAGTGACAGTCGTATGGCATGTTTGGACATATGTCAATTGACTAATCCGTACCAAAAATCGTTTGTAATCTTGTCGAAAGAAATTGACAATTCAGATTGTAAATCAGGTGCACACAAACAGTAAATAGCAACATGTAAGCGTCACTTGGGCTTCACATGGTAGTTGTGTATCCAATCAAGTGACACATGTCGAAATCTCAAAAGGTAAGGGCTACATAAAAAACATATGAAAACACTTTCTTAGCACATACTATAATCTAGTGAAAAAGAAGAATGAGTATAACAATGTGGAGGAAGTAATTAAGAGTAATGTTATGCTCACCCTCAAATAAACACTTTGTTATTGATTTTCAGTCCGGAAATGGAAGCGCCACCAATGCACCCACATCAGTGGAGTGGACAAATGCGCACCTTTGAAGGTTTAAATTGCTCTCGACAAATGACAAAGATTTAATCCCCCAAAAACTCAACATTTGTTAAACTAAAAATTTGTATTGTACTTAAAACAGTATTCATTTGATGCATCAGATGTAGATCGATTCATTCAACATGTTTTTAGTTAATGCATCATTTAAAATATCTTAATTAGTTATGCCCACCACCTAACCGATGTAGTAGGTGGGAAATTAAAGTGTGGAGCAGGAGAAGGCAGGTGGTGGAAAGGCATTTCCCCTACTCCAAAAGAGAGATCCATCCGGTCTAGTCAATTATCTCTCACTGATTGCATACTTGAAACGTAGGCTATCTCATCCATCTAACTCTGCAACCTCAAAAGTGGAGAGGCTCCTAAAACCAGTAATATTTGACTACTTCTAAAGCTTGCTAATGCTACAATTTTTTTTTTTTGTAAATATTCTTGTGTACTCCATAATGCCAATACACGAAAATTAATATTCTCGTCTTTCCCTTAAAATGACATAACTACCAGAAAACTTCAGTCAATAAAGCTAGGACTAACAAAGTCACTTGTGAAAGACTCAAATCTAAAGAAATAGAACGATAAACTAAGAATTATAGTAATAACATATGTTGCATGAAGCAATATTCGAAACCGATTCAATCGAGTAATTAAGCCAAAACCAAGAAGATATACCTCTAATCAACCATATTACAAAAACAATAAAAAATAGTAAAACCACTATATATATTGACCCATCGCATGATTTTACACGAAATTGGCTATCTATACACCCCCTTTTCAACATCGGTAGGAATTCACACGGGCAGTACATATCTCGTTTGCGGCAAGATGAAGGAACTCTCACCTATCTTCCATGTCTATATTATGATCTAATGGAAATGAAACGTTCCCACTGACCATCCGACAAGTCTTATCACCATGAACAACAACCAACCCTCACTGGACCAAAAAAGATGTGGAAACATATATATGGAAAGGGGGAAAGACGACAAAGAGAACAGCCCAACCACTCCTCCAGCTTGAAGGAATCATTTGTAACTCAAGATACACATCCAGCACCTGTAATACCCCATAATGAATGAACTCGTGAAATGACCCAGTTATTATTTACTAACAAGGCCTAATAACAGAGCTTTATTAGTACTTGCTCCTCCTCCACTCACCTCTGCCTCCCTCTTTTTATATAAGACGCACCCACGTTACCCATCTTGTTCCAACACCCATAGTACCCATCTGCAGAGACCGATTACTCTCTGAAATTGCAGGAGACGCAATGGCTGCAATGTCTGTGGGTGCTGCTGCTCTGCTGCTTCTGAACCTGGTCGTGTCGTGCTCTGCTACAGTGTACACTGTGGGTGACTCCAATGGATGGGGTCCTGGAGTCGATTACAGTACCTGGACCAGTGACAAGACTTTCGCAGTTGGTGATACTCTTGGTAATTTTAGATTCATTAATATCGATATTGAATTCTCAGATTAATTTATAGGCATGCAGAATTAATGTTAATTTGATGGGGAATTTTTTTCGATCTAATTAATGATTTTGCTTTCATGGGGATGGATCGTAATTTGGAAGTTTTCAAATACGGAGGTGGGTTCCACACGGTGGACGAGGTGAGCTCGACGGACTACGCCAGCTGCACCACCGGCAACGCCCTCACCTCCGACAGCGCCGGGTCGACGTCGATAACGCTGAAGACGGCCGGGACTCATTACTTCATCTGCGGGGCACCGGGGCACTGCGGACAGGGGATGAAGCTCGCCGTGAAGGTGGGGGCCGGCGGAGGTGCCGCCGCCGGCGGGAGTACGGCTTCCCCAGGCGGAGGGACTACTACTGGTACCACACCTTCGCTGACCACTCCCACAACCGTCGCTTCGCAATCCTCAGTTGCCATAGTTTCTCCTTCTATGGCGGCCATCGTTTCAGGCGCTGCTATGCTCCTGTTTCCTCTGTTTTGAATTATTACCAGGGTTGAGGCAGTGCTTAGCTAGCTAGCTAGCTTTCCCTTTTCTTTTTTCTTTTTTTTAGTTTTTTTCGTTTTATTTACGATCTTTTACTGTGAGACTAAGAGTATGAGTATTTAGGATTCTGATATATATATATATATATATATATATATAATATATGATTGATATTCTATTCTTGCGAGTGTTCTGTTCAGTATATTTCTTGATCTCATCTCTCAATAGGCTTGGGCTCCAAATGAGTTATGGTTCATATCTTGTCATTTGGCAATAAACCTTAATGTTTTAAGAGCTGGGATCTGCTACATATACACAAAATCTGTTTTGTAGGAAATTATAAACAAGTGTGATCATCAGAAGTGTAGCTGAAATTTTTCTAACTAATTTTGGCTATGCTGTTATATAGAAGACTTTTTGAGATCAGAGGAAGAATCCTATTTGGAATTTATTTTTTGGTTCTTTCAAAGTATTATTTCTCTTCTTAAAAGAATAATGATATGCATACAATATTGTTTGAGTACATATAGTGGGGCATTAAAATATTCCTCTTAGGGGTCCCACTTCTACAGTGAGGAGTGTACCCAAAATGTATGCAAATAGTAATGTACCCCTAGCATTAAGAGATATTTATCTAAAATAAAGTGTATCCAAATTCCAAAACGCATTTTAATTTATCTAATGAACCACTTTTTTTATTTTTATATTTATATTTTAATTTTTAATTTTTTATTTTCACTGCAGTTCCTAAAATTTAATAGACTTTTAGTTACTTAAGACCTTTCAAATGTTGCTTTATCCAACCATATCTGTGTGCAGTTCTAACCAGACCAGTTTTGTATGTAGCCGGTCATGGCTATGTTTCTATGCACCTAAGAAAAAAATCCCTGTAGAGTTTTTTCGTGTAAAATGCCTCATTAATTTGAACGAAGGTGACCAGCAAACTGGTTTTCATATATGCACTTAAACCCAAGCATGACTTGTCAATTCCTCAAAACAATAAAAAATAGAAAGTACATTCTTTAAGAAAAAGATATGATTACTTTGTAATAAGGTTGACTTTTGAGCACTTAACATTTCTGCAAGTGATCAAATAATTCCTAATTTTAGTATTTTGTTACAAGTCTTTGAGTCTCCTAATGTTACTATTTTAGCACAGGTACGTAGTATTTAGCATATATTACGATTGTAACTACATGTCCTAGCATCCATAAGAGTTTACTTTTCATAATGATTGTAAGAGTCTAACATCATTAGTAGTTCAGTTTTTATTATGATTGTAAGATTCTAGTATCAAAAGGAGTTTAGTTTTGATTATGATTGTAAGAGTCTAGCATCCATAGGAGTTTACTTTCGATTATGATTGTAAGAGTCAAACATCCATAGGAGTTACTTTTGATTATGATTGTAATTTTCCCAAGGGTCTTAGGGGCACTTATAAAAGCAGGAGCTGCTGCTACGTTTTGTGTAGAGAAGAATTATTGAACCCTTCTCAGTTCTTCTCCTTCCTCTCGATCTCTTCCCTCCTTATTACCCCTCTTTATCCTCTCTACCCTCCTTATTACCTCTCTTTATCCTCTCTACCCTCCTTATTACCTCTCTTTATCCTCTCTACACTCATTACCTCTCTTTCTCCTCTCTTCCCCTTTTATCTCTTTTCTCCCTTCTCCTAATCATACTCGAACTCCCCCCTTTCAGCACTCTCTCACCTTGCGAACATACCTATATCATGCTAAGCAACTACACATCAGGATGAATGTGGCAACCTCTTGCATGGCTGCGCGACAAGCTCGTATCATAATTTTTCAAAATCTTGTGTCATATTCCCTTCGCATAGCCTTCTCTCAAAATTTTTCTCTATACTTTCTTTCTAGTCTTTTTTTTTGAAGTTTTTTTTTCCAAATTCCCATACTAGGCTTCTTTCAAAAATTTGCTTCATATCTATAGTACAACCTTCTTTCAATTCTTTTCCATGTTTCCTTCTGGTAGTCCTTCAATTTTTTTTTTTTTATTTTTACATGCCCTTGGTATAAGTTTCAAAATTTTGTTTCATATGCCCTTACGATAGCTTTTCATATACAATTGTGCTTCATATTCTCTTAAAATAGTCCCCTTTGAAATTTTGCTCTATATTCCGTTAATATAGCCTTCTATTATCTTTTTCATATTACCTAACTCTATCCTGTTAAATTTTTTGTTTTCCATTCGCTCTAACGAAATCCTTCTTTAAAATTTTCCTTCATACCCCTCACAAAAGCCTTTTTTAAAGTTTTTGATCTAAATTCCCTTAATATAGCCATCTTTAAAAAATATTCTCCATATTCCATTTGTATAGCCTTCTTTCAAATTTTTTCATTATATTCTGTTACTATACCCTTCATTCATAATTTTTCATCATATTCCATTATCATGCCCTTAATAAGAACTTTTCAACAGATTCCCTTACTATGGCATACATTTGTAATTTTCCATCATATTTCTTTACTGCAGCCTTTATTCAGAAGTTTTCTTCACTCTCCTACTGTAGCCATCATTCAAATGTTTTCTTCATTTTCCCTTAATATAACTGTTTTTCGAAAATTTTCTTCATATTCCTTACTATATCCTTCATTCAAAAAATTTCTTCATACTTACTTTAGCCTTCATTTGAAATTTGTATTCAGGTTCCCTCACTATAGCCTTCATTTGAAATATTTCTTCATATTCCTTAGTTTGGACTTCATTTAATCTTTTTCTTCATATTCCCTTATTATAACCTTAAATCGATATTTTTCCACAAATTTCGTTGTTACACTATTGTATCAAAATTTTTCTTTATATTCACATTCTAGCCTTCATTAGAAATTGCTCATCATATTCACTTACTATAGCCTTCATTCAAAAAATTTCCTCAAATTCCCTTACTGTAGCCTTCATTAATAAATTTGTGTCATGGTTGCTTACTATTGCATCTTTAAAAACTCTTCTTCATATTCCCTTACGGTCTTCATTCAGAACTTTCTTCTTATTCTCTTAATATAACCTTCATTTATTATTTTTCATCGTATACCCATACTATAAACCTTCGTTCAAAAATTTTCTTCAAATTCCCTAACTATAGCCTTTGATGCAGTTCTTCCTCCTTTCTCCCATTTCTTCCTCCTCTTCCTTCCTTGTTCTCTCTATCTCTTCTCTTCTATTCTCTCCTTTCCTCTCTGCCCTATTTTGTCCTGCATCAGCCTTCTTTTGAAATATCTTGTTCCCTTGCTATAGCCTTCATTCAATTTTTTTCTTCATATTCTCTTATTATAGCCTTGTTAGATGATTTTATTTATATTCCCTTACAATTGACTTCATTTTATATTTTTCTTAATATTTTATTACTGTAGACTATATTCAGTATTTCTCTTCAGATTCCTTTACTGTAGCATTCAGTATTTTCTTCATATTCAGTATTTTCTTCATATTCAGTATTTTATTACTGTAGCATTCAATCGAATGTTTTCTTCATATTCACTTATTATACCCTTCACTAGGAATTTTCATCATTTTCCCTTACTATTGCCTCATTCATACTAAAGCCTTAATTCGGAAGATCTCATCATTTTGCCTTACTATAGCCTTTCATTCTAATTTTTTGCTTCATATTCCATTACTATAGACTTCATTAGAAAATTTTCTTCAGATTCCCTTCTTTTAGCCTTCATTCGTAATTTTTCATCATATTCCCCTACCTTGCTATCTTTCAAAATTTTTCTTCATACTCCCTTATTATAGCCTTTATTCAAAGTTTTTCTTCATATTCACTTACCACAACCTTAATTGAAAATTTTTATTCTTCTTCCCTTTATATAGCCTTCATTCAAAATCTTTCTTAATATTTCATTGAAGAAGACTTCATTCAATCATTTTCTTTATATTCCCTTATTATGGCCTTCAATGGAAATTTTGTTCATAATCCCTTACTACGGCCTTCATTTGTGATTTTTGTTCATTTTCCCTTACTATAGACTTCATTCAATACTTTTCTTCATAATCTCTTACTATACCTTCATTATATATTATCTTCATATTCCCTCACTATAGCCGTCATTCTTAATTTTTCATCATATTTCTTACTTTTGCTTTTATTCATAACTTTTCTTCATATTCCTTCACTAAAGCCTTCATTCAGAATATCTCATCATATTCGCATTACTATAGCCTTCATTACTTTTTTTCCATATTCCAGTAATTTAACCTTAGTTCAAAAACTTTTCTTCATATACCTTTTACCTTAGCCCTCTTTTGAAATTTTTCTTCATATTCTCTTACTACAGCCTTCATTCAAAATAATTATTACTATTGCCTCACTATAGCCTTAATTATCAATTGCTCATTATATTCCCACGTTGTAACCTCATTCATATTTTTTCTTCAAGTTCCCCTACTATAGCCTTAATTTGATATTTTCCATGATATTTTCTTAGTATATGAGTCGTTCATAATTCATATTCCGTTACTATAAGCTTCATCCAAAAATTTTCTTCATATTCCGTTACTATGCTTCATCTAAAAGTTTTGTTCATATTCCGTTACCATAGGCTTCATCCAAACTTTTTCTTCATATTCCCCTACTATATTGCCTTCTTGCAAAAAAAGAAAATTTTAGATTCCATTACTATAACCTTTATTGGAACCTTTCATCAAATTCACTCACTATAATCTTCATTTTTTTGAATGTTTACTATAGTCTTCATTCAAAATTATTTCTCATATTCCCGTACTTTATCCTTCATTGAAAAGTTTTATTCATATTATCTTACTATAGCCTTCTCTCGCTATTTTTCTGCACATTCCCATACAATAGCTTCCATAAAAAATATTTATATTACCATAGCTCTAATTCAAAATATTTCTATATATTGCCTTTATAGTCTTCTTTTGAGATTCTCTTCGTATTTCGTTACTATAGCCTTCATTTAAAATTTTCTTCTTATTCTTTATAATGCAGACTTCATTCAATTGAACTTTTTCTTCATATTCCCCATACCCTTATTTCGAGATTTTTCTATATATTCCCTTACTATAGCCTTCATTAGGAATTGCTCAACTCATCCTTTGTTTGATTTTTTCTTCATATTAGCCTTCATTTGAAAATTTTCTTTAGATTCTGTTACTATAGCCTTCTTTCAAAATTTTCTTCATATTCCTTAATATAGCTTTATTTTGAAACTTTTCTTCATATTTCCTTCCTATAACTGTAACTCCAAATTTTTCTTCATATACCCTTACATTAGCCTCTTATAAAAAAATTTATTCATGATACTTCATTATAACCTTTGCTTGAAATTTTTCTTCATATCCCTTACAACAGACTTCATTGAATCTTTTTCTACAAATTCTCATACTAGCCTTCTAAAAAACTATTTTCTCAATTTTCGCTATTATACCATTCTATCGAGATTTTATTTCAATTTCCCTTTCTGTGGGCTTCATTAAGAATGTTTGTCATATTCACTTACTATATCCTTGAGTGAAAATGTTTCTCTAAATTCCCATACCATAGCCTTCATACGTAATTTTTAATCATATTCCCTTACCTTTGACTTCATTAAGGAATCTTCTACATATTCTTTACAATAGCCTTCATTCAAAAATTTTCTTAACATTAACTTACTATATGCTTCACTCATAATTTTTTTTACCATATTCCTTTACTATAGACCTCCTTAATTTTAGCATTATTTCAATAAAAATCTTCATATTTACATAGCTTACATTCAATTTTTTTCTTCATATTTCTATATCTTTAATTCAAACTTTTTCTTCATATTTTCCATATCCTTAATTCAAACTTTTTCTTCATGCCTTAAAAAAGCTTTCATTCAAGATTTTTATTCATATTCCCTTATTATAACATTTATTTGATAGTCTTCTCCATATTTCCATTACTATAGACTTTATTCAAACTTGACTTCATATTCCCTTGCTATAGCCTTCAATCTGACCTTTAGTTTCACTTTCATCATAGTTTCTTTCTATTGCTTTCATTCAAAATATTTCTTCAAATTATCTTACTAGAGCCTTAATTTGAAATTTTCCATCATACTCACTTACATTAGCCTTCATTCCAAACTTTTTTGTATTCCCTTACTTTTATCTTCATTCAAAATTTTGTTCATATTCCCTTAGCCTTCATTCATATTTTTCTAAATATTCTCTTACTATAACCGTTACAAGACTTTTCTTCATATTCTTTTATTATAGTCTTTATTCGGAATGTTTTATTAAATTCCCTTAAACTATTCTTCAATTTTTTCTTCATACTCTCGTACTTTAGCCATTTAAAAAAAATCTTCATTTTTCCTTACTATAGCATTTATTGAAGTTTTCCTTCATGTTCCCATACCTATAACCTTCTTTCAAAAGTTTTCTTCATATTCCCTTACTAGAGCATTCATTCAAAATTGTTCTTCAAATTTCTTACGTTAAACTTCAATTAAAGTTTTTATTCATGTTTCCTCACATAGCCTTCATTTGAAATATTTTCTTCGTATCCCTTACTGCTGAATTCAGTTTATCATTTTCTTCATATTCCTTTACTATCGTGATTTTTATTCATATTCCATTTTTATACCATACTATTGTGATTTTTATTCATATTCCCTCACTATAGCTTTCATTCATTTTTTCTACTTATGGTCTTACTATTGCCTTTGATCCGAACTTTTCATCATAATTAACTCACTATAACTTTCATTTAGATTTTTTCTTCATATTCTGTACTATAGCCATCATTTGAAATTTTTATTTATATTCCCTCACTATAATAGCCTTCATTAAAAATTTTCTTCAGAATATCATTATAGTAGACTTCATTTAGCTGAAGAACAAAGGATAAAACTTTCAATTGCATAGGAAGTTCTTTCAAATCCGTCTATTCTTCTGTTGGATGAAGTGATAGGAGGTTTTGATTTTGAGGCAAAGATGGCTGCGCAAGAGGCATTGGATATCCTAATGTTGGGGAGATCAACAATTATTATTGCTAAGAGGCTTAGCCGTATAAGAATGCAGATTATATTGCTGTAAGGGGAGGGGCAACTTTGTGGAAATGGGTACTCATGATGAGTTGCTCATGTTGGATGGCCTGAATGCAGAGCTCCTACTTTGTGAAAAAATAGCAAAGCTCCCTAAGAGGTAAATTGGAGCATAAAATTGATTCAGCTTATCAAGACATTTGGCTTGATAAAATCTGCAAGTCTATGTCTACTTCTATAGGCATCAGTTTAAGTAAATTTTTCGTTAAATTGCCTTACTATTGACTTCGTTTTGAGCAAGTTTTTCATCAAATTTCCATATACTATAGGTTTTACTTTGATTGAGTTTTTTGAGGAATTTATTTACTATAAGCTTCAATTTTAGCGACTTTCTAGTCAAATTCCCTTACTATATACTTTAGCTTGAGACAATGTTTTGTCAAATTCCCTTACGATAACTAAAATTTCAGTTAGTTTTTCATGCAATTCCCTTACTATTGGGTTCATTTTGAGGCAGTTTTTCGGCAAGTTTTTGTACCATAGGCTTCAGTATCAGTAAGTTTTTCGTTGGATTCGCTTACTATTGCCTTCACTTTGATCGAGCTTTTTGTCGAATTCCCTTACTGTTGGCTTGAGTTTGAGAGACTTTTTTTGTCGAATTCCCTTACTATAGGCTTAAATTTAAGAGTGTTTTTCAGTCAATTCCCTTGCTGTAGGCTTCAGTTTCAGTAAGTTTATCATTTAATTCCCTTACTATAGGCTTCATTTTGAATGAATTTTTCGTCGAATTTCCTTGTTCTATAGGTTTTACTTTGAGCGGGTTTCTCCATGAATTGCTTTACAAGAGGCATCTTTTTTCCAAGTTTCTAGTCAAATTCGCTTACTATAGGCTTCAGTTTGAGTGACATTTCGTCGAATTCACTTACTATAGGTTTAGATTTCAAAGAGTTTTTCAGCTCCATCCCTCACTAGGGCTTCATTGTGAGCAAGTATTTTGTCAAGTTTCCTTACTATAGCTTTCAGTTTAAATAACTTTTTCGTCAAATTGCCTTACTATAGCCTTCGTTTTGAGAGAGTTTTTGTCCAATTTCCTTATACTATAGGTTTTACTTTGAGCGAGTTTTTTGAGGAATTACTTTACTATAATGCTTGATTTTTGGCGAGTTTCTGGCCAAATTCCCTTACTATAGACTTTAGTTTGAGAGACTTTTTCGTCGAATTCCCTTAGTATACGTATAAATTTAAAAGAGTTTTTTAGCCAATTCCCTTACTATAGTCTTCACATTCAGTGAGTTTTTCGTCGGGTTCCCTTACTTTAGGCTTCAGTTTCTATAAGTGTTTCGTCGAATTCCCTTACAATGAGCTTCATTTTGAGCGAGTTTTTCGACAAATTTCCTTAGACTATAGGTTTTACTTTGAGCAAGTTTTTCGAGGAATTCCTTTACTATAGGCTTGAATTTTCGCGAGCTTCTGGTCAAATTTCCGTACTATAGCTTTCAGTTTGAGAGACTTTTTTGTCGAAATCCCTTACTATAGGTTTAAATTTAAGAGAGTTTTTCAGCCAATTCCATTACTATTGTCTTCACTTTGAGATAGCTTTTGGTCGAGTTCCCTTACTATAGGCTTCATTTTCAATAAGTTTATCGTCGAATATCCTTACTATAGGCTTCAGTTTGAACGAGTTTTTCGTTGAATTAATTTGTACAATAGGTTTTACTTTGTGGGAGTTTTTCGATGAATTGCTTTACAATAGGCTTCTTTTTTCGTGAGTTTCTAGTGGAATTCGCTTATTATGGGCTTCAGTTTGACAAACTTTTACGTGGAATTCCCTAAGTATAGGCTAAGATTTCGGAGAGTTTTTCAGCCAAATGCCTTGCTATAGGCTTCACAATGGAGGAGTTTTTGGTCGAGTTCCCTTACTATAGGTGTCAGTTTAAGTAAGTTATTCGTTTTGAGCGAGTTTTTCGTCGAATTTCCTTATACGGTAGGTTTTACATTAAACGAGTTTTTCGAGAAATTAATTTACTATAGGCTTCATTTTTCTTGAGTTTCCAATTGAATTCCCTTACTATAGGCTTCTGTTTGAGAGACGTTTTGGTCAAATTCCCTTACTATAGGCATAAATTTAAGAGAGTTTTTCAGCCAATTCCCTTACTATAGGCATAAATTTAAGAGAGTTTTTCAGCCACTTCCCCTACTATAGTCTTCACTTTGAGCGAGTCTTTTGTCGAGGTCCCTTACTAATGGCTTCAGTTTCAGTAAGTATTTCGTCAAATTCCCTTTATAAGCTTCAGTTTGAGAGATTTTTTCGTCAAATTTTCTTACACTATAGGTTTTACTTTGAACAAGTTTTTTGAGGAATTTGTTTACTATAGGTTTCAGTTTGAAAGACTTTTTCCTCAAATTCCCATACTATAGGCTTAAATTTTCAGAGTGTTTTTTTTTTAACAAAGTCACTTACTTTAGGTTTCATTGTGAGTGAGTTTTTCGTCGAGTTCCGTAACTATGGGCTTCAGTTTCAGCAAGTTTTTCGTCGAATTGGCTTACTATAGGCTTCAGTTTGAGAGACGATTTCGTCAAATTCCCTTACTATAGGCTTAAATTTATGTTTTTGTCAAGCTCCCTTTTTATTGGCTTCAGTTTCAATAAGTTGATCGTCAAATTCCCTTACTAGTCTTCAGTTTGAGACACATTTTCGTCGAATTCCCTTACTATAGGCTTAAATTTTTCTTTGAATCTCCTTATAGAATAGATTTTACTCTAAGTGAGTTTTTTGAGAAATTACTTTACTATGATTTTCATTTTTTGCGAGTTTCTATAGGCTTCAGTTTGAGAGACGTTTTCATCGAATTCCCTTACTATAGGTTTAAATTTAATAGAGTTTTTCAACCAATTCTTTTACTAAAGTCTTCACTTTGACCGTGTTTTTCGTCGAGTTCTGTTACAATGGGATTCAACTTCATTAAGTATTTCGTCAAATTCCCTTACTATGAGCTTTATTTAGAGCAATTTTTTCTTCGAATTTCCTTTCATTATAGGATTTACTTTGAGAATGTTTTTCGAGAATTCCTTTATTATGGGCTCCATTTTTCATGAGTTTATAACCAAATTCCCTTACTATAGCCTTCAGTTTGAGAGACTTTTTTTCCTCAAATTCCTTTACTATAGGCCTATATTTAAGAGGGTTTTCAGCCAATTCCTTACTTCAGTCTTCACTTTGTGCGAGTTTTTCGTCGAGTTCCCTTACTATAGGCTTCAGTTTCAGTATGTTTATAGTTGAATTTCTTTTTCATTTTTGGTAAGTTTCTAGTCGAATTCCCTTACTATAGGCTTCAATTCCCCCGCGCGTCTTCTTCTCCTTCCCCCGGCAGACTGAGGTTTTTTAGCAGTGCTCCCTCCCTCCCTCCTACTCTCTGCTACGCTCCCACACACGCACACACACACACACACACACACACATACAGATACAGACAAACACACACACAAATACAGACAAACACACACACACAGATACAGACAAAACACACACACATATATTAAAAAACACACACACAGATACAAACAAACACACACATAGATCAAACAAACACACATAGATACTGACAAACACATAAACACACGAATGCTCGCACAAACACACACACACACACACACACACACACACACACACACACACACAAAATAGGCATAAACACACGCCAATGCTCGCACAAACACACACATGCACACCAATGTTCGCACAAATACACACACACACCAATGTTCTAACACACACCCATGTTCACACACTCACACACCAATGTTCACACACACACACACATCAATGTTCACACACACACACACAATGTTCACACACACACACCCCCAATGTTCACGGACACACACACATCAATGTTCTCACACACACACACACCAATGTTCACGGACACACACACATCAATGTTCTCACACACACACACACCAATGTTCACACACACACCCCCCAATGTTCACACACGGACTCACACACCAATGTTCACACACACACACACACACCCAATGTTCACACACAAACACAACAATGTTCACACAAACACACATCAATGTTCACACAGACACACAAACCAATGTTCACACACATACACACACATCAACACTAGCACACACATACTCTTCGGTAGAACACACACTCCCATGCATCAGCGCTCGAACACACGCACCAACACTCGCACAAACGCACCAACGCTCACACAAATGCCCCAACTCTCACACACTCGCACCAACACTCGCACACATGCACCAACACTCGCACACATGCACCAACACTCGCACACATGCACCAACACTCGCACACATGCACCAACACTCGCACACACGCACCAACACTCGCACACATGCACTAACGCTCGGAGAAGCTTCAGCGCTTGATCACACAAACTAACCCTCGCTCGCACACACACACACACCAACTCTCACTCACACATACCAACACTCTTTATCCCACAAATTACACAAACCGTCACTCTCACAAACAAATGCTTGCTCACACGCGTGCTCTCTCACACACGATCGCTCACACACGCAAACGCTCGCTCTCACACAAACGCTCGCACACAAACGCTCGCACACAAACGCTCACTCACACATGCACCAGCGCTCCCACATACACACGCACACTCACAGTCATCCCTCACACACACAAATGCTCGTTCACGCTCTCACACACTCGCTCACACACACTAACACCAACGCTCGCCGCACGCACACAGAAATGCTTGCTCTCACAAACAAAAGTTTGCTCACACACAAATTCTTTCTCATACGCATGTACAGTCCCACACACAAACACTCGATCACACATGCAGCAAAGCTCCCACTTACATATGCACAATCACCCACATGGCTTGAACACACAAACGCCACACACACACACACACACACACACACACACACACACTCAAACACTCGTTCTCTCACACAAATGCTCGTTCTCACACACAAACGCTCGTTCTCACACACAAACGCTCACTCTCACACAAAAAAAATTAACATACACTAATGATCGCTCACACACGCACCAACGCTCTAACACATGCACACTCACGTACAAACGCTCGCTCACACACACTAACGCTTGATTACACACAGAAACGCTCACACACACACACACACACACACACACTTGTTCCTTCACACAAACACTCGCTCGCTCACACAAACACTCGATCACACAGACACACTCAAGCTCAAACACACACATACACACATAAACACTCACTCCACACACACACGTGAACGCTCCACACACACTCCAATGCTCTCACACACTAAGACACCAATGTCCGCTCACACACCAACGCTCGCTCTCTCACACTGCAACTCTCGCTCACACCCACTAACACCAACTCTCGCTCGCACACACTAACACCAACACTCACTCACACAAAAAAGCTTTCTCTCACACACAAAAGCTCTCACACACACAAATACCTGCGCACACGCATGCGCGAATGCTTGGTCACACACATGTGTGAACGTTTGGTCACACACACATGCACTCACTTACACACTCGCTCACTCACACATGCTCGCTCACACACACGCACACAAATGCTCACACACACAAGTGCTCGCTTACACACACAAACAATCGCTCACTTGCAAATGCTTGCTCCACACACTCAAACGCTTGCTCACACAGATCAAATGCTCACTTACACACACAAACGCACACTCAATCACACAAATGCTTGCTCACACACACAAACTCGCTCACACTCACACACAAATGCTCGCTCACACACACATACACAATCACTCGCTCACACACACACACACAAAGCAATGCTCACACACACACACACACACACACACAACAACAACGCTCCCACATACACGCACAACAATTCTCATACACACACACTAATGAGACGGAGGGAGAGGGTGGGCGGGAGAGACGGAGGGAGAGGGTGGGCGGGAGCGAGACTGAGGGAGAGGGTGGGTGGGAGCGAGACAGAGGGAGAGCTTGGGCAGGAGTGAGGGGGGCGGGCAAGAGTGAGCGTGGGCGGGGCGAGTGCGGACGGGAGCGACACGGGTGGGAGTGAGCGGGTGGGAGTGAGAGCGGGCGGGAGCGTGATAAGGGAGAGCGCAAGCAGGGGAGAGGAGGGTCGAACCTAATTTTGAGGGGCTAGGAAAAGGAGCGGGTTGGTTTTGATGTTGTACTCAATGGCCACCCATCCATGAATGTCAAGTTCTTGCACTTTGAAAGTGCGAGTAGCTCAAACCCATGGTCATGTGTCATTGGTCATGTGTCACCAAGATGCACTGAGACCACAACAACAGCAACCACAACAAAGAGGTCATCGACTACCACAGCTATCGAAAACCCAACAGATTGAGATGCTGAAGCACATAGTCGCAACCTCAGTGAGGTGCTGCGACAGACTACTGCATTATTAGCTGTGGTGCATGAATGAGACGCTCCACTCATAGAGCCAGACACAGATGATGAGATGGAACTTAGTGATTGTGACTAATGGAGAGTGCATTACCTTTTGATTGAATGTACTACCTAGGTAATTATGTGCCTAATGTGCTTTTGTACTGCCATATACTCTCTATATTTTGTTGTATGTATGAGATCATTATTCTCCTTGGTGGATGTCTTGTCCAATTCTTTTACTCGTGCCATGGATGAAATGCTTGTTCTACTAGTGCACTGAATCTGAAATGCTTATCTCCAAATACATTTTGAGTTCTTAATTTAATGTTCTAACTGCCTTTTCTTTTCAATAAATTTAATATCCTCCTTGAATTGTTCGTTGTCCAGGCTGCAAAATGGAAATCCATACGCTAGGCACACCCAGGGAGTCCCTCACCACCCTTTGTTTTAAATTTTAAATTTGAACATTGAGGACAATGTTTCAGTTAAGTTTGGGGGAAAGGAATTGTATGTCTCAAGCCGTAAGTGGTTTACTCTGTCTTGAATTATCAAGTTCTATGTCAATGAAAAATGATGAAAATAACTTGTAGCACTTTCTCTTACATAACTGAAAATTAAGAATTCTCTTTGATGGGCATTGTCTATAGTTGGTATGAGAGAGTATAGCAAGCTTTAGAAAAAATTTTCTTATCAAGCCACACTCTAATTATGAATTTAACTATCTCATTAATGTTGGGTTTGTGGCTTGATTGGTGGTTATGCATTTATATTTTTATATATTAAGAAATGGGGCAAGATAGAAAATTTCTCTTAGGCAAACAAACACTCTTAAAGAAGACTATAGGAGGAATACACTATCAATTTAGTCTTCAGATGAAAGGTCAAGGCGCTGTGTAGAAGAGAAGAGTGCATGTGACGCCTCATGATGCCATGTTTGATGTTACGGCACCATGTGAACGAGGGTTGGGAGCAGTGGAAAACGACTAAGTGTCCAACGCCTCGGCGCTAGACTCAGCACAGGAGTGCTAACCTCAGCACAGGAGCGCTAGACGCAACAAAAATTTTTGGGCACAGCACCTTGGCATCAGGATCCAATGCCGAAGCACTGATCCTCGCTCGTCCAGTGCCGCTGCGATAGAAGCCAATGCCTGAGCCCTGATCCTCGCACTCACAGGGCCGTCGCGATAGAAGCCAGCGCTGGAAATGCAGAGAACAACTTAACATGACGCCATATAGTCGTGAGGCGCCACTCTCGGTGCATAGACCTAGCACCATCAAAGGAGTTCCACGCCGCGTAGTGCCACATCACTTGCTACACTTTAAAAAAGGAATCGTCCATACTCCCCTATAAATATGCGCTATAACCACCCTTTGGGTATCTCACCCCCATGGCGCTAAGGCGGAGTTAGCATTGGGAGTGAAGTAGAGCTACTTTGGGCATTTAAGAAGGAAGAAGAAGCTCAAGGGCAACAGGGAAGCCTTTTGCCTCTGTTTTATCTTCATTCTTCCTATCTATCATGTATTTAATGTCGATAGATAGGGATTCTTCCCGATTCCAGATTATGTGTAGCTAAACTTCTTTTGGGGTGAGTGATATAATGTGATTTCGGGTTTGGATTCATGTAATTTCAGCTATTTTAGTGTATTTAGTCCAATCTATCTTTAATTTGGTGTGAGTGGCTGTTGGTGAGCTTTAACATGAAGAGATTGATGACCTCTACATGTTCATCTTATCGTTTCATTGAGACTAAAAGGTAATACAAAAGGATCCCACCACTCTGCGTGTGATCCCCAAATGACGACAAGACCAGCAAGGAGGTTAGGGGTGCGCCAGTGGACTTCGAAAGACGCTTTCAGACACGCGTGGTCGCTTTAGGCTGAGCATCTTTCATGGGCCCTTGATTTATTCTTGTGTCTCGAAAAACAATCAGGCTAAGGAGGGGGGACACTGTTGCAGCGCCTCGAAAGAGGGTTATGCGTTTGGAATTCCAGGCCCACTAACTAGCTATGAATTGAACACTTAGCTAAATTACATGAATCCTACCCTTAATCGCATATAATTTCTTCCCCCCTACTCCTATCTACTTAGCCTCTTGAGTTGGTGTGAACTGTTGCTTGTAGTTTTTACATCATGATACTGTGACAATTCTCTTTAATTTCAGTAGTTAGATTTAGCTGTAGAGAATTCATTGGCTAGTACGTAGCGTAGTCCTCGTAGGATCGATCTGGACTCGTCCAATATATTACTTGGTACGACGTTACACTTGTGAACAGGAATAATTTTATATGTAATTTTAGCGCAACTCAAAATGAAGGTTATAGAAAGGGAATTGATTATAAAGATTATAACAAAGAAATTCGACGAAATATTTAAACGTAAGACTATAGTAAGGGAATTCAAACAAAAAATCAAACAAATGACTATAGTAAGGAAATTTAATTAAAAACTCAAATTGAAGCCTATAGCAAAAGGAATATGGATAAAAACTCAATTGAAGGCTATAGTAAGCGAATTTGAACTAAAATGGAAATTGGTAGCTATAGTTAGGCGATTCTAAGAAAAACACAAACTAAATGCTATAGTTAGAGTATTCGACGAAAAACTCAAACTAAAAGATTCGAAGAAAACTAAAACTGAGCACCATAGTTAGGTATTTGGCGAAAATTCAAACTAAAGTTTTTACTAATGAAATTCAAACAAAAGTTCATACTGAAGGCTATATAAGGGAATTCAAACAAAACTCAAACTAATTGCTATAGTAAGGAGTTTCAAATGGAAACTCAAACTGAAGGCTAAAGTAAGAAAATTCGAGCAAAAACTCAAACTAACGGCAATAGTAAGGGAATTCGAAAAAAAAAAATAAAACTGAAGGGAGTAATAATGGAATTAGGAGAAAATCTCAAATTAAAGGCTAATAAAATTCAATAAAAAAAATCAAACAAAAGGCCGTAGTATGGATTGGATAAAAAATTGAAACTAAAGGCTATGATAAAGTAATTCGAACAAAAAATAAAAACAATTGGCTTTATTAAGAAATTTCTATCAATAACTCACACTAAAGGTTATAGTAAGGGAATTCAAATATGGGAATACGAAGAAAAATTTAAACTAAAGCCAACAGTATGGGAATTCGATGAAATGCTCAAATTGAAAGTAAGCCGATCTGAACAAAAAATCAAACTTAAGGATATAATAAGTGAATATGAACAAAAAAATTCAAATTGATGGCTGTTGGTAAATTATCTTGAACAAAACTCAAACTGATGGTTGTTTGTTAATAATTTTTGAATTAAAAAAAATACTCAAACGAAAGACTATAGTAAGGGAATTAAAAAACACCCAAACTGTTATAGTAAGGAAATTTGAACAAAAACTCAAATTGCAGGCTATAGTAAAGGAATTCAATCTAACAATCAAATTTTTTAAGGCAATTAAGGAAATTCGAAGAGAAACTCAAATTGAAGGGTATAGTAAGGAAATTTAAAGATAAAACTCAAATACAATGCAATAGTTATGGAATTCAAACAAAAACTCATACTGAAGTGTATAATAAGGGAATTCGAACAAAAACTCAAACTAAAGGCTATAGTAAGGAAATTCGAAAGAAAACTGAAATTGAAGTCTATATAATTTGGAAATTCAGCAAAAAAACTCGTACTGAAGGCTTTAGTAAGGGAATTCGAACAAAAACTCAAAATGAAGGCTCCTAGTAAGGTTATTCAAATAAAAACTCAAAATGAAGGCTCCTAGTAAGGGTATTCAAACAAAAACTCAAATTGAAGGTTATAGTAAGAAAATTCAACTAAATAATCAATGTGAAGGCTATAGTAAGGGGGTTCGTACAAAAACTCAATCTAAAGGCTATGATAAAGCAATCAAAACTCAAACTCAAACTCAAACAAATGGCAATAGGAAGGAATTTCAAACAAAAAACTCAAATTGAAGGGTATCAGTAGGGAATTCGAATAAAAACTCAAACTAAAGGCAATAATAAGGGAATTCAAGAGAAAACTTAAACTAAAGGTTATAGTATGGGAATTTAAACAAAAACTCAAGCTGAAGGGTACAACACTAGAATTCGATCAAGATCGCAAACTGAAGGCCATAGTAAGAAAATTAGAAAAAATACAAACTGAAGGGTATAGTAAGGGAATTCGTATAAAAACTCAAATTGAAGGCTTTAGTAAGTGAATTCGACGAAAAACTCACATATGCAAGTATAACAAGTAAATTCAACGAAAGACCCAAACTGAAGGCTATAGTAAGAGACTTTAAGCAAAAACTCAAGTTGAAGGCTGTAGAAAGGGAATTTGAAGAAAAACTCAAACTGAATGCTATAGTTATAGGATTTGAAGAAAAACTCAAACTGAAGGCTAAAATAATTGATTTGAAGAAAAACTGAAACTGAAGGCTATAGTAGGGCTAGTCGAAGAAAAAATCAAACTGAAGGTTATAGTAAAGAAATTTGACGAAAAACACAAACTGAAGGCTATAGTAACGAAATACAAACAAAAACACAAAATGAAGGCTAAAGGAAAGAAATTCGTATACAAACCCAAATTGAAGGCCATAATAAGGTAATTCGGTGAAAAACTCAAACTAAAGTCTATAATAAGGGAATTCAAAGAAAAAGGAAACTAAAGACTATAATAAGGGAATTTGAACAATAACTCAAATTGATGGCTATAGTATG
Source organism: Aristolochia contorta (assembly GCA_022405105.1). Lineage (NCBI taxonomy): Eukaryota > Viridiplantae > Streptophyta > Magnoliopsida > Piperales > Aristolochiaceae > Aristolochia > Aristolochia contorta. Next base: position 1,723,242 of record CM039668.1, on the reverse strand, counting down.
AAATATTGAATAGAAAGTCAAACTGAAGACTAATAAGCGAATTCAAACAAAAACTCAAACGGAATGTTATGTCCCACAAAATCCTTCTTTCTTGAATTATGTTTTAGTTGTTCCTTATCTGAGGATGACACTTAATTCCCTCAAATTAGGGGAGACACTTAAATCCCACCCACTGTGTAAATTGTGCCCCCCATGGAACTTTCAATTCTCTCTTGTAGAGGTGGAATTTTAAAGTTCTTCGAATTCCCTCTTATGAGAAAATATTTTGCTAAGGAATATCTAAGAATAGTAAAATTATCCTACTTATTTGTTATATTAAAACATACTTATACTATATATTAAAATTCCCTCTTGAAAGACCTGCTTTCCTAAGCTCCGACTCAGATTGTGAACCATGGGTACCTTCTCAAGGTAAACAGTTCACCTGTATTCTTCCCCAATATGGATGAGTTATAATTACTGGCATTTGTTTATGATGTCATTTTTGCATCATGTTAACTTTTCACTTTGTAGGGCAATCTGGCGGTGGAAGGACCTCGTTGAATGATAGTTATGGCTATTGAGGAATGACATATACTATGTGGGTCGCATTTAACCAATAACTATTGTAGGTGGCATCCTATGTACCAAACCAGTAAAGTGTTGTAATGTATTATGCCACAGGACGAAAGGAGAGATGTGCGATCAGGAACTCATGCTACATTATTGGGAATGATGCTCAGTTTGTTGGCTTAGGCTACCACTCACCAGGTCGGGGCCTTAGCAAAAGCTGAAGCAAGGAATGGACTCGCCCGTGCCTACATGTGCAGAATTGATCAAAGTTTAACCAAGGCTTTACTAAATCCTTGGCTTTGTGGGTACCGTATGTTAGGCATTTCTTCTGAGGTGAACCATGGCTGCTCGCATTGTCGTGTCTCAAGTTTACTTGATTAGGGATAGTGCTTGTAGCAAGAAGCAAATAGAAGATGGCTACCTAATTCCGTTTAGACAACAGAGGTAATATCAGACTATCGAAAGAGTGTAGTCTTGCCTAAATTCACGAGGGCTAATAATCGGATTTGTGAATTTGGTAGACCTTCCCATGGTGCCAGATATCTAATTCTAGAGACATGGATTTGAACAAATATATGCATGTAATTTAGTGAGGTCTGGATTGGGCATATCTCCATAAATACCTTAATGAATGTATCCTCCAAGTTTTAAAAATTTTGGGTCCTATGAGCCAGTTCAGAACATATGCTTAGCTATCAAATTTTCCCTTTTTGTTTCTGGGTTATCATGGCAGACATAGATAACATACAGTACCCAATTTGGTTCTTGTTAGAACTCTTCTAGTGAAATATATATATGTTCTTACCATTTGAAGTGGACTGATTTAATCAAGAGCTGGAAATCTTTGTAAATGGCGACTAATTGTTACATATTTGTGAAGGATAATGTAATACCACATAACTTTTTGCTGTTTAGGTATATTATCTTGAACGCCAATGTGTCTTTCCATATCGTGTCATCTAATCAAGAAAGACCCCCCTCCCCCCCCCCCCCTTTGTGCAATTTGCCGATGGTACATTTCTATGACAGTTTGTCAGAACAGTTGATTCTTATGAGTGCTGTAATTATGGGATATTTCAGCTAAAGCTCAATAGAGGATGAACTGGCAGAAATCCTTGTTATTTGGTTTCAATATTTACCATGTGAATAAGTTGAGATAGTTACCTAACATTTATCTTGGGCTTCCCATCTTCCATGAGTGTGTGTAACTAGGGTAATATGGAACCGGTCTTAAAGAAGCTTCAAAGGCTTTGTGGAAGGGAAGGCTTCTATCTAGAGCTGGTCGGTTGGTTTTCACTGAGGTTTTTCTTGCTAAAGTTCCTTCCTTTTATCCTTCTCGCATTGCCTAATCAGTGTTGTTCGCAAAATTGAGAAGCTCATGAGGACCTTCCTATCGTGCAGGTCTGCCAAGGGCTTTTACGCATCACCTGGTTAATTATGAGGGTTGTAGACCTAAAAAATCACAGAGGTCTTGGTTTGAGGAGAATTATTGGAGCTAACGAGGCACTTTTGATGAATTGGTATTGGAAGCTCATTGTGGACCAGGAGGTCTCATGAAGGATTCTTGTGCTGGGCCAGATGAATTTATTGAATGGTCCATGGAAGTTGGGTTTTGGGCCATGTTTGGCATTACTAGATTCATTTAAAAATTGTTTGAGGACTTCAGGCTTCACAATCAGTTCATTGTGGGAGAGAGCTTACTGAATTCCCCTCTCAAGAAAGCATCCCCTTGTTTGTTCAGGTTGGCTAAGGACCTTTTCAGACAAATGACCTGTTTGGAGGCAATCCTCCTTTGTTGGACTGGAGTGTGGTGTTTAAGAGGGCACTCTTTTGTTGTGGAGGTTGAGGATTTCAGTTTGTTTGAGAGGGCACGCCAGGGGTTCCAGTACTTTATGACTTATCTTGACTCCATGGTGCACCCCTCATTCGAAGGGTGTTAACTCTGGGGACTCTGTGTTCTGCATCCTCTCTCAAATACCTTCTGGGGTTAGGCCTGGCCCATTTATATTGCCAAGGTTCAGTTCTCCTTCATCAAAATATTTTACTTGGGATAGCTTGTTGTTCTGTGATGCAGTGATCCCCTTGTTGTAAAAAAAGAATACTAAGTGCCTTCAGAAGGGACTGACGAACAGCAAATTAGAAAAAAAAAAACATGCAGGCAACACTACGTTAAGAAACAGTGTGATGCACCAAGACATTTGCCATGGAGCTTGCACCATCCGCCATATGAACTTAAAGAACTTGAAGAACCTGATAAATCCTCTTAACCTTAACCTAGGTGGGAAATTAGGGCTTTTCTCATTAAAAAACCCAAGAGATCCCATTTAACAAATTTCTCTTTTTTCGTGGAAAAACCCAATATATCCATGGAAAGGGTTATACTTGACAGGCTGTTCAGAGTCATGTTGAAAATGTTACTTTTGTTCCTTCCCTAGTTTTTATCTTGAAAATGTCGTGCACATTATGGAGAGAGCATCTATTAACCATGGAGAAATCCTGCTATCTTTTCTGCGCATTTCCCTATTTCACGTTTGCCCTTTGTAGAGGGTTACTATAGCTTTCTATCATTTGGAGAAGTTAGAGAAAATATATAGTATCTAATAAAGATAAGTTGGTTCAATATCAGGTTCTAAGGTGGAGGGAGGCAGGACTGGACAACAGACTGTAATATATGTGATGTGCATAATAAAGCTTTTTAGTCCAATTCACTGAATTCATAACTTACAACCTTTTGGTTGGCTTGCTTGGTGGCTGACTGAGACCCACAAAAACAAGTCCATCGCAGTTTCAGAATATTTTCTGTTTGTTTCATTTTTCCCCGGTTTGGAAAAGTAATCTATCCGCATGGTGCATGTGCAGGTTCCACACATTGGTCGAGCAGGTCATTTCAACCCTGGGAAAACCCAGTCCTCTTCAAATGCAATCATGAATGTCATTGCTCCATCGCAAGGCCCTCTGGAAATCTTTCGAATTTATCTGTTTTTGGTACTCATTTTGTTGCCTCATCTCCGTCCCCCGCAGCATCTGGAGGGACTTCTGCCGGATTCAGAGATGGCCGTTTAACCAGTCATTCGTGGAACTAGTGGCAATTCCTTACTGAACTCAGGCGGAGTCTGGCTAATGAAACAGGTGTAAAAAGTTATGCGGATGACAAATGATGCCTTGAGCCCGATGAAAACCTTTATCTGGAAATTACTTGTAAAGAAAGGAAAACCGTAAATGGATTCGTATTTTATAAAAGTTACAGACTGAATCCTCCTCTATTCCTTACTCTCACGAATTTTCGTCTTTCTCGCACTCAAAAGGAAAAAAAAACGATGCAGAGAAGCTTCCCGGAAGCGCCCAGAAAAGAAAATCATCAGAAAAAATTATTACTTAAGGTTAGTTGTCTGCGAGGGCGGTGGGCTTTCCGTGGTAGTCGTACTGCGGAAGGAGACGACGTTTGAGCTAAAATTTCTTCTCTAAGATAATGTCAGCTAATAAGACGAACACGAGTACGTCTACGACATCATTGATATATACAAGAGTAATGCTATGCGTACTGGGCCAGGGCCAGTACACAAACTTTGCATGCATGGCTTACATCGCCATCAATGTCACCAGTACGCAAAGTTTGTGTACTGGCCTAGTATGTATTGCATTACTCATATACATAACACGGCCGCAATTTCTCTCTGTCGCACAATCCTTATTTCTTTGATATCTCTCTCTCTCTCTCATTTGCTCTCTGTCTCTCTGTCTCTCTCTCTCTCTCTCATTTTCTCTCTCTCTCTCTCTCTCTCTCTCTCTCTCTCTCTCTCTCTCTCTCTCTCTCTCTCTCTCTCTCTCTCTCTCTCTCTCTCTCTCTCTCTCTCTCTCTCTCTCTCTCTCTCTCTCTCTCTCTCTCTCTCTCTCTCTCTCTCTCTCTCTCTCTCTCTCATTTGCTCTCTCTCTCTCTCTTCATTTACTCTCTCTCTCTCTCTCTTTTTTACTCTCTATCTCTCTCATTTGAAGATGTCCCAACAAATCTCTCTTCATCTTCATATTGTGGGTTCAACCATGCACCCCCTACCATAAAGACTCCATAGCAAATGTTATAACCATTGTCTATACCAACAATCATAATTCTCATGTCAGAGAACTATATCCCTACTCCACCAGATGAGCAGTCACACTTACAATCACGCATTTTAAGAATTTCTCTTCGGCAACATGTCGAAAACCTTTGCTGAAATTCTATGGTGCAACTTCACCGTTTGGCTTTTCAAAAAGTCCATCAGCCATCGACATAATCTTCCTCCACACACCTTGTATCATGCCAAACCAATGTCTATGTGCAAACTTGTGGATCCGTTAAGAATAACACATCATTTTCCTTAGTAAAACGGGCATACCATGATGATGACTATTCTCATTTTTCAAAGGATATCACCATCTCCCATGAAGAGAGAGAGAGAGAGAGACATTGTTAGCGTCTGACTCGAGACTTTTTGTCGAACCGGCTCCTCCTTTTTTGTTCCTTTTGATATATCCAAGTTGTCTGCACCCCTAGCAAACTACCTTATTTCTGGAGTTTTTATCCTTCCCTTTGCTAGCTACCAACGCTGAATTCTCTATTGAAGTACGCCCTTCACCTTTCAGCCTTCTCTCCTTAGGAGTTTCCCAGTAACTTCTACAAAGTTCAAGTTGTCTTTCACATACACCAAGATTGACTTCATATACTAATAGGAAGATGGAAGAGACTGGATGAGCCTTAAAGTTTTATCCTGATCTTCAATTTCAACTCCAATAGACTCCTATTTATTGAATAATAATATTGAGAACACTCTGGTGATATGAGATTTTTGTACCTTCATCCATCCGCAATGTGTGAAATTGCTCCTTCAGGTTCAATTGATTTAAGATGCCCTTCGCTTAATACAACTCTTCTAGCTTGTTCCAAAGCTCTTTGGCCATCGAAGTCCCGTGCATGTTTGCAAGAATATTCTTAGCCAAACACAAGTGTCTCACACTTGTAGCCCTCAAATCAAGCTTCTCCCAATCTTCATCGCTCGTATTGAACTTGTCAGAATCTTTGCTGGAACCTTTTGCCATCTTTGGAACGACCAGACTCTAGTTTTCCCTTCAACACCTTGTGTAGCCCAGATTGTATCAACACATCTTTGACTTGAACTTACCACAAGCCAAAGTTGATACTTCTATCAAATTTCTCCATGTCAAATTTCATAGGATTTGAAAACCTTGACATTTCTGCTTCAACTCTTAGCTTGGTGAAAAATTACACTACAGAATATGCCTCGAACCTTGCGCTCTGATACCAATTGTTAGAAAATTTTCTCCCACTTCTACCACAAAAAGATCAAACAGATAACTGAGAAATCAAAGGAAATACAAACAATCAACAAAATACACAAGGATTTACATGGAAACTTCAAATCGGAGAAAAACCATGGCCCTCAGGAAAGAAATCCACTATGTGAAAATTGTAACAGAAGCGGCTGAAAGAATATAAATAATTGAATGATCTATTGATCATGAGAGTGTGATATTTATACATGATTTACATATCCGTATAACAAAAATTACAGAGATTGTAGGAGAGAGATTTGGGTGAAAAGGTGAGATATGTTAGGGCATTGAGAGAACGCTGGAGTAGTTTTAACACCCTCCCGCAAGGTCAAGCTGGGGAAGAACGTTGAGCTTGGATCATAAGAATTCAAAACGAGGTCGATATAATCTTTTGGTAAATATGTCTCGGGTTTACTAGAGCCTGGAATATGGATATCGAGCTCAATATGTTTACTGCGGGAATGAACCACCGGATTAGAGGCCAAGAAAATCAAATTGACGTTGTCGTAATAAAGGTGCAGCGTTTTGGGAACATGAACATGAAGGAAATTGAGAATATGAAGAGTCCATAACATTTCGGTCGTAAGAGAAGTCAGGGCCCAATATTCGGCTTCGCAGCTGGAGTGCGACACAGTCTTTTGTTTTTGAGATACCCAAGAAATTAAATTGCGGCCCAGATAAATAGCATAACCGGTAGTGGATCGACGTGTCACCGGGCAGCCGGCCTAGTCTGTATCACTATACCCACTGAGAGTAAAAGTGGACTTGGAAATGAGAAGACCATGAGTAGGAGTATGCTTTAAGTAGCGGAGGATTCATTTGGCGGCTTGAAGATGAGCATTGCGTGGAGATTGCATGAATTGACATAAAGAGTTGACAGAGTAGGCAATGTCAGGTCTTGTGAGTGTAAGATATTGTAAGCTTCCCAATAATTGACGGTAGGAGGTTGGATTAGGAAGGGGATCACTGTCGTTGACCGAAAGCTGATTACCTAAGAATGGAGTGCTGACCGGTTTGGAATTTTCCATTCCATAATTACAAAGCAGGTCAAATATGTACCAGCGTTGAGATAAAAAGAGCCCTTGGGATACTCGGGTAGTTTCAATGCCAAGAAAATACTTCAAGTTTCCAAGATCTATCATTTCGAATGCGGTGTGCAGACCGGTCAAAAACTTATGAATAACCTGTAAAGATGAACCGGTGATGATTATATCGTCCACGTAGATGAGCATAATTAAGGTGGTGCCACTGAGATGCCGAATGAATAAAGAGGAGTCATGTGGAGAACTAAGAAAGCCAGCTTGCTGGAGAAAGGTACTTAATTTAGAATACCAGGCACGAGGCGCCTGTTTGAGTCCACAAAGGGATTTGAATAGACGACACACATGGGTCGGGTGAGTGGGATCCACGAACCCCTCCAGCTGCTGCAGAAATATTTCCTCAGAGAGATCGCCATGTAAAAATGTGTTCTTAACATCAAGTTGACGGAGAGGCTAGTGCAAGGAGAGTGCAATCGAGAGAACCAATCGTATAGTAGCGGGGCGGACAACAGAGAGAACGTGTCATGGAAATCACGCCCTGGTTGTTGATGAAACCCCTTAGCGACAAGACGGGCTTTAAAACGTTCAACAGAACCATCTGAGTGTTGTTTTACGCGATAGACCCATTTATTTCCGACAACATTCATAGAGGGAGTACAAGGAACCAAGGTCCAAGTATTATTTTTATGAAGCGCAGTTATTTCTTCTTGCATAGCAACTCGCCAACGGGGATCTGTGATAGGAACGGAGTAGCAAGTCGGTGCAACAGTGGCGGAGGTCAGTGTGGATGCAATGAAGGCCGGGAACGGGTGCTGTTCGGCGAGAAGAGCTTTGGGCTGCCGCGAGCCATCTCGAGTGTGGGTTACCATAGAATGAGCAAAATCAGGTCCAGCAACAAGGGGAGAGGAGGGTGACGGACCAGGAGGTTCGGCCGATGGCGGAGAAGGATCGGCAGTAGAAATATTGGGGCACGGGCTGGAACCAATTGGAGGAGGATTCACACCGAGAGAGGGAGAAGCCTGCGCACATGAAGAAGAAGAATTAGTGGGAGATGGACGGCTCGGGACAAAGCCCTATGAGGGTGGACGACGGCCGGCCGCAGTTGATTTGAGCCTCGTGTACACCCGCAGAGAGGGCAATGTCGTGGAGGAGGGCGTAGGGCTGGGATCGAGCGAGTGTGGCGGAGAAGGAGCCGCGGTATTGGGGAATGTCGCCGGAGGAAGATGCGGCGGGGTTGAACATGTGGTCGCGGCAAAAGGAGCTCGTGCAGGTGGGCATGTGGACGGAGCCGGCCGACGAGGGTTGGACGAAGATCTCGGGCGACGAAGGTTCGGCGGAAGGTGAGCAATCGGCACCGGACCAAGACAAAACCGGGACGCTACTGTCGAGGGTTGCCGTAGTGGAGGACGAAGCGGAGCAGGAGAGGTGCTGGAATGGACGGAATCGGCAAGAGGCGGAGGGAAGCGAGGCGGAATGTCGCGGCGCACGGAGCTGCCAAGAGGCGCTGGAGAGGAAGGAGAGGCGGCGTCAGTCGAGACACGGTGGGAAATGTGACGAGAGGGCGGCGGCAACTTTTGAGTTGCGGGCGCAGGGTGAGCGAGTGGGTCTGTCGGGCTTGGCCATTCCGAACCGACAACGGCCTTTTGAGCGTGCAACGGTCTTGGGGAGGCAGGGGAGTCCCGCTCGGATGGTCTTGAAGTTGATGTGGCATGGGCTGTAGGTAAATCTCCAGGAAGGTGCCGCAAGTCACGCGAAATGTTCGGAAATTGTCTGCAAAAAGTAGAGGGAGGAGGTTTGCCAGTAACCGGTTGTAAGTTGGGAACACCTCCTCGTTAAAAACAACATGTCGAAAGATATATATGTGAGGACTAGTAATATCTAGGCATAAATAGCCTTTATGTGTGTGTTGTATCCAAGAAAAATGCACCCAGTGCTTTTGTAGTCAAGTTTGGTGAGATGAAATGGACGACAGGGGAAACAGAGGCACCCAAAACAGGGTGGTTTAACGAACAGACGCAGATACGGAGTTTGAGCTTGAATCACTGGACTTGGTAAAAGGTTAATGCAGTGAACAACCGTGAGAAATGCATAGGTCCAGTAAGATTTCGGTAAATTGGAGTCAGCAAGTAGTGTAAGTTCACTTTCTACCACATGGCGGTGTTTCCTTACGGCAACACCATTTTGTTCGGGTGTGCCAGGACAGTAGAGACGGTGCTGGATTCCACGTGAATAAAAAAAGGATTGGAGGGCACTGCTAAGGAATTCCCCACCACCATCACTCTGTATGCAGCGAATACGTTGATTACAGTTGTTTTCAATGAGGGGAATAAATAATTGAAAAGTAGATCGAACATGAGCTTTACGCTTCAGTGGAAAGAGCCAAGTAAAGTGTGAATAATCATCCACTATTATTAAATAAAATCTATAACCGGAACAGAAGTAGTGGGTGCAGGACCCCACACATCACAGTGAAGCTTTTAGAGTGGATGACTAGTTCGAATGGAATGGGAAAAAAAAAAAGGCAAACGACAACTCTTCCCAAGTTGACAGCTAGTGCAAGGTCGATTATTTGTAGACGGCACTGAAATTTCTAATTCTGGGGAGAGAGAGCGAAGAACGATGTGAGAGGGATGGCCCAGCCGATAGTGCTAGTTGATGGAGGATTTATTGGCTGACAGACAGATTGGTGGAGTGACCGAGAGAGGATACAACCCGTCTTTAATTGGGCCTTGATGAAGAATCTTGTTGGTTTGCAAATCACGAATGGAAAAACCAGTAGGAGTGAATAGAAAACTCCAATTATTGAAATGAGATAATTGAGAGACAAATAGTAACTTCTTTGAAATAGTAGGAACCAATAAAGTAAAAAAAGTGGTGGAGATTCTAGAAGAAAGAAGTAAAGATGATTGACAAGAGTGTGAAATCAGAAGATGGCGACAATTCCCAATAAGAATTGAATTACGACCCATATAGGGTGTCTTACCAGTGAGATCATTGGGATCAGCTGTAAGATTATGAGTAGCTCTTGAATCTAAAAACCAATCGTTAGATGGTTGGACAGGCGGTGAGGCGGCTGATAGCGCAATAGAACTAGGAAGAGCAGCATCAGGGACCCAACAATGGTTGGCCTTATGATATGGGTGGCCGCACCGATAGCACACGACGGAAGATGCGTCAGACGAATTGGAAACAGAGGCACCAGGAGCGGACTGAGTGCGACCACGACCACGAGAGTTGGACATACGACCGCGACCAGCTGAAGGCCGACGAGAGGAACCATGGCCAGGACGGGTATTTTGTGGACGAGGCAGAGTAGAAGAGGCGGCAGCAGTGAGGGCCACTGTGGGGGAGTTCTAACGATGTCGACTGTCATGGTCCAACAATTGGGCGGAAGCATAGGAGAAGGTGGGGCAGCTTGAGAGTCGATCACGGCAATTATAGGATCAAATTTGGGTCCAAGACCTCGAACAGTACACAAGATCAAGTCACCATCATCCACCGCTTTTCCGGCACTGGCGAGTGCAAGAGAAAGGGATTTAGCATGATTTAAATACTCATGGAGTGATTGGGACCCACGCTGCAAGGTATGCAAGTCGGTTTTCAGTTGCTGAAACCAGGAGCGCGTGACAGCCATAAACCTTTTCTAACGTCAACCAAGCCTCTCTAGTTGTTAGAGCATCAACCATACGAGGAAGGATTGAGTCAGAGAGAGTGTGCAACAGCCAGCCGAGAGCTAATTGATAGAGGCGTCTCCAGCGGGAAAGTTCTGGAGCGGAGCAATCGGGCGGTGGAAGACTCCCGTCAAGCAATCCGAGAAGGCCGTGACTTCGGAGGATGGGAGTGATTTGAACTTTCCATATGAGAACGTTTTCGGGAGTGAGTTTCGTAGAGACTTCCTGTCAAATCGATTTGACAATCGGAATGGTAGGTATTTCACCGAGATCCCTAGTAGAGGAGACATTGCGAGACGAGTGAGCCATGGAAGCGTTCAAAGAAGAGAAGAAAGTGAAAAAAAGGTTTTGTGAACGGAAACGGAAGTGGAACTAAACCCGGATCATTGATACCATGAAAGAATATGAGTAATTGAATTATCTATTGATCGTGAGAGTGTGATATTTATACATGATTTACATATCCGTATAACAGAAATTACAGAGATTGTAGGATAGAGATTTGGGTGAAAAGGTGAGATCTGTTAGGGCGTTGAGAGAACGACGGAGTAGTTTTAATAGCGGCTTCTCTCGTCTTCCCCAACTCCACTCAACGACATTCCAGGCAGTATCAAACCATTCAACGCCTTCTCTCATCTTCCCGGCTTCTCCGTTTGAGTAATCTTCAACTTCTTGAAACGGGTGGAGTATCAAATGAGAATACAGGTTTGCAAGACCTTCCAAGAACGAAAGAGGTAATTTTTCTTGATATTGTTTGCTTTTTTATTTCAATCTATAATACTTTGATGTTTTTTTTTTGTTTTTACCCAAAACACAACTTTGGGTTCTGTATTGTTGGCGTATACTTGTCCAATGCTTCTTCTTCCCAAGGGCCATGATTATTTTATTTTATTTTTTTAAAATTTTGGTGAATCTTGTGCATCTGTCATCTATTGATTTTTTGTATACCTTTGTCGTTAATTAGCTTCATGAAAGATGAAGTGATTTGTTTTTGAATTTTTTTATCAGTTTGCATTTCATTGCTGCCTTTCTTAAACTACTGTGAAATTCAAATGGTTATCATGTCTAACTGTCATAATCTTCAATTAAATTGTTTTTGTCAAGTTAATAGATTATTTTGTGGATGTTTCTTGTAGCTATAAAATTTGGTGGCCTCTTATTTTAAAGTAAAGGATTGCAAAAGGGAAAGTTAAAAAGATAGGTTGTCGATTGAACTGGTTCAACCAAAATTAGATGTGTAAAGAAGAGGGAACTCGGAGTACATTTATACCAAATGAGGTCTCAATTCTAAATGAAAAATGTAAATTTGATAAGAAAAATGATAACAGTATTTCTTGCTTTTACTTTGAAATTTTACATCGTGACATGGCTGCATAATTGGTGGTGTAATTAAGAGAAAATCTAGGGTTTAGGGTTTACCTATTGAATAGGTAGATAATATTTTATTACAAAAATAAAATTTGCAAGATTTTATCTCAGTTTATCTCTTACCTAGATTGCAATGTGCACGTCACAATATAAAGTTAGAAAGTAAAAAGCCACGGTACTTATATCAACACTCATTTGATAATACTCAAGAACCATTGATAAACAAATACAAATAAATATAAAGCACAATATTGTATAATAGTGAAGATTTTACCTTTTGACTTCTACTTTGAATTCTCGTGTTATAATAAGTACCCGCGAAAAAATAAGCATTTTGGTTATAATGGTAAAAAAATTAACATAAAAAGTATTTGTTAAAAGAAAGAGGGCTTGTTTAAAGTGTTTTTAATTCAATTAGCACTAAATCAATTTGGACAGGTGGGTCCAATAGTAGAAAGAGAATTACCTACCCATAATTTCTTATGTCATACTAAAAAAAAAGAAATAATTGACAAATTAATAAGTATATTAAATTATGAATTATGAAGAAACTAGAAAAAAAACTCAACCTTGGCCGGCGACTCCTCCAGCGTGAAGAACGTCATCGACCTGATAAATTTCGTCGACGTTGCCGACGGAGAAATCCGCCCCTGTCGCCCAAACATCTCAGCTGTCTTTTTCCATCATTGAAACAGGTAACCCTCTTCTTCACCTGCTCTCATTTTCTCTCTCTTGATTCTGTCCTTCTTCTCTCCCTTTTCTCTGTTTCACGTAGTTGTAAGTTTTACTGTGGAATCTTTATTGAGAGGATAACTAGTCTGATGGACTGTCATGTCTGAGGCAGGGCGAGCACTGCAAGTTTTTTTTTTCTTCTTCTTCTCCTTCTCTCTCTCTCTCTCTCTCTCTCTCTCACTCTCTCTCTCTCTCTCTCTCACTGTCTCACTGTAACTCTATCCCAGTTGGCATTTGGTACTAAAATTGTGTTGTCTCTTTTCGTGTAATTTTCTTAAGGCATTTACACATTCAATATGAAGTTTTTTAATGGCGTCAGTCTGTCTCAGATGGAGCTCTAACATTTCGTAGTGTCGAACATTGAACGAGCAATTTTATGTTTCCTTCCCGCAGTATTTCTGTCAAAATTTTTGAATTTTGAGAACAGGTGGATTACTGATGGCATTAGGAACTCTTCAATTACTAATCTTCAATTACTAGAAAAACGGACTACAAGCTATTACGCGAAAATATGATTTTTTTTCTTAGTTTCGTAGTGTCACATTAGTGGCGCTTTGGTTTCCGAGTTTCCTAGAAACCCATATCCAAGCTTTTCCTGGCCTACTGTTTCCATTTAGGGCCACTAAAACGTAAAATACTAGTATTTTAACTTTTTAAATGCAATAAAATAGAACTAATTTGATTTTAATCATTTTATGGCTTCCTTGGTTTCTTATTCATTATAGTTACATCTATTTCCCCCAGAAGATAATGTAGAACCATGCATGGCTTGATCAAAAGTATCTGCTGTAATACAAATTAAAATACTGAGCCATCAATGTGTCATTAAAAAGTGGGTAATACACACGAATCAGTTCTCAAATTATTGCTCATTGGAAATGGCAGTTCAGAGTTGCTGAGATAGTTGGATGAGTTTCCTATCAATCTTATGGTACAGCACTAATATTTGCAGGTTGAAAGAAGTGATTGTCATGAAAAACATTTTTATCTTGGAGCCCTAATTGCCCTCAGTGACTTTTATATGTAGGAATGGTCGGTCTATCAGTTGGAGAGAAGCAATTTATAAAGGGTGGTATTGCTCAAGATCTTAGATGTGATGGTCGGAAAAGACTTCATTATAGACCCATCTCTGTTGAAACTGGAGTCATTCTTCAGGTACAATATTTCTTTTCAATTCTGTTACATGCTTTGTCCAATTTCCATTTTTTGGGGGGAAGTGGAGAATTTATCCTAATGTCTATTAGGATAAACCTTAGACTAGGCATCTAGGCAATGTTGTGATGAGGGTAGTCCTCAAAAGACCAGCTTTACGCTCCATTTTGGAGTTAGAATCTTTAATCTGGGAAGCTGTCATTTTCTGGATGAAATCACATTTCAAGGAAAACGTTTATGATTGTTCCAGTTTCTCCTTGTCTTCTGGTTTAAAATATTTCGTTTTCTTAATGTCCCTGCTGCTATAAAATATTTTGGTTTCTCTATGTCCCTGTTGCTATAAAAAATTTTGATTTATCTATGTCTCTGCTGCGTTTTCCTTATGATCCTCTTTGATTCAAGTGAGATAACTCCATTGAGGTCCTCCTTTATGTTATAATGATCAGTTAAAATCAGATCCATTATCTGCATGCTGGACAAAGTTTCAAAGTAATCTTTAGCATGGACAAATATCACTGATGCACGTAGCTTCTGTATTCAATTTCATGTGCAACCTTTATAGGCACGAGCGGATATAAGTATTTGATTCTATCTTTTTGTCTTCTACTTCCTTTTGCAATTTGATTTTTCCATTGTAATTTATTCATTTGAGTTCCTGATGGTTGTTTAATAGGCAAATGGTTCTGCCAGAATAAGACTGGGTGCGACCGAAGTTATTGCAAGTGTAAAGGTATGGAAATTTTGTAATGTATTTAAAGTTGTAAGATATATGGAAAAAAACACTTGAATATGTACTTAGGTCTCATAGGGGCTTAAGTCAATTTGATTCTTTCGATAATTTTAAGTACTGAGTTTTCAGGTATTTCCCCTTGAAATCAGGTCCAAAAATTTCTTTCTCCAAAAGAAACTGCTAGTCTATTCTTATATTAACATTTTGATAGTTGAAGAATGAATGTTTTTTTACTTCATGTGTATTATCTACCCTCCTTCACTGAGAATAGATAACTTCAGATAAGTCGCTCTTCTTTGAATATTCTTTCTTTATTTTTTCCTTTTTTAAAGTACTTCAGCTACCTTTGCAACCTTTGGTCACATTTTTGTCTTGGATATGAAACTGGAAGTTAGATTCTGTTCTTTATTTCCACCATCATGTTAGTCTGGCAAAGTTGCATTAAAATTTTCCACAGCCTATTTTACTGAACCTTTATTATTGCTTGTCAATATTGATCTTTTCATAGGCAGAACTTGGAAAGCCTAGTTTGCTTCAACCTGGCAGAGGGAAAGTTGCAATATTTGTAGAGTGCAGCCCTACAGCTGCTCCAATGTTTGAGGTTGGTCGATTATATTAGTATGTATTGTAATTTCCATTTAGTCCACGGGGATAACTGTTTGAGAGAGTTAACTTTGAGCTTTCTATTTCCTGTTTTTGACTTCCTGCCCATATATTCCACAAAGGTTCTTATGATCATAGAGTGCCCCTTATCATGGATTTAATGAGTGAGGGGTAAGTAATTAATAAGCACATCTAACACAGGTCTAGGGACTAGCAAATGCATAGAACAGAAAGTAAATTTTTACTTCTAAACAACTCCCTAATTATGTAAAGTGGAATAGAATCGCTTACTTGTGACTCTTATAGCAATAAAATATTATGTAATGATCAATAATTTCGATAACAGTAATTGGCTGGCCACTATGAACTGGTTCAACTGGTATCTGGTAGTCTGACTAGATTTTCTCTGTGCATCTAGCCTGTATAATAAATATTCAAAATGGCTGGTCAGATTGATTGATTCAGCTGTAACCTGGCTGAACTGACTGGACCAGGACTGGAACCTGTTCTTGATAATTGAAATTAATGAGAGGAAGGGGAGCCGAATTGTGGCACTAGCCCTTCAGGGGAACCACTCAGCCATATTTCTGTGTTTCTTGACCTATAACAGACTTTCTATAACTAATAAATAAATGAAATCTTGAAATATGCAAATTCCTATGCCCTTTAGTGAAACAGAGCAAGTACGAAACAAGAAGAAAGAGAAGGGTCTGGAGTAAAAATATTAATGCAATTACTGTATCACTTCCAGCAAAGTCCCTCGCTAATTCTTAACCGAACAATTGGAGCTGTGGAGAAGGTTACTTGTGGCAAATCAAAGTCAATGAGGGAGCTCATGGGTTCCTTCAAGCATTTCTGTGTACCCAGGCCCACTTATGGAAAACCTCACGCAAGCAATGACCTTAATCCGACAAGCAATGCCCTTGAGAAAAGGCAAAGAAAAGCTGATTAGTTAATTCCTCAGCATTTTTGTTAAGCTTGCAAGAAAGGCTTGCAAGCTTGATGGACATAAGTTACTGGGGTAGACCTTTCTGAAGGGATTCTATCATATAATGTTTTGGAAAGATTCACAGTGCCAATTTGTTTTTGCCATCAAGGCTGTTAATTTTCATTTCTTCAGTGAAGCTATAGGTGGAGAAAATTCTAGAGAAACTGCATTGTTCTGAAGATGTATCTTGTTCTTTCCAAATATTCCTGTTTTTCTTTCTTGTGGGATTATAAGAGTTGGTAGGAGAAGAAGATATATAACACGTCTCATTGTTTATTTTAAATGTTCAGTTTATGTTTAATGAAATCAAGGACCATAATCATGTATTTTCCTCCTATTTTTTCCTCTTTTGGTCATTCATTTCTTGTGGCACAGGGAAGAGGAGGCGAGGAATTGTCAAATGAGCTATCAACTACACTTCAGAGATGTTTGTTGGGTGGCAGGAGTGGAGCAGGTACATTAAAATGTGCCATTTAATGTCATTTTATTTAAATAAAACAGTGATATCTAAATATTGATTTAGGGTGTTCATATTTTACTTATTTTGCATATGTATTTATTCATATTGAATATACACTTCCTTTTTTTCCTGATATCAACAGGTTCTCTTTTTTGAAGTCACTATTAGATTAAGCAGTAAATGGTTGTACTTTACAAGCTTGTTGTGGTAAATCCTTGACATCAGATCTAGAATCTCCTATTAAAAGATGAGAATGCATGGCTCTTTTATCTTCGTGATTGATTATCTGTAAATTGGAGTTTTCTCTGCACAACAAGATTCCTGGTTTAAGAAAAAAATCTATTTTCGTTTACACATATCTACATGATTTAATAACAAACTAAAGCATCAATTTTTAATAGGATGTATTCAGTATAAAGTCAATGAAAGTTTTTATAGTAAAAATAACATGAAACGTGGAAAATGGCTTCTGATTATTATGTTTTCACTAATTGCATATCTATCCTCCTCGCTTTATCTGTGTTCAGTTTTTAGTTTTTCTCAGTATACTCGGTGTTTGAGTATTAAATTGCTTATTATAAGGTGCTTTTTGTGACTTCTTGTTTGCAGGGGCTGGGATAGATCTCTCGTCTTTGATGATTGTAGAAGGGAAGATGTGTTGGGACCTATATGTTGATGGACTCGTGATTAGTTCAGATGGCAACATACTTGATGCACTAGGCACTGCTATCAAGGTGATTCCGGATAGAATTAACCAATACCTGCAGGCCGCAATAAGTTTCAACCTCTCTGCGCTTTTCTATATAAAACATTTGAAGGACGGAAGGCCTCAAAGATGGTTTCTTCATGGAATCTGGCTTCTTGTTTCAGCTAACTTTTTTAATTTTTTTCCCTCACTTGTTTTCTTCTTTCCCTTGATTGCGGTGGCAGTTTAGCCTGTTTCCATTGCTGCATCTTGCATTTTGATTTTGTCATTTGTGCATAACCAGAATTTTGCTTCTCTAAAGGATATGATCAACGGACGAACTATTTATGAATTTTTTAATATTCCCTAGGTTGCTTTGAGCAATACGGCCATTCCAAAGGTTATTGCTTCTGATGCAACTGCAGACGATCAACATGTGGACGTAGACGTTAGTGACGAAGAGTTCTCACAGTTTGACACCTCTGGAGTTCCTGTCATAGTGACTTTAACAAAGGCGAGTTCCCATATTGATCCACCAAAGCTAGCGTTTATGTTGGGTTTAAGTCTCCAGCTGAAGCTACAAGGCCTATTTTCGAATAACAAACATTCTCTCCATGAGGACATTCCCATTGAAATATTTGTGCTCTCTTTGTTTCTGTAGGTGGGCAAGCACTACATCATGGATGCAACACCAGAAGAAGAATCCCAAATGAATTCTGCGGTTTCAGTGTCTGTGAACAGAGATGGGCAAATTTGCGGCCTGACCAAACGAGGCTCAACCGGGTTAGACCCCAGTGTGATTCTTGACATGATTTCTGTGGCCAAGCACGTAGGTCAGCAACTGATAACTGTGTTGGATTCAAAAATTTGTTCTGCAGAATCTATGGAGGAGGACATGTGACTTAGAAATTAGCTTTTAAAAGGTGATCCTGTGTTATTTAATTTTATGATTGTTGGATCCTTGTTACTATTTGTACCATAGAAAAATTTCTAGGTTTTACCATCCAAGCTTTGTGATCTTATCATTATTTGGCCTGATTTGTGAATGCCAAATTCGTTAGAATTCAAACTTAGAAATTTCGTAAATAGACATAATGGCTTACGAACTAATGTAGTGCTTCACCAATTGACATATTGGTTCACCTAAAGACATAATTTGCATCTAAGTTGAATGCAGATGTCTTTTATTCTCAGCCAAGACTAAGTCAAATGGCTATTCATAAATTGTAGTTCATTAGCCTCAGGAGTAAATTTTTAAATAAATTAAACATATTATATTGTTTTGTTGTAAAAATTAATGTATTCCACATGAAAATATCCAAGGGCTGTGTTTTTATGTTTTTTATTATAAAAGTTTAAATATTATTTGTAGAAATTGTACTTATATTTAAAGTCCCAAAATAAAAAATTAATTTAATTGTTTTATTAATGAATAAGAGAGCATCCAATCATTAAGCAAGGTTTTAAATGAAATCTTTTTTTAAAAAATATTATTAGATATTCTTAGCAACAAAGAAAATAAAAGAAAAGTAAAAATGTTTAAAACTCTAAAGGCAAAATATTAGGGACAGCTAAACGAATAACTATTACGTTAAATTAAAATGAAAAAATATAAATAAATTTTAACATTTAATCTACGGAATATAGTTTTATTGGGAGCCTCTCCGGTGATGTATTTTGTATTTTCCCTCGCTCTCTCCTCTCTGGCTTGTTCCCACCAAGCCAGCCGCACCCGTTAAATTTCTCTGTTGCTCGTTCTGAATCTACCGAAGCTCTGTTAAGCACTCTCTTTCTCTGTTTCCATTGCCCTTTCTGAGTCGAGCGACACACAATCGAACGGCACGTATTATCTACGATTTTCTGCAGTTTCAGCGAGTCAGGTTGCGATTTCTGGTACTGTTTCTTATTAATTGTTCGTGGATAGACTTGGAATCTTTCTATCTTACCCGTTCTCAATCGAGAAAAGCACTGAAACGGTGTTTGCTTGAATACAGGTTTGGGTTTCAGGTTTTTTTCTTTTTCGATGAAGTAAATTTAGTTTGAGTAGCTCTATTTGTTGCTTTTGAAGGGGCTTTAGCAGTTGCTTTTACATGTAAGCTTGTATCTTTTGTGCACATGGCCTTCCTCAACATTCTATTCTCTTCCCTCACTTCCTTATTTCATGTTATGCAGGCTCTGCTGAAGTTTAGGGGCTCCGCCTTTTTTTACTTGGTGTGGAAGTGTGAGTCGTTCCTTGAAAAAATTGTTCTTGAAGATCATGTTAACTTAGTTTTTCTGGTTTCTTGCCCATTTAAGCAAACGGAAAGGGTTTGTTATGGTGAAGATCGGAGTACATTTCCATTTAGTCCAGGCGTATAGATACAAGTCTCTCGAAAGTTCATGTCAATGACTCAGTGTGGCTTGAACATACTACTAACATTCAACATTCAACCCTAATTTCCCTTCCTGAGTCCCCGACCAGCGACAGCCTCTCACCTGAGGTATACGTCAAACTTTGAGCCGCCTTCGAAACTTCTCTTCTATTCTCTCTTTGCTTTGTTTTGGTTTTGTTTTTTTTTTTTTGGAGTTTCCCATTTATTTACAATTTATTACCCACAAAAAAATGGATAATAATAAAAACGAAACAACTCAAAAACAATCAAAACGGAACGAAAACTAAATAGAATTAGGTAATCGAAAAACAGTAAATGGAATAACCTTACCCTTTTCATTTAGAGCGATGAGTCGCGCACTTGAGTCGTGCACTCAACAAGTGCACGAGTCGTGCACCCGTTCACATTCCTAAGATATGTGCAGGTTACTCACTGCCCTTGCGACGCAACACAGTGAGTAACGCAGCAGTTTTCCAATAACACAGCTCCTACAATTTGTGCCTCAAATAGAGAACCACCCTTCTAACTCATCATCTTGAAAATCTGATTATCAATTTCCTCATGCCTGCTCATTTAGTCCTGTTTACAAAGACAAGTATTCACTAAACTATTTACTATACAAAATGCAGAAGAAACGGTGCAGAGGATATGGCACAACTACTTTACAAAATCTGGGTCAGCGAAAAATGTACAAGCTCCAGTTGATTGGTGTCTACTCTTCAAAGTTCTACTAGGAACTCCTTTTGGGTGGCCTCTGATGTGAGATGCTTGCCCTGCGGGATACATCCCAAGCCTTCTGTGGCACATAACCACCTGCCTGTGATGCAAAGAATGACTCGTACCCCGGAGAATCAAAGGCAAAACCTGTGTGCCTTGATGTTTCTCTAGGAAGCTGAGAGATCGCATAGCTTCTTGCCTCCTCAGGTGTCAAATTGTTCCCAATTTCCAAAAACTCGGTCCTACTGCTCACCAGAGGCTCATCCCTGTGCATCTCCTGAATAATCTGATAATCATAAGGGAAAAACAAGCGTTGAACCCTGAAAAAGACAACGCCAAATTCACAATCTTTTAAGAATTAAAGAGGATAAATAGGACACGGCCTAAGCTGTACATATTGCACGTAATACACACTCAGGAGTTAGGGAATTAAAAACTTTGTATGTGAGATTTTGGATTTCTCTTACCCAAGGTAAACAAAATCACCAAGAAGGGCAACGACTGGGACAAGGAGAAGTGTAAAATAGAAATAGAACGTGCTCATTAAAACATAAATGACAAAGAATATGTTTTCCTGCAACATAACAGAGCAAAAGGTCAGATGACAGAGGTAATATATACACAGACAGAATATAAAATCCACTTACTTGTCTATCATATGGTGTCATTATCCCGGAGTAAATAACAAGATGCTCCCTCCAACGCTAAGATAATGCCACCTTGTCACTGAATTACTGGCCATTAAAAGACGGAGATTGACAGTTATTACAACACAAGTAAAGGTCATTGTCCTGACATCCCACAACCCAAAAACCTTCCTTGATGAGTTGTGACCTTTCTCGCTGGCAGCGATTGTATAGTTGTAGAGGATTAATGACTGATAGATTGAACAAAATGCCCAAACTGCGACACCACTCCATTTGAAGAATGCATTTTTAACCCCCTCTTTATAAAGTTCAGGATACTTCTTAGAGAGAGATGCACTAACATCCTGGTAAGAAAGCAAGTAAATAAATCAGAGGTGCCAATACCATATAATCTCCATAGGGTGGCACTAAATTATTTAGGGGAAAAGTCCACTACGTTCACTCCAGTGGAACAGTACCCATATATTCATGTAATGTTTTCATTTTATACGTCATCCAATTATTAAAGTGCATTTATCCAAGAATTACTCAACATGATAAGATAAAACTTACAAGGGAAGATTGTTTACCTGATAAAACAATCCTAAAATAATTACTGGCAAAGCTGTAAATATGACATTATACAAAGATTGGAACCAATCAACATAAAATCTTTGACCAGAAAAACCCGTCCCGAAGGGAAACCAAAACTGAGTCAAAGTGAACGTCAGATTCTTGTAAAAGAAATATGTGACAACCTGACAGTACACAAGTAAATATATTCTGTGATAAGACCATCTCCCATGCAGAAGAAGTAAATCTGTAAGGAACCGGAACTGTGCAATGGCAAAATCACTGGCCATGACTGCTTGCATTCCTTCTAACCTGCTAATGCCGACTCCAACGTGAGCAGCTTGAATCATGCTTACATCATTTGCCCCATCACCAATACTTAGTGTAATTTTTCGAGCACCTTTCTTTACCAAACTAGTGACCTGCAGAGAGCTCAATTGATTTTCTCAAGATGACCAGAGTAAGAGAGATGAGAAAAACAGTAACTGATCAAAATGTTGAAATTCAAGCATCAGTTTAAATCACATTTTGATCAATGTTGGTCCTCAGATTTCATTACAGTAGCTACTTACTAATAGCTAATCTTTTCCACAGTAATACCAAGAACCATTCTTGATTAAGAATATTAGCAATATAATTGATATAATGGTTGTAAAAACGTATTAACCAAAAAACCAATCCCAAGAACTTTTCTTGACTAAGAATAGTTATATATATAATGATTGCATTAAAGTATTAAGAATCTAAAAACACCAATCCTATAAAGGAGATGAATTAATTGTATTCGAACGATAATTTGGTAGCTTACCAAGGACATTTTCCAAGAGTAAACTTCACATTACAAACATAACTCTTTACACAATCTTTCCCGAAGCTTCGCACTTTCTTATATTGGTAAAACTTCAGACTTAAAAATGCTCCGCACAAAGGTCCACTATACTATAAGGTCCCTTCCAAATTCATTGGCATCACTATGCACACACAAGCTTTGAGGATAGGCTGTTTTTCTCAATCCCTTTTCTGACAATCAACGCAAAATAATCTCCAAAAAGATGCAGAGAATGAAAGGCAATGGTATGTTGGCATAAAGCCTGACTTATACCCATGTGGGGGGCTTGAACCCAAGACTTCCCACTACAAATCCCCCAATGTGACCACTGAGCTATTTCTCAAGTTCACTAGACACAGATGTTTGTGGATGGACATGATCTGAAACACTAGCAGGTATTCAAAGTCTTTCCATAAAACTAGGCCATACCGAAACTGCACAGAACAATATTCCATGGTTTCCAAAGTAGGATTTTTTTTTTAAGAAAGTGATGATATTATTAATAGAAATTAGAGCATAGTACAAGCACTAACAAGACTAATAATACAAGTAGAGTACAATAGACATACAGCTAAGGCCACAACCTCCTTTTTTGGGGGGAACAACACTATACTAACTCTTCAGCAGAGTTAGCGACATTAAGATCCATCCTATCAACACCAGCTTTTGCTAGCTTGTCGGCCACAGAATTGGTTGAACGAAGGATAGCAAACCATGCAATTTTCTAGTCCTTGATTATATCGTCTAACTCATCGAATAAGCTCTTTAAAGCCAGGGGGATGATTTAATCTTTGCTGCCCAGCCAATGACAAGTTGTGAATCACCTTCTATTTTCACCAGTTAATTCAAATGTTGCTTAATTAGCTTGATACCGGTCACCAAAGCCTTTGCTTCCGCTTCACTGGATCTGTAACATCCTGCAGTACCTGAGTAAGCCAAGAGGACTTCCCCCAAGTAGTTCCTTACCACACCACCATGCCAACCGGCCCTGGATTGCTCTTGGAGGATCCATCAAAATTGACGAGATTTGGGATTTAATTAAAGATATTGTATGTAATCGGCACACTCTCCTCATATAGCCAATGCATCAGCTGATTTGTTTCCCAAAGAGAAGATGACCATCCAATCCCTCATCTAAGGGGCACCACTCATTGACTGCATTGTGTGCCCTATTTTATGTCCGATTTTGCCATTTTGGTTGGTTAGAAGCCTTATTTATTTAAAGCCAGCTCCTAAGCCATCTTATTCAACTTGTAGAAAATACTATGCTCCTTGTGAGGGCTCCGAGCAGCAAATTGTTTGGGTTAAAGCCTTGCCTTATATATTGAAAATAGCATTTGGCCAGAGGGTATATTGAGGCCAGACTAAGAATTATGCTTTTAATATTTCTCATACAATCCCGAATGGGTTGTTGGAAGGGGAAGTCACCAACTACTTATCTTGGACTTCCTTTATAAGACGAATGACATGAAATTGTGGAATCCAACCATATACCCATTCAGACAAGATTATCGACATGGAAGGGTAAGATGTAGTCTAAGGTTGCCGAAAAATAATTAGTTTATGCTTACTGGATATTCCTCAATATTAATTTTTTTAGGAATACCTCTTTATTATTTTTCATTATTGAAGTTTCCAGAAGGGGTGTTCAATGCAATTGAAAAGATCCTAGGATTTTCGTATAAAATGGAGTTGAAGGACCTCACTCTTATCATCTTATTAATTGGAAAATGGTATGTCAACCAAAGATAGCTGGTTTTTTGGGTATTTGTAGCCTCCAAGTCTTGAATAGTGCTCTTCCTACAAAATGGAGGTTGCATTTTTGTAAACTCTCTTCTTAGATCCAGTATGATGTAGTTCAAGCCAAAATAGGTGATTTTCTTCTATGCAGAGACATTATTAAGTGCCCACCTATTTTCAATCAGAATATCAGAATCGATGTGGGAAAGGGTAAAAGACATGCTTCTGGACACATGCATGGCATGGATATAAATCTTTTATCCTCTGTTCATACCCTCTTCCCTTATTGCCTGCAATAGAGAGAGAAAGGTTGTTGATATGTGGATTGATTACTCATTTCCCTTGACACATTTGGAATCTCTGTTCGAGCAGACTTTGGATTATTTGAAACACAACAGTTGTCAACCATGATTGAGGAGCTTCAACAATTTTAAGCATCACCATCTCTGGAAGACCGCTTGATTTGCATGCTTACTTCTGACGGTGACTTTTAGTGAAATCCTGTTACAAGCTCCACGCAAATGCTGGTCCTCAGCATAATGCATATTTAGCATGAAATTTTGAAGAGGTTGATGTGGATTTCATTCATGCAAAATTGGAGATTAAAATTCTTGTTCCAGTATTGATTCTATGGGGGATCTCTCACTTCTAGTTGAGCTAGTGAGACTCTCTCTCGAGCTAGAGAATCTGCAATTGAGTTTGCAATTCTAGGGACATGTGCCCATTTACATGATGTAGTGCGACCAAGGGACCAAATTTCCCTATAGTGAGCCACTAATCGCCAGGGAGGTTGGGTTGTTCTGTTACACCAATTAATCACATTCAGACAGTCTCCTTCAGCTTCCAGTTCACTGCAAAGCTTTTCCTGGAATATTTTCAGCCCTTGTAGCATTGCTATTGTTTCAGCAACTATTGAGTTTGTGCTAGGCAAGGGCCCGACAAAAAACCCCATAACCAGCTGGACCAGGGTTGCCCCAGGAAGACCCATCTACATTTAGTTTAATGGTTCCAAGAGGAGGGGGTGCCCAATGGGCTATTCGAGTTTCAGGTTGGGGGGAGGCTAGATTGGCGACGCTGTCCCATGATGCCCTCAGGTTGATTCCATTCAGGTTTTTTTATTTCCGATAATGCACTAATCCAATAGATAATTCTTCTGAAAATGAGTTCCTTCAGTTGACCAGGCTCCAATTCCTTCGCTAAGAATACCCTATTGTTCATTTCTTCCCATATGCACCATGGAATGAACGAGATGCATACTCCAAGCATGACTTTCCCTTTCTTAGGCAGGTTGAGATTTAACCAGTGCTCAATGATTGCTTAGAGATTTTGCAAGTTGGGATTAAGGGTGACAAAACGAAACATGGACCAGAAATGGTTCCACATTTCCTGGGCATAAGTGCATTGCACCAACACATAATCACAGGTTTCCAGATTGTCATTGCAGAAAGTGCACATTGTTGAGGGTAGTGGCATTCCTCTTCTTGACAAATTTTCCATTGTGAGTATTTTTTGGTGGAGTGCAGTCCATATAAAAAACTTTGCTTTTGGTGGGCAAGAGAGCTTCCATGCCCATCTAGTCGGGTGAGTAACCCTTTGCTCTAGGTTTTCCTAGGCAACGTATGTGACCTTGACCGTGAATTCACCATTTGGACTGTGTTTCCATATAATTCTATCTTCACCGAGGGTATCAAAAAAATACTTTGAAAGGAGCTGATCCGATTGAGATAATTCAGAGGTTTCATTATCTCTTAGTTCTCTCCGAAATTGGTTACTCCAATCAAAGTTTCTCCCATTTCTGCTTTGCAGGAGGGTCATAAGTTTAAACTGAGGGTTTTTAGCAACTCTATATAACTCTGGGAAAGAGAAGCGGATAGGTCTTTCTTCCATCCAAAGGTCATTCCAAAAATCCACTTTGTTTCCCTTTCTTGGAAGGAATCTGGACATGTCCCTGAAGAAGTCTCAAAGATTGTGGATGTACTTCCAGATTGGGGATAAGGAATGACTTGGGTGCCATCCTAGGATCCATTCGGATTATGAAATTGAGAGCTTGATTAACCTCCAACACCACTTCATGAGAAAAGCTTGATTATACGATTTTATCTTTCTTATTCCTAGCCCTCCATAGTTTTTTGGTGTGCAAATTTCGTCCCAATTAACCTGATGAAATTTAAATTCATTACTGGTACCCTTCCATAGAAATTGCCCTACCAATTGTTAGCTTGGAATCACCTTCCACAATAAGGGGTTCCCTTCCTCTGGTCTTGCATAACTTGATCCCTTCAAGAAGAGCTTTGGTTTCAGCTTCATTAGACATACAATTACCTGCCGTCCAGAAAATACAAGTTTTATTTGGCCATCACTTGCTCTCAGCACTCCACCAATCACTGCTGGTCCTGGGTTGCCAAAATACAAGCCATCTATATTGAGTTTCAATTATCCTTCTTGAGGTGTCCACTCAACTATAGTAGGCGGTCGTGGGATTTTGAAAAAGATAACTCTTGACCAGTATTTTCTTATGAGGGCCTGAGGTAATGGGGGATCTTTTTTAGCCTTGTTGCCCATTCTAGAGTGTTTTGGATTACTTTACCAATTACTCCTCTGATGGAAGAGCTACAATGCCTGAATGTTTTGTTATTTCTCTCAATCCACAGTTGCCAGGGAACTGCTGCAAGGAAGGCTGACCATAGAGATTTGCCCACTGCTGGGAGGGGGTAATGTTTTCCTTGTTGTATCATCTGACTTATATCCTGCGGGAAGCATATCGGTATGTTAAATTTTTGTAGTAAGGCCCCCCATACTTTCTGACTGAATTGGCAATGAAGTAAGAGATGATTTGCACTTTCTTCTACTTGCCCACAGAATTTACATAACGAGTGTATGACTATCTGACCTATCTTTGCAAGTTAGTCTCATGTGAGGAGTTTGGAATGAGCTGCAGTCTAGAGGAACTGTTGTACTTTCCTTGGTGCTGGCATTTTCCACACTAAGCAAGTCGGGGCGATCTCATTTACTGCATTGCTTGCTAACATATAGTAGGACGAGACTGAGTAAACACCTGATTTATTAGGAGCCCAGATGATCTCATCTTGACCACTATTAGATAAGTAAATGAAGTTGATCACCTGCAGCAAATTGGCCTCTTCCGTAGCCTCCACCTCACTCAAATCTCTTCTGAATTGTAACTCCCAAGAGTTCACCACTTGCTTCCTTATATCAGCAATCAGTGCTTCTTTTTTCCTTGACAAAATATAGAGGCTCAGGTGTGTAGCTTTTAAAGCCTGCTTACCAACCCAAACGTCCTCCCAAAACCTGGCGTTTGATCCATTTCTCACATGGCATCTTAAATGGTTTTCAAAGGTCGGTCATTCTGCCAGAATTCTTTTCAACACACTAGATCCTTTCCTTGGGCAGTATTTTTGGCATCTTGCTTTTTGGGTCCTTTCCATACTTTGCATCAATGGTTATTCTCCATAAAGCGTTAGTTTCCTGCATGTATCTCCATAACCATTTTGCAAGCAAACCCGAATTCACGTGCTTGATCTTTCTGATGCCTAATCCACCTTCCTTTTTTTATTTGCATACTTGAGCCCATTTAACAAGGGGGTATTTAAAATTTCCTTGACCCCCACAAAACAGGAATTTCCTTTGCATATTTGTTATACTAGTTGGGCAAGGCAATATAGATAGGTAGTAGTTTGGTATCCCAGCCGGTACTGACTTAAGTGTTACTCTACCAGCATGGCTTAAGAGCTGTCATTTCCATGTCTCAAGCCTTTTTTGGCATTTCTCTACCACGTCTTTTCATAGATTTTTTGTAACCCTTCCCTGTAAGAGGGGCAAGCCCAAGTAGGATGGTGTATTTATCACCTTGCAACACACGAAATTTGCTGTGTTTTCTTGGGTGTTTTTGTTATTGTTTACTCCCATGAGGCCTGACTTCTCCCAATTTATTGTCTGACCAGACATGCCTTCAAAGAGGGTTAGTAATGCTTTCATGCTAACTACTTGCTCCTCTATGCCATCACATAGCAAAATTGTGTTGTCCGCAAATTGTAGAACAGGAATGTTTTCACATGCATTAATGCTGAATCCTTCAATCCATGATTCCTGCTGCCCCTTGTAAATAATAGCCCTTAGAGCTTCACCTATTATATTGAAGAGCAAGGGAGACAGTGGGTCCCCTTGTCTCAGACCCCGACTACTTTTGAAAAAACATTTTGCTGTTCCATTTCGTCCAAAGTGCAGGAAATTCCATTCTTCGCATTAGCTTCCCAAGGAAATTCCAATTTAACTTATCGAAGGCCTTTTCAAAATTCAACTTTATTATTGTTCCTTTCTTGCCTTTCTTTTTATAAAAGTCAATCAGTTCATGTAGCAACAAGGCTGAATCTAAGATTTGTCTTCCCTTCAGAAAAGCTGATTAGTTACAGTTGATTACCTCTGGTAATGCTTCCCTCAGCCTGGAGGCTAGGACCGTGGATAATAGTTTGTATTGGCTGGAGATTTGATTGGCCTAAAATCAGCAGCCACTTTTTCTTCATTTTTCTTTACCACCAAGGTTATAAAGGATGCCCCCATGCTTTTTGCTGTAATCCAATTCTCGTTGAAATCTATAAACATTTTGAAAATATCATCTTTCAAGAAATCCCAACTTGCTCTATAGAATTCATTTATAAAACCATCTGGCCCTGGTGCTTTATTTGTAGGCATAGTGTTTACGGCGCTTTCAATTTCTTCTAGTGTGAAAGGTTCTTGTAACTTTGCTTGAGTCTCTTCAGATAATTTCTTCAGGTGGAGGGCCTCAGGAAAAGGTCGGCATTGCTGGCTATCAATGTATAGTTTGGAATAGAAATTGAGGAAGTTTTCTATAATCTTATTCTTATCCTCTGTGACCACTCCATCTATACTTATTGTTGTAATTCTGTTTCTTCTTTTGTGAGATGAGGCAATAGAGTGGAAGAATTTTGTGTTCCCATCACCTTCTTTGATCCATTGAAATCTTGCCCTTTGTTTTCAGTATACTTTTCTTGGTTGATTTTGTTTGTGTATTCTTCTTTGAGTGATCTCTCTAATTCTTCCAACGTAGATATAGTGCCCTGCTGCTCCTCTTTTTGGTCATATATCTGTATTTTTTCTAACAAAAGAATTCTCTCCTTTTCATAATCAATTTTCCTTTTCATAATACGAAACATGGGGTGCCTTGAATTTGAAATCCTACCCACCAATCTCTGATCTTGTCCATGAAGCCTTTCTTGTAGCCAGCATGATTCAAAACGGTAAGTGGGAGGTCCCCATTGCTCAGGTGCAGTCTCCAGTAGTATAGGAAAATGGTCTGAGGTTGGCCGAGGGAGAACTCTACCCACTGCATTTGGAAAGAGATCCATCCAATCTTGGTTGATTAAGAATCTGTCAATTTTTGCCAATATTGGTGGTTTTCTTCCATTAGTCAAGGTATAGAGGCCTCCTGAGAGGGTTAGTTCTATCAGTGAGTGGTCATTGATCAGACTATTGAAATCTCTCATTGCAGCAGTAATACTGTCCCTTCCACCCCTTTTTTCAAAGCAATACCTGATGGTGTTAAAATCACCACCTATTAACCATGGGACTGCCCACAAACTGAACATTGCCGAAATCTCATCCCACATTTCTTGTCCCAGTGCTGCCGAAGTCGGTCCATAGACTGACATTACTGCCCAAGTAGCATCATTTTTGAGTGATTTGAATTGAACAGCCAGGGTGTATTGTCCTTCCTCTGTGACTATCATTTCCACCTCTCTGCTATCCCAGATAATTAGCATACATCCTGAAGTTCCAGAGGCATCTAAGGAAGTCCATTCTGGTCTTCTACTGTGCCATAAATCCTTTACCATAGCCTGCGAAGTGCTTTCCCATTTTGTTTCTTGGAGGAGAGCCATTTTTACTTTATTTTTCTTGAGTGTTTCTCTTACTACTGCTCTTTTAGCCTACGAGCCGAGGCCTTTCACGTTCCATGCCATAATATTCATGTATCAGTTTCTCTAACAGAAGTTTTCGCCCAAACTCTCGGGGCTCTTTGCTTGATTTCGTCAATCTGGTCCTTGCACAACTGTAGCACCTCACCATAATACTCCATTGCAGTGTCGAACATTTCTTCGAGCCTTAAACGCTTCTTGATTGTCACTTTTTTCTTGTGTTCTTGCAATCTGACTGTTCGTCTTTCCTGCAGGTTCTTTTAGATTCAGTCGACTCGGTGCCCTTTCTTTTCTGCCACGTCTCCTCACATAGAAATGGAGGGTTTTTACGATGGTGTTCAGCGTTTGAGATTCAGCCATTCCTGTCTCGTACTGCGGTCTCGACATCTTCAGCTGCGGGAGAAGGAGATGGAGTTTGGGGTACATACCTGGGGTCGGTTGCTCTTGGAGAAAGACACGCCATCGTGCCTTGCACCTTGAGGCAGTGTAGCTGGTTCCGACTCGGCCTGATCAATTTGCAGCAAGTTATTGACTCGTTCCAGGTTACTTGAACTCGGCGAGTCACTTGGATGCCATTTTCCTTGTCAGCTTTTTCCAACGTCTCTAAGGAAGACGTCGCATCTATTTCTTCATTTGGGCCAACAACTCTCTCAGGCGAAAGGCACTTACGTTTCGAAACTTTTCTCTATATTCCCATTCTTAATTTCTTCTTATCCATCGATGTAGCCTTAATTCGGAACTTTTCATCTTATTCCATTACTTTAACCGTTATTCTTAATTTTTCATCATTTTCTTCTACTTAGCCTTCACTCAGAATTTTTCTTCATATTCCCTAATTGTTATCAGTCGAAATTTTTTCTCCAAATTCCCTTAGTTTCATTCAAAATTTATTTTTAGATTCTTTTACTATAATCTTCATTCAAAATTTTTAATCATACTCGCTTATTATCTTCTCCTACTGAATTTGTTTCTTCAAATTCACTTACACTAGGCTTCATTCAACTCCTGTTTTCATATCCCTTTCAACAAGCTCCAATAGAGATTTTTCTTCACATTCCCTTATTATATCATTCTATCAAAATTTTCTTCATTTCCCTTACTAGCCTTCAATCAGAACTTTTCATCATATTCCCTGACGATTGCCTTCAACTAAATTTTTTCTTCATATTCCCTTATTATAGTCTTCAAAAAATTTGTTAATACTTCCTCACTGTAGCCCTTATTAAAAAACTTCTTCTTATTTACTTTTATAGCCTTTATTAGAACTTTTTCTTCATATTCTCTATCGATAGCTTTCATTCAATGTTTTTTCTGCATGTTTCCCAACTATATCCCAAAATATTTCTTCATACTACCTTACTATAGGCTTGAATCAAAACTTTTTCCCCATTTCGTAAGCCTTCATTTGAAAATTTTCTTCGTATTCCCTAATATAGCCTTTGTAAAAAAATTTCTTCATATTCCCTTATATAGTTTTTATTCAAAAATTTCATCATATTCCTATGTTGTAGCATTTACTCAAAATTTTTCTTTATATTCCCTTACTATAGCCTTTACCAAAACTTGTCTTCATATTCCCTTACTACGGCTTTCATTTAGAAACTTACATCATATTCTATTACTATAACCTTCATTCAAGATTCTTCTTCATCTTCTACTTTAGTCTACATTCAAAAAATTTTCTTCATATTTCCTTGCTATAGTTTTCCTTCGATATTTTTCTTCTTTTTCCCTTACTATGTTCTTCTTTTGAAATTTTTCTTCATATTCAGTTAATTTAAACTTCATTCAATCTTATTTTATATAACTTTACTATTACCTGTAATGGAACTTTTTCTTCATATTCCCTTAGTATAACCTTCTATAAAAATCTTTCTTCATATTCCTTTATTATAGTTTTCATTTAGAATTCCTCATCATATTCCCTTACTATAGTATTTTTTCAAAATTGTAAACATATTTTATTACTATTGCCTTCAACCAAACTTTTGTACACATACCCCTACTATAGCCTTCATTGTCATTTTTTCTTCATATTTCCTGACTATAGCCTTTGTACAAAACATTTCTTCATATTTTATTTTATATAGCCTTAGTTAAAAATGTTTCTTTTGTATTCCATGAATAAAACTTTCATTCAAACTTTTTCTTCATGTTTCCCTACTATAGCCCGAAGTATTTCTTCATATTCTTTTGATATAGCTCTCATTCAAAATTCTTCTTTAAATTAGCTTGCCTCCATTTGTAATTTTTCTTCAGATTATCTTTCTATAGGATTTGTTCAAAAACATTCATCATATTCCGGTATAAAGCCTTTATTCTAACTTTTCTTTGTATTCCCATACTGCAACTTTCATTTTTTTCATATGCCCTCACTATTTAATCACAATTTTCTTCATATTCCTTTAATATAACCTTCTTTCACAATTTTTCATCATATTCCCTTACTAAAGCTTTTATTCTGAAATTTTCTTCATATTCCCTTACTATTGCCTTCATTCAAAAATTTTCTCCATTTCCCACTACTATAGCTTGCATTTAAAATTTTTATTCATATTCCCGTATTATAGATTTTATTTTTTTTTTTTTTTGAAAGTTTTCTTTGTTTATACTATGGCCTTCATCCTGGATTTTTCTTCATATTCAATTACTATAGCCTTCATTCGTCATTTTTCGTCATACTCACTTACTATATACCCCATTCATGACATTCTTCATCTTCCCTTACGATAACCTTCTCTCGGAATTTTTCATAATATATACTTCATCCCTAACTTTTGCCTTCATCTAAATTTTTTCTTCATCTTCCCTTAGTATAGCTTACATTTGATATTTTTGGCCATATTCACTTACAATAACCTTCTTTCAAAATATTTCTTCATGTTCCTATCCTATAGCCTTCATTCATAAATAATCCTTATTACATGTCCTTACTATAATCTTTATTCAATATTTTCTTCATATTCCCCTATTGTAGTTTTCATTCAGAATTTTTCATCATATTTCCTTACAATAACCTTCTTTCAAATTTTTTTTTCATATTTACCTACTTTATCCTTAACAAGAAAGTTTTCTTCATATTCATTATTGCCATCTTACAAAATTTTCCTCCGATTTCCCTTACTACAACCTCCACTCAAAAGTTTTTGTAGTCTTCATTTAAAAGTTTTCTTCATATTTCCAAATTATAGCCTTCATTTGAAATTCTTCTTCATATTCCCTAAAAGCAGCCTTCAATCAAAATAATTGTTTATACTCTCTTACTATAGCTTTCACAATAAAAATTTCTTCATTTTCCATCTTGGTAGCCTGTATTTGTAATGTTTCATCATATTCCATTAGAATATCCTTCATTTAAAACATCTCTTCAGATTTCCCTTATTGTGGCCTTCATTCAGAATTTATCATCATATTACTCTACTATTGTCTTCATTCCAAATTTTTCTTCATATTTTTGTATTGTAGCCTTCAATTAAAATTCTTCACTACAATCCCTTAATAAAGCCTTTTAAAAAAAAAACTCTCCATATTCCCTATTGCCTTCATTCAAAATTATTCACCATCTTCCTTAACTGTAGCCCTCATTATAAATCTTTATTCACATTCCCTTATTATGGCCTTCTTTAAAAAAAATTTCCATATTCCCTTGCTGTAGCCTTCAATCGAACTTTTTCTTCATATTCACTTGTTATACCATTCTATTAAAAAATTCATATTCCTCTATTACAATCTTCATTAAAAATTTCTATTCATATTCCATTACTGTAGCCTTTCATCAATGTTTTTTACAAATTCTTTTACTATAACCTTCATTCTAAATATTTCTTCATTTTCCCATAATATTGCCTTCATTTGAATTTTTTGTTCATATTACCTTACTACAACCTTCACTAGTAATTTTTCATCATATTTATTTAATATAGCCTTCATTCAAAACGTTTGTTCATCTTCCCTTACTATAGCTTTCATTCAAAGATATTCTTCATCTTCAATTTATTGTAAATTTCTTTTGGAAAATTTTCTCCTTCCTTACTATATCCTTCATTCATTTATTTTCATATTCTCTTATTATAGCCATCATTTGGATTTTTTCATCACATTCCCTCACTATAACCTTCGGTCGTAAATTTTCTTCATATTGCCGTACTTTAGCCTTTATTCAAAAAATTTCTTCATAATCCCTTAATATAGCCATTTTTCGATATGTTTCTAAGTACTCCATTACTATTGCCATAATTGATTTTTTTTTATCATATACTGTTTAGCTTCAATAGAAATTTTTCTTCATATTCCTTTATTACTGTGTTCTCTAAAACTTTTCTTTATATTCCTTTACTATAGCCTTCTTTCAAAAACTTTCTTCATATTTAGCCCTTCTTTCAAAAAAAATTTCATATTTCCATATATAGTATTTTGACAAAAACATTCTTCATATGCCCATACCATAGACTTCATATTCAAAATTTTTATTCATATTTCCGACTATTGCTTTCACTCTTACTCCCTTACACCCTCATTCAACATTTTTCTACCTATTCCCTTACTATAGTCTTTGCTTGAAATTTTTCATAATATTCCCTTACTATAGGCATCTTTCCATTTTTTTCATAATCATGTACTTTAGCCATTATTCAAACTTTTTCTTCATGTTCCCTTTTCATGTCTTCTTTCGAAATTTTTCTTCAAAATCCCATATTATAGCCTTCATTCAATATCTTTTTCGTATTCCCTTAGTTGAACCTTAATTCAAAATATTTATTTATATTCCTTTACTACAGCTTTCATTTATTATTTTTCTTCATATTCACTTACTTTAAGCTTCAGTCAATCATTTTCTTCATATTCCCTTTGGTATAACCTTCAATTGAAAAAAATTTTCATAGTCCATAATAAAGCATTCATTAAATATTTCTCATCATATTCCATTAGTATAGCCATCACTAGGAATTTTTCATCATATTCCCTTACTATAACCTTCATTCAAATCTTTGTTCGAACTCACTTACAATAACCTTCATTCAAATCTTTATTCGAACTCACTTACAATAACCTTCATCATCAATTTTTCATCATATTTCTTACAATATCCTTTATTCAAAATTTTTATTCATATTCCCGTTCTATAGTCTTTATTCAGAATTTTTCTTCACAATCCCTTATCTTACTACAGCCATCAATAAAACAATTCTTCATATTCCCTTAATTTCACCTTTATTGGATTTTTTTCTCCAGGTTCCCTACTATAATAGTCTTATTTTAAATATTACCTCAAATTCCCTTACTCTAGCCTTCATTTGGAATTTTTCTGCATATTTACTTTAAACTTCATTCATAATTTTTATTCATATTTCCCATAGTTCAACCTTCATCCCAAATTTTTCTTCATATTCCCTTGCTATAGCATTTCTTTCCATATTTTTCTTCATATTCCCTTCCTATAACCTTTAGTTTCATATTGTTCTTTATATACCCTTACTACAACCATTATTCAAAGTTTACATCATATTCCCTTACTATTACCTTCAATCAAACTTTTTGTTCATATTCCTTTATATTGTAGAATTATTCTTCATTTTCCCTCTCTATAGCCTGAATTTTACAACGTTTCTGCATATTTTCTTACTATTGGTTTTGTTCTATTTTTTTCACATGTCCTATATACCTTTTATGCAAAATTTTCTTCATATTCCCAAACTGTAGCCTTAGTGAGAATTATTTCTTTGTATTCCCTTACTACAACCTTCATTCAAAATATTCATTCCAATTCTCTTGTTATACCCTTCAACATAATTATTCATTATAGATTCCCTCACTATAGCTTTCACTCGAGCATTTTCTTCATATTCCCTTATTATTGCCTTGTTTCAAAATTTTAAATCATATTCCTTCATTAAAAAAATTTCTTCATATTCACTTTGTAGACTTCATTCGAGTTTTTTCTTCATATTCCATAGATATAACCTTCAATTGAACTTTTTCTTCATATTCCCTTATCACAGTCTTCTTTCCACTTTTTTTCAAATTCTCTTAGCCTTCATTTCAATTTCATATCATATCCCCTTACTATTGCCTTCATTTAAAATATTTTATCACATTCCTTTATTATTAACATCAATTTCTTAATATTCTCTAATTATATCCTTCTTTAATAATTTTCTTCATATTCTCTTACAATGTTCATTTAAAATTTCCTTCATATTTCCATACTAAAGACTCTGATGAAAACTTGTTTTCATAATAACCTTCATTCAAAAATTTTCTTCATACTTCAATATTGCAGCCTCTATTTAAAGTTTTTTCATATTCCCTTACTATCCATCATTCAAAATATTTTATTCATATTCCCAATAACCTTCATTAATATGTTTTTATCATTTTCCCTTATAGCCTTCATTCAAAACATTTCTTCATATTCCCTTACTATATCCTTCATTAAGAAATGTTCACCATATTCCCTAAATATCTCCTTCATTCAAAAATTTTCTTCATATTCCCATACTTTACCCTTCATCCAAAAATTTTCTTTAGATTCCATACTTTAATCTTCTGTTGAAATTTTTCTTAAAATTCCTATAATATAGTCTTTTTCAAATCTTTTCTTCATATTTCCTTACTATATCAAAAATTTTATTCATATTCCCTACAATAGTCTTCAATTAAAATTTTCTTCATATTCACTTATTGTAAATTCATTTAATCCTTTTCTTAATATTCCCTTGCCATAATCTTTCATGAAAAGTTTTCTTCGTATACTATTAATATACCCTTCTTTCAAAATAATTTCTTCACATTCTATTATTATATCCATTGGTAAGAATTTCTCACCATATTCCTTCACCATCGCCTTCATTCAAAATTTTTCTTCAAATTACCTTACTATAATTCATAATATTTCTTCACATTCCTTTTCCCTAGCCTTCATTCAAAATTTATTTTTCGAATTCCCATACTACAATCTTTATTCATATTTTTTCATCATATTCCACTATTATTGCCTTTAACTGAACTTTTTCTTCAAATTCCCTTATTATAGCCTTAAACACAAATTTTCTTCACACACCTTTGTTATAATCTTCATTCAAAATTTTTCTTCATGATTCCTTACTATAACTTTCTTCCAATTTTTTTCTTTATATTCCCTTATATGGCCTTTATTCAAAATATATCTTCAAATTTCCTAACTATCGCTTTAGATCATAATTTATTTTCGTATGGGCTGAAAACTTTTGTTCATATTCCCTTACTATGGGCCTCATTTCATATTCCCTTGATGTCGCCTTCATTTAAATTTTTTCTTCAAATTTCAAATTTCTTTGATGTCCGACGACGTCAAAGGAGAGTCACGACATCACGACACTGAGAGATGAAGATCGTTCGACATTGCGCTAACAACCTGATGCTACACAACATCAAATCTTGACGTCGCGTGACGTCAGTCTATTAAGGGCCAAAAATAGTATATTCCTTGGGCTCCCAATAAATAGAAGGAGAAAAAAAAAGGGGGGGAAACACTGTTCTTGGAGGTAAGAATCAAATTGGGAGGAGAATATTGACAAAAAAGGGAAGCATTCTTCGTGTTCTTCATCTTCTATTTCTATATTTGAGTTTTCTTGTAGCTAGACATGTATTTGAATCTAATGATTTTCCATTTGCGTGTGATTCAAAGCATGTGTTGCTAATTCCCCATTAGGGGGTGTGATTTGTATGTGATTTGTATAACGAATCATAAGTGATTGAATGTTATTAAATCGAGTTGAGCAATTGATTCTGGTTTAGGGTGATTAAGGCGGATTAAGGCGGATTTATTGTATGGTTAATTTCTTGCTCATCAATTAACTGCAATTTGTTTACCTAATTGACCATGGGAAGGTAGATTAGGATAGGCACACATTAACGAACGTGTAATTTTTCCCCAAGTGGTTCGGATTGAGAAATTTGTAAGTGACTTAGCAATAAATACTTGTTATGCATGGTTTTTTGGATGAATAATGCTATGAGTACTTAGGCTGTACAGCCTCCCTCACTGTAGGTTGTACTCACTCGTACTCATAGCATTACTCTTTTGGGCTTAGGCGCAAGGGATTCCCTTCATTAGACTAGTATATTAGAAGATTATAGAGTATAATCAAGGGAATACGGTTGCAACACTCTCTAAACAGGTTTGCATGTATAGAATTCCCCAACCTTCTAGGTGTTCGACGAATTACTTGTTTAGTTAGAATTGCACGAAATAGCTCATACATTGTGTGAATCACACCCGTCTTCTCATTGCTAGATTCCTTTCAATTATGCTTGTTTAGAATTAGTTTAACATTTATATGCATGATATTTTAGTAAGTGATTTTGATCTTTGTGAGTGGTTAGATACAAATCGTTGAGTATATAATTTTAGTATTCAATTCATTAAGTCTGTGAAAATATGGACAGGTGTGCTTGCATACAATTGAATCGACTTAAAATACGGTTTGTCGCCTAACACACTTTAAAAAGCAACTATAGAGCTGCAGTATTAGCATACCAACATTATTCTGAGCGCAGAGTTTTGATCGTTGACGAGAACGACCAAATCGACTTTCCGTATATAAGGCCCGAAAGTTATGAAGCCCTCAAAAGAGAAGGCATGGAGCATATTCATCCAAGATTATTATTAATTCGAGTTCTACCATTGCATCGGATGAATACGGGCACTTCTGCCCTTATCATGCTCAGGGATACAAGATGGTCCGATGATCGTTCGATAATCGGCGCCATGGAAGTTGACCTTTCAAAAGGGTCCCAGCTAATTTACATAGTTCCAGAAATATTACTCAGCATCCATGATTTCGCGAGGCACTTCATTCTTACAGTACAAACACATGGATATGAAGGCTGGAACACAGCTGAAAGTAATCTACTAATCACGACGGGATTAGTAGGACGGCTTACAAATTCAAGCAGTACCGCATTCCGGTACGATGTATCCCACGCCGTAGAATACCTCACAAGTAAAGGTATTCAAGCCATCCCAGGTAAAGCTTATGATATGTCGGAACAAGTTGGTCGCCCATGGACCATAAAAGCACCTGAGATGTAGAAAAAGATTGATGTACCAGGCCAAATCGCATCACGATTCTCTACTGATGGTACAATTTCCCTCCGTTTTGGAAATTATTGAAGGCAAAATGTCCAAGAAGAACCTTCAAGCGAAACTGATTATATCGCTGTCCTTCATGACGATCTAACGCCATAAGCGCCATCATCTCCACCAAATATTGAAGATTTGGATTCAGATGAATATAGCGCTCACATCAAGGATCTTAATCGGTCCCTACATCAAAATCCGGTACCACCATTTATTTCGGATCCACCTCGGACCCATGAACCAAAGAAGATCAATTTTCAAAAGGCTGCAGTACGAGAATATTGGCGGCCTTATCTCGAAGCCAGAGGTGTCTGGCATATTGACTCCTACAATACGGAGTCTTCTGAGGACAAACCTACTGATTTATCACCAATATCAAAAACAGAATTCTTCCATGATTTCTGTTATGGTCATATTGATGAACTCACTGATGAGTTAGATGACGCTAAGCAGCGCCGTTCTAAGTCCTTAGCACAGGAAGCTCATTGGACACATGAGCAAGATCAAAAAGATCTTCAATCAGAAGAAATCGAATGGACACCATTCGCCGCAGAAGCTGGTGGGGGGCACACAATTTCCTCACCGGAATCTCATTTATCAGAATTAATTGCGGTAAATTATGAAGATCTGGGATATCCAACTCCCAAAGTCCAGAAATTCCTCAATCATACTGCGAACTCGCAATCAGAGGTAACATCGTATAACCCACCTCCTGAGCCTATGATGGGTCCGGTAAAATACCCACCCGCAGTAGGAAAAAGTTCAGGCATCAATGTTCCTCTAATCAGAGGAAAAGTGGGAAAATACAAAGGCCAAGGTTCGACTGGACAATGGAACCTGCCTTCAGCACAAAGCACTCAAGGTGCCATGTTAGTGCTACCCGAAGAAATCTCTCTATACGATGACGTAATCTCACGATGGGAGTCGATCACTCTGAACCTTATCAACGAAAAAGCTTGGGATGATAACCAGGCTAAAGTTCGGTATATTGAGAATCTTCTCGGTGAAATAGAAAAGAAAATATGGATTCAATGGAGGATGGCATTTCCAACCGAATACGAGCAATTGGTAAATATTGCAGATGATACTCAAAATGTATTATCACAAATTCGGCGCATTATTCTTATGGAGGATCCATACCAAGGAAGTACGCAAGAACAGGATCAAGCGTACAGAGAAATTGAGCACCTATCTTGCCACCATATGAAAGATGTATTCACATTCATGAACGACTACAAGGAGTTGGCGGCAAAATCTGGTAGGTTGTTCATATCTTCTGAGCTATCAGAAAAATTCTTTAAGAAATTACCACAGCTGATAGGATCAGAAGTAGAAAAGGCCTTCTATGAGAAATACCCGGGAAATACCATTGGAGTCATGCCACGTATATACTTCACATACCAGTATCTGAAAGAGGTATGTAGACAGGCTACGATTCAAAAGGAGGCGAGGGATCTTTCATTCTGCAGTAAGATTCCCATACCCGGTTATTACCAAGATGGAAAGAAAAGGTACGGTTTAAGAAAAGCCAAATCCTACAAAGGAAAGCCTCACGATTCACACGTGAGAATACTAAAGAAGAAGCATCAGGACCGTTCAAAGAAATGCAAATGTTTTATCTGTGGAGATGAAGGGCATTTCGCAAGAGAATGTAAAAAGCGAAATGGTAACATTCAGAGGGCACAAGTCCTAGAAAATCTAGATTTACCACCAGATTGGGATGTGGTATCTGTAGATTTAAATGAGCCAGACTCTGATGCAATCTGCAGCTTCTCTGAAGGAGAAAATGGCCAGCAAGCAAAAACCCTAGCCACAGAATTTCCGTATATGGAGAGCATCTTTATGCTCGGAGAAGAAGACTGTAGTTGGAGGAAAAAGGTGAAACTTCCAGACGATCAGCTAGCCTGTCTTCATGATTGGCTAGATAATTGCGAAGTTATTGGATCATCCCACTGTTCTCTCTGTGGTCAAATAACAAACAAAAGAATGAGATCCAACTGTGCAAAATGCAAGGTGGTTGTCTGCCCGCTCTGTTCAAGCTTTTATTACAAGAGGATAATCAAGAAGGAACCTCTTGTCGCTGCAAAATTCACGGGAAAAGATAAGTTAATCAAAGAGCTCCTCAGGTATGTTGATTACTTATTAAAAGAGAATGAAAGGTTAACTTCATTGCTAGAGGTTAATCTAAGAGAGGAGGCTGAAGAGTTAGAATTTAATGAGATTGCCGAAGAAATTCAGCGAAGACCCGGAAAGGAACCCGCTGAAAGTTCCGCTTTGACTCTTCAAGAGATGGATGCCCTAAGTATGGGAACCCGGAGAATATACAATAAGTTATATAATTTCGTGGTGAAGATCGAAATAGATGATGTTCGAACCTTTGAAGTCAATGCCATTCTTGATACAGGAGCTACTGCTTGTTGTATCGGAATACATGCGGTACCCGCAAATGCCACGGAAGATGCCGGAAGAAAAGTAATGTTTAACGGCATCAACTCCCAAACAGATGCTACCAAGAAACTAAAGGACGGATGGATGAGCATCAACGGAGTTAAGTTTAAAATGCCAGTAATATTCGCATTGGATATTCTGAAGAATGACAGCTTTTCCATGTTACTTGGCTGCAATTTTATTAGGGGAAGCGAAGGAGGAATGCGATTAGAAGGAAACACAGTTACCTTCTATAATATTATGGCAGAGATTAAAACCTCGGAACAAACTGAGGTTTTAAATACAGCAATCCCCGAATTGGGCCTCAATAAAGACGAATACATCTCCATTCGAAAAGCAGTATATCTTAATTTGGAGAAACAAGCCCAAGTTTTCAGAGTAAGCTCGAGCCCTTACTGAAAAGACTCAGACTTCAGGGATTTATTGGAGATGAGCCCATGAGATACTGGGCCAGAAATCAGGTCACATGCAAGCTAGAAGTCATTAATCCAGATATTACTATTCAGGATAAACCTTTGAAACATGTGACACCTGCAATGGAGGAAACGTTCCGAAGGCATATCGAAGCACTGTTGCAAATCCAAGTCATCAGACCAAGTAGCAGCAGACATAGAACCATGGCTATAATGGTTAATTCCGGAACAGAAAATGACCCCAAAAGATCTGAAAAAATCTGTGCATTTTCTAGTGGAAGGTTTGACCCACCAAAATCCACTATAGATGCTGAAATTCATGCGGTCATGAATTCCCTGGACAAACTGAAGATATATTATCTTGACCAAAAGCAGATAACAATCAGATCAAACTGCCAGGCTATTATTTCGTTTTATAATAAAACGAATCAAAATAAGCCATCAAGAGTCCGGTGGCTTAATTTCACTGATATTATTACAGGCACAGGGATAAAGATTAAATTCGAGCATATCGAAGGAAAGGATAATTCCTTGACTGACGCATTATCTCGTCTTGTTTGTGCTCTTATATTTACAGAATGGACCCCAGAGCCTGTCACATTGGCTTTGCTGGAAGAAGCGCTACAAGAGAAACTACTATGCGGGAACAGGCCGAACGCACGTTTCAGCGCAGTAATTTCCCAGCTTGTACCATCCAGGAGCAACAGCTCGGCATTATCAATTCATCCAGGAGCAAAGAAGAAAATACGGACAGAATCTTAACGCCTCTGCCGCTATTCGGGCTGAAGCCATGCATTGGGAAAATGAACAATGGCGCACAACTCGGTGTGAAATGTTCTCCTACTTGTTCATGCTGTTAGAAAAAGAAGTTACTCTCCTAGAAACTTCGATGGGAGGAAATACTCGATTTTACCAGGATGAAAATCCTGCGCTAAGATTGAAAATCGAGGAGGTCCATAAAGTCATCGACTGTTGGGAGCGTATTAAAAATATGTGAGTGGTGTGTAGACGTGTCAAAAGGAATATTCCCCTTCAATCACTACCTTTGCCTTAGCGGCTAAGGAAAAGCTGTTGGGAATTTCTTTATGACTAAAATAATGATTCCTTTCGGGCAGGCTGCGTCCTTCACCCG
Source organism: Aristolochia contorta (assembly GCA_022405105.1). Lineage (NCBI taxonomy): Eukaryota > Viridiplantae > Streptophyta > Magnoliopsida > Piperales > Aristolochiaceae > Aristolochia > Aristolochia contorta. The sequence continues at coordinate 1,680,011 of CM039668.1, read as the reverse complement.
ATAAGAACGAATCTCTCAGTGGAAGACAGCTGTCCTTCTGACAGCAGGTTTTATTCGGGGCAGGTTGCATCCTCAACCCCTATAAAGTCCAGAGTTGCAGTATTCCGCATCTCGAAATCTTCACTTCTCCCTCTTCCTCTTGTGATTATCTTGAGTGTTCTTAGTGTGTTCATCCGAGTTCCTGAGTATCGGAAGACTTCTCTTCTAGTCCTCAGTTCAAAGATTGTATAAGGTGTGTATTATTTTTATGAAGAATATTATGTTTGCTTGGAGTGTTTGAGTTCTGAATTCTTTGTGCTTCCGTATCCGCCCCTTTTTGGTATCAGAGCTTGGTTCCCTACCTGTTGTTCTTCGGTTATGTTTAACTGCTTTTTAAGTTTAATTTGCTTTGGTAAATTGGGTATTTTCTGTACAATTTCCCAAGTTGGATTGTGTCGGACTGTTTGCCCGAGACAGGGTGATCTATATCCGATTAACGGATAATTTCTTAGTTTTGAGAAGTTTAATCGTAGGGCTTCGGACATTCTATTTCATTTCTGAAGTATTTACTTACTCAATCACAAAAGAGCAAGACTGGTTCGGACGAAGGCAAGGGTGCCGTTAAAGTCCAAAACCCTCTTGTGTGAGTGAAAGAGTAACTAAATATTAGGAAAGAAAAATAGGAAAGAAAGAAGCTTGAGGTTAAGCGAATCTTAACTCGGGAATTCTCCCAAAGGAATATAGATTTCACAAGTCGCTTATGGGTATAGGCAGCGAGAGGTTTAACGGTTGGGGATTTGTGCAACAAAATGTCTAGTGGACCATCGCAAGTTTTACAAGAATTGCAAGAGCAAAATCGATTAATTGCATCTAGGCAAGCCAGGCTTGAGCGAAATTTGGAATTCTTACTTCAAGAAGTATTGAGTATTTCTACATCAGTATTGAAAATACAGAAGTCTTGTGAACGTCTCCTTGAAAATCCTGAAATCAGAGACTACTCTCTTGAATTTTCTCGAGTTCATTCCAAGGTTGCTGAATTAAGAAATTTAGTTCAAGATCTTAAGAAGATCCTCGCATGAGTTGGAGGATTTCTGCTGAAAAAAATCCGCATATACAGAGGCATTAAGTCATACAGAGTCTCTTGACCCTCCCTCTATTGGTTTCGTCAAACCATCGGAAGTCAAAGCCTCCGTACCGACAGCATTAGCAGCGATTATTAAGCAGAATAATACTATTATTGATATTTTAGTATCAATTCAAGAAGAGCTCGAAGACCTGCGAGCTGAAGTTAAGTTATTAAAGAAAGAGAAAGCACCAAGGGAAGATTTCTCTACAACCCTTGATCAGTTACAGTCACATCTGCAAAAGCTTTCTATTGGTGAATCTGCACCAAAGATAAAGAAGGACTCTCCCTTCTACGTCTTTAAGGATCCGTAGCAAATTTTCGAAGAAGTAAAGAGAAAAACTCGAAAATGAGGCCTCAAATCACAGATGTTTCAGAAGGACAGGCTTCTACAAGCCAACCTTCAATTTGTGAGGATACAATTCGGAATTACAGATGGCTTCACCGACTCCATCATCAATTACAAAGACGCTCTGGTCTTTACTCTCAAACATTGGAGAGAAGCCTCAACCCTGAGGAACAGATTGAGATCACTCAATCTAGACGAGCGGATCTCCTTCCAGGAGAAGTATTATACGGTCGAGGTGACAAATTAGCAAAGAATAAAGTTTACCAACATTATTCTGAGCGCAGAGTTTTGATCGTTGACGAGAACGACCAAATCGACTTTCCGTATATAAGGCCCGAAAGTTATGAAGCCCTCAAAAGAGAAGGCATGGAGCATATTCATCCAAGATTATTATTAATTCGAGTTCTACCATTGCATCGGATGAATACGGGCACTTCTGCCCTTATCATGCTCAGGGATACAAGATGGTCCGATGATCGTTCGATAATCGGCGCCATGGAAGTTGACCTTTCAAAAGGGTCCCAGCTAATTTACATAGTTCCAGAAATATTACTCAGCATCCATGATTTCGCGAGGCACTTCATTCTTCTGAGTACAAACACATGGATATGAAGGCGGAACACAGTGAAAGTAATCTACTAATCACGACGGGATTAGTAGGACGACTTACTAAATTCAAGCGATTACCGCATTCCATGCGATGTATCCCACCCGTAGAATACCTCACAAGTAAAGGTATTCAAGCCATCCCAGGTAAAGCTTATGATATGTCGGAACAAGTTGGTGGCCCATGGACCATAAAAGCACCTGAGATACAGAAAAAGATTGATGTACCAGGCCAAATCGCATCACGATTCTCTGTAATTAAAGCTCCAAAAACCGATACTTGACAACTTATATAGTGATTTGCGAGGCAGATCGACCAACAACTGCAATTGTGCTACTTATAATTGGGAACCGCCTCAGATATATGAAGAATAGGGTGAGGTCGACCGACTCAGTTATTGGAGATCCGAGAGAGTTTCATGCAACCAATCCGAGTCCGATGTTGAACTTGTCGTCCCTGGCCTGGTCTATCAAACCCTGAGTCACTGCCGAGTAACACCACCATACCAAGAGGGAACCATCCAAAAAAGTAATCTCACTAAGAACAATAACTTAACCATCTGTTAGAGGGGCAAAAGGAGATGAAAGAACCAGCCAACCACTTGTGCTACAGAGGATCAAGTGCAACTGATCAATAGATATCCACCCCATTATGAATTCATATTCATGACCTACTTAAAAAGGCTCCAGACCCCGTTCAAATAATTTAAAGAACATCCTAGTTTGCTCTACTTGCTCCACCTCCAGTACTCGCTTCTTAATAACAGCCTCTTACCGCATTCTTCCACAGACTTGTATTTTCTGAAATGGCAGCCGAATCGACGATTGCAATTGTAGGTGCCGCTGTGCTGCTTCTAAGCCTGGTCGCGTCGGCCTCTGCTGCTACGGTGTACACAGTGGGAGATTCTAATGGGTGGAGTCCTGGAGTTGATTACGGTACCTGGGCCACTGATAAAACTTTAGCTGTTGGAGATACTCTCGGTAAACTCTCCCTACATCTATCAAGCTGGTATTCCCATTTTAACGTCTTTTGATCATTAGGCATCCATTAAAATTCTAATCTGTTTTAGTTATGGGGGGATTCCACAGTTTTCAATTACGGGGGCGGGTTGCACTCGGTGCAGGAGGTGAGCCCGGCGGACTACGCCAGCTGCACCACCGGCAACGCCCTTACGTCGGATACCAGCGGATCCACGTCGATAACGCTGCAAACGGCCGGGACTCACTACTTCATCTGCGGATCACCCGGACACTGCGACCAGGGATGAAACTCGCAGTGATGAAACCACGCAGGTGGGAGATGGTGGGAGCCGCCGCCCGCCCCCGGCGGTGGGAGTACTCCTTCGCCGTTGCCAACCACTGCCCCGCCGGCCAATCCCCGGCGGTGGGTACTGCTGCTTCGCCGTTGCCAACCCCGGCGGCGGGAGCACTGCTGCTTCGCCGTTGCCAATCCCCGGCGGTGGGAGCACTGCTACTTCGCCGTTGCCAATCCCCGGCGGTGGGAGCACTACTACTTCGCCGTTGCCAACCCCCGGCGGTGGGAGTACTACTACTTCGCCGTTGCCAACCCCCGGCGGTGGGAGTACTGCTGCTTCGCCCTTGCCAACCCCCGGCGGTGGGAGTACTGCTGCTTCGCCGTTGCCAATCCCCGGCGGTGGGAGTACTGCTGCTTCGCCGTTGCCAACCCCCGGCGGTGGGAGTACTGCTGCTTCGCCGTTGCCAATCCCCGGCGGTGGGAGTACTGCTGCTTCGCCGTTGCCAATCCCCGGCGGTGGGAGTACTGCTGCTTTGCCGTTGTTGCCAACCAGTAGTAGTGCTTCGCCGTTGACAACGACCGGCGGCGGCGAGATCCCCACCACACCGACCGTCATATCACCCGGCACGCCTTTGCTTAACACTCCCGACGCCGTGGCCACACCCTCCTCGACGGCGACGGTTTCTCCCTCCGCGGCGGCCTTCATTTTGGCAGCTACTACGCTCCTGTCTGCTCTTTCTTAAATTACGAGGGTTTTTCTTTTTTATCGTCTCTTACTCCTTAAAAACTATTGCTGTCAGCGCCCGACTCACCACTGAATTTTAGGTGCCTATTTGTGCTACAAGGAAAACTAAGATCGCTGATTTATTAAAGAGGTATTGGGTGAAGAAACTTCAGCAACCCAACCGTTACATATTATTATAACCAGAGAACAGAGAGCTTTTCACAAGTTCAAAAGAGTATATTTTTTATAACTATACTATATTACTTAGGTCCATCTACACGAGAGAGTATTATGAATAAACAGCTTAATCAAATTAAAAAAGAGGTGGAAGATTCCTCCTCCATTCTAGTAAAAATTAAGTAGAGGATGAAACACACGATGGAAGAAAAAGTGAACAGTGAGTAGTAACCTCATCAAACCCACTTTAAATTATGCCCCCTAGCCCCGCATCCTCTTCCCCCTTCAGAGTCTCAGGAATAAAGAGAGGTTAAAGAGAACCCCCTTCTTTCAATTCGCACACTTTTCTCCTTTCCACAGACAAAAGGGCGGGGGAAGCGGCCCCTGGGAGTTTCATTATGAACATATTCCAAAGTAAGGATTTTATTCTTCACATATAGCTAGATGAACAAAATCACATGAGCCCACTGAGCGAACCGAGGAGAGATGTTTCGGCAGGGACAAAAAGCTGTCACCCAATATTACACGATCCCCACATCACATGCCACATGCTATCATTATTTTCTTCCCACCAATCAGACTGCTTCCAGCTGTCGACGACAGTTCACACAGCACGATGCGACGAGAGATATCCCCACGTGTCCCGCATTCTTACTAAATCCCGCTTTTTTTATTTCCCTTTTTAAATTTTGATTTTTGAAATAGTAGTAATAATATAAAGTAAGAAAATAACCGCCGTAGAATAAGAGACGAAATTTAAGGAAAGAATCCCACTGTCAAATATCAATAATCAGAATCCACACTAGTCTAACAAGAAGCTCTACCAAGATGATCAAAGGAAAAATATAAGGACAGACAAGCAAATAAAATCAAAAATAAAGAAAATGAAAAAAAAATAAAAAATGAAAAAGACTAGCCGAACTCAATCACCGGCGCTGAGGACGCCACTGCTGTACGTCTCCGAAGAGATTTCAAAACAAGGCCACGGAGGCAAAGATCGCGGCACCGGCGAAGACCACTCTACTCATGTCGAGAACACCAGCGGCGGCGGTAGAAGGCGGACCTTGAGGAGATCCGGTGGGAGAGTTGGGGACGGAGGTCCTAGGACCGGGAGCGGCGGTGGGTGAACCAGGAGTCGAGGTAGGTGGAGCGGGAGGTGAGAGACCACCGGCTGGAGATGGAGCGGGAGGTGAGAGACCACCGGATGGAGATGGAGCGGCGGAGGAGGTGGAGAGGAGGCGTGAGGAGGAGATGGAGTCGAAACCGGAGGAGACACCGTCGAGAAACCGGAGGAGAAACCGAGGAGAAACCGGAGGAGCAGGCGGCCACAGATTTGGGAGTTTGAGGCGAGGCGAGGTAGCGGCAGCCGGAGCGGCTCCCGGTGCCTGTGCCACGCACGATCCAACCAGCAATGCGAGCATCAGGAGAGGCGCCATGAATGTACGAGCGACGAGAGCCATTTTTCAAGGGTGTGTCTTCGGAGAAAGACACAGAGAGAGTAGGAGAGAGAGACAGATCCAGGAGAGAGAGACTCTAGGGTTTGAGAAGTGAGAGCTAAGAGAGATTGCACAAGAGTTGAGAGAGAAGAGCAGGAGTTATATAGAGAGAAAAAAGAGTCGGTTTGAAAAAAGGGGCAGAAATAAAAGAAATACGGTATCGATTTTATTAAGGAAAACTGCCAACGAAGCATTAGCGTTTTCCAAACTGTATCCCAGCCGTCCAATGCCTCTTCCCTCTTTTGACAGTCACACAGATTTCCCTGTCTCTATCCTTTTTACCCTTCCTGCGCCCTTCCACATTTTCTCTTGCCACGTACACCCCTCGGGCCCCACCCTCCCCTCGAGTACGTTAATTTATTTCCCCAGTCATAATTAGAACTGGGCCCCACTAACGGTCATAAATGACGCGATAGGTAATCGAAGCCGTCCGTCCGATGAGTCCGTTCAAAACGCGCAGGGACAGAATCGGGAATCCCTCGCTTTTTTACCACAAGGCGGTTCGGGCTAGAGTCGGAAATTCACCAAGAAACGTCTCTGTCTATGACTCTTTTATTTTTATCGCTTAATACTGTAAATTCTTTTGATTAATTTGTATAATTATGTGCTTTTGCCGTATCTTATATTTTAAGCGGCGACGTGATAATTAAGGTGGAACTACGCGGAGACGCGTTTCCTTGGTCAACGCGTTAATTCATATGAGAGAGAGTTGGAAATTAAGCTTGGAGAGTTGAAACGCGAGGGACTGCAACCGTCTCTCTCTCTCTCGCTCTCGCTCTCGTTGGGATTCTGTGAATTGCATTTTGCCAATCTGGGGAGGGACCGTCTCTGGTGGGTCTTGAATAATGGTTCTTTTTGCTCTTTTCTTAAACGCGGGAATGATCGGAGAACGTGGAGACAACGCATTAGACAGCCAACTAACGGGATGATTTCGGTTAGGAACTTTTGGACGTCGTCGCTGAGCTGTTCGACGAAATTACTGATAGAGGAGCGAGGTAATGTGAAAAACTGAAGTTTAGTAATTTCTGCGCGCGGCTCCTACCGGAGTCTTGTCTAGGTAATTTGGTCGACGTACGTAGTACGACAAGGAGACGTGAAGGAAGCGAAGCACCTGGTCTGATGGGGGTGGGAAGGTGGTGGGGCTGCGCAGGGGCCAATGGAGGAGACGTATCATCAGTTGCTCAGTCGTCGCCCGTGAAACCATTTGATTGGCGTGGGGAATCGGGTTTTGTGGAACTTCAATCAAAGCAAGACACGACACAAGTCAATTATGAATGGAACTCCAGCAGGGTTAGCTTACGAGAAATTCAAATCTACGAATGCAATTATGTTTTGTTGAGTATCAGTGATTACTGTCGTATTCATACTTGAATCTCCTCTCTTTGTTCGTTTTTGTTTCTTTTTTTTTTATTCCTTATGGTTCATTAGGGTTTTCTTTATATTTATTACCATGTTATCGGAGGCTTGATGAAAAACCTTCTCAGGGTTTGATTTTCCAACTTGGGAAGTAGACGACATATATTCTTTGCGATTCCCATGTTACAGTTTGGTCCTTTCCCTCGATAAAAATAGTAATAAAATAAAAAATAAATTTAGATTTTCCCACCCTGCTACAGTTTCTTCCCTTCCCCTGATCACGTAATTACGATTCATGTCATAAAAACAACGCCCAAGCAGCGAAGAGGAGCACCGAAGCAATGGCTGCAGCGCCGCTCATTGCGGCGACGGAAGCCCCGGCGGCGGACTCGTCGGCAGCTCGGACGGGAGATAGAGTGGGAGTGTCGATGACCTTCCAGGTGTCGCTCACTGGCGAGACAATGTAGTACAAGGGTTGAGTACTGGGGGAGGAAGCTGGGTCAGAGGTGGAGGGAGCGTTTGACGATACAGGGACAGTGTCAGGGGGAGGAGCTTCGCCGGCGCTGGCGCCGAGGGAAGAAGGTAGAAGGAGAGCGACGACAAAAAGGCCGGCAAGCAGAGCTGCAAGGATCCCCATTTCCTCCCAAAGTAGCACCACAGGAGCTGAGACGGTGAAATGGGGTGGGTGCCTCTGGAGAGAGGAAAAGGGGAGGGGGAAAGAGGCAAGGAGGGGAGGATGCTCGACTATTGACAGTGGGAAAATGATTCGAATTCCTGTTAATTGGGCTGTTGGTTGGGAAATTTTCTCTAATTAGATCTTTGGTTGGGAAATATCTTCATCTTAATCGTCTCCCAAGTTCAGAGCAGTCGGAAATAGAAATTTGTTGCAACTTGCGAGATGTAACCACTTGACAGTATTCCTTAAAACACTCAATGGCAGGAGTTGTTTGGGAAAATTTGCCAGCAGAGGAGCGAGCTATTATGTTATAATAGATGGGAACAGTTTTAAAAACTCCATAAGATAATGTCAATGCCTCCAATATTAAGCGCTTTAACTCTGATGCATCGAAGATGAGAACTCTGGTTTAACTTGAAAAAGAGTCCCCTATGAGAATCATTTTTCTGGTGAAATTGTCAACTGCTAACAAGCTTATTATCTTCATTTTGACATGTTCCATATTGATCAGGCTTAGCTTTCCTCCAACTCTTACGACTATATGCCAGTCCCCCACTTAAAAAGCAGGGGTTATTAAGCTAAATATTATAATACATATTATTCTTTTATTGTTTCAACAGTGGTAATTTAACTCTTAACCAATCCGGAGTCGATATCGGCAGTGGCATGTGCGATCTGCATGAAACAACTGCAACCACAGATGAGCCCAGTTGAAGCCTCTTCCAGTTATTGCTCATGCTCCAGGAGAAATGCATTATTTCATGGTTTGGCCTCCAGTAGAATTGAGGAATAAGGAGCAAGATTGTAGGTGGCTTTAATGCCAGGTACGCCCCCCGTAACAAAATCATCAGGAGAAGGAAGATTTGTATCGACCTGAAAAAGGCAATCATCCGACTAAAGCGGGTCAAAAATAGCTGCCTTATCAATCAAAGGTATAGAAACATAGAGGTTGAAGCATACCACTCGGCACCATTTTCTTTTACTGGGTGGTGAGGGCACCACAGTCTCCACAAAATAGTCGTGCGCATTAAATGCCAGGTACAGGTCTCTTTGATCTCTATCATGAAGCCTGTAAGATTATTGACTCATGTTGGTGAGGATCATCAGCGGATCAGAATGATATAAAGCATATAGGGAATTAGCTACCAGAAGCAGCTGCTTAATAACAACAGCAGCAATGAAAATCAAGAAACGAAGAAGAGATAAGACAAAAGGGCGTTTTTACTTACGTAAACGCAAGGAACTTGCTGTCATGGTTGTCCCAGTTTGACTCGTGCCAAGTGATATCACCCTAGTTGTTTAAATCAGAATGATTAGTCCCAGACGATAATGGCAGATTAAAACATAACAACTGGCAAGAGAGAACACTTGGCAGAAACAATATTGTTGTTACGGATATATTAGAGTGTATTACTATAATGAGTCATTGATAGTCTTTATAGGGGGTTTCTCTAGATTAGGAGTTTATTTATATTATTAGAACATTGTAGTCTATCCTGTAAGTCCATGTGGGAATGGAGTAATTTGCATTATTGTATCTCTAAGTTATTATAAGTAAAAAGCCTTTCCTTCTAGACCACGAAGGCTCAAATTAAAGATCAAAACTCTAGTCTCTTCTTCTTCTCTTTTCCTCTCCTTCCCCGTCCTTCCTCCTCGTTTTCTCTCTTCTTCCTCTCATTCCATCTTCTAAACCCTAATTCCTCATCATCGCCGTTACGAATTAGAATCGTAACAATTATTTACCAAACATTTCTATAACTACACCCAAAGAAACATTCATCCTTTTGTCAATGTCCATAATGCATACCAATTAGATGGCTTTCAAATAAGAATATATAGTACCATATCATGTCGTTGAGGATGTAATTGGCACCATTTAAAATCATGTACAAAGCCTAGGCAGTCATTCAATGAGTAGCTGTAACCAAGTCAAACTAAGAAAACAGATTCTCTAGTTGCCTGAGAAAACACTCAATAAGGGATGGCAAGGAGAGTTTTAGAACTTGAATTAAACTAAAGCTAGAAAAGAAGCTTGTTAAACAACTATAAATGGCAAGTAGAACACTTAAAAGAAGCATGTTAAAAGAATCATTTTTTTCTTGTCCTGCTTTCTCCACTTCTATGTCCTCCAGTTTCATCTTTGATTATATTTCATTTGTTCTCTCTAGCCCAAGCTTAAGTTCGACTCAAAACTCCAGGCTGAGCTCGAACTCAGATTCTTGGTCAAGCCAAGTTTGAAACGTGCAGGTTCGAGCTTGGATCGAGCTTGGATCGGATTGATTCCACTCATACACCCAGTGGTGCCCCTAAATTCAAGATAAAAGCTACGCTTTTCCTATTCCTAGGGGTTGCTAAGCCAAAGAGCACAAATGCTGCACTCCAATTCCAAAAAAATGTAAAGACAATTTTCGTTGCAAGTACAGTTATCAGACCTAGTCTTTCATGCAATTAAAATGAATCAGATTTGTTAACTGGGCAAAATATTTTAAACAGAAATGAACAAGCAAAAACATTAAATGGAAAAGCAACATCCATATGAAGAATAAGTTATGCAATCCTACTTTCTCAAGAAATTTATCTTGTCCTAATGTGGGATGCCCATGTCGGAACTTTATAACCTCCGAGAAAAATCTGAATTGGGATTGCTTTTTTGATTCCAGCTGTTTCATTGTGGAAATATTAGAAACATTAGTTCCATCCTGTGAATATGATGAACAATGTAAACTAAACAGTAAAAAAAAAAAAATCACCTGCTTCCACTGGAAATGATTAATAAAGGTATCATGCCCATAGCTGTTATTGTTTCCATAACGTGTATGGCCATACTCATCCCCCATAAGCATCATTGGTGTTCCCTATTAGAATGTCAAGCACAAACTTAATAGTAAGACAATAAAAGCAGATCGCCATCCAAGTTCCCATTCACCTAACAGGTAAAGCTCAATCAATGCTATTGGGTCACCAAAGAACCACCATTGCCTTTTGAAGATCCAATCCTTAGGCAGATAGCTTACATTGAAGATTACGCAGTTCATGCAATCTTCACTAATTAAGCTTTTAATAAAAATATTCTAAAAAGTAAGAAATATAAAAAATAACTTTAAATGAAAAAGTAATTACCTTTTAAAAAAAATGTTATTCACTAATTATATTCAAACTCAAAAAGTTGATTGATGCTGGCGTACCAGCCGACGTGGATGCACAAATGGCATCCATGTCAGGTGTAGATTATAGGGTTTAGGGTTTAGGGTTTGAGGTTGTAAGGTTTTAGAAAAGGTTCTAGGGATTAGAGTTTAGAGTCTTAGGGTTTAAAAAACTTTTTTAAAAAATGATGACTAGGATTCTGATGTGGATGCCAGCTGTGGCATCCACGTCAGGGTATATGCCCAAAGGGTAAAGGCACCCTATCATGCCAAAGTTGCTGACAGTGTAGTTGATCAAAGGCCTTGCTGGCTGGTATTATGTTGATTAAACAACTTTCGAATCATCCGGTGGAAGTAGAAGGTGGCTCACAGCTAGTCATTGGCTGGGCAGCAAGTAATAATCCTGCCCCCTGGTCTTTAAAGAGTATTATCGACGAGTTGGAAGAACTAAACTGCTGGAGAATCGCGTGGTTGGCTGTCCCTCGTTCAGCCAATTCGGTGGCTGATAAGTTAGCAAGAGCTGAAGTTGCTAGGATGGGTCTTACTGTCACTAACTTTATTCAGGTGTTAATGTAGAGCTGTCCCCCAAAAGGAGACCTTGGCCTCAGCTGTATTATTATTGTATTATACTTGTATTATTAGTTTTTTCTATTGCTTGTACAATGCTATACCTTCTTCATCAATAAAAGCATTACTTTTCTCAAAAGAATAAAATAAAATAAAATAAAATAAAAAATCAACCAGGTAAGTAAAAGAACACTAAATGAAAAAAATGATGATATCATTAAAACTCTAAAGCAAGTGTCCCTTCTGAAATACCAGTCTGGTCACAGTGGAGGTACCTGAGAAAACATCAGAGCCAAATGAAAGTTTTTCATCTGACGTGAACGGAGAGCATTAATATTGGGATCACTACTTTCACCTGTTAAAAAAAAAGAATTAAATTGAAGAGAGCAATTAAAACCACAATCAGCCACTACAAGTATTATGTTTAAGTAATCAAAATGAAGGTGGTGGAAGCACTATAGTAGATTGATTGCTTGACTCCTTCATTTGCTTCATTTATGAAGCTGCTGCAAGACCCAGAAAAGTACTTCACCTTTTCCTTGGTTGTACTAAAGACAACCAAAAATAAATAAATAACTTACCTTCAACACCACAGTTCCAACTAAAATTATCATTGGTTCCGTCTCTGCCTTCTTCTCCATTGGCATCATTGTGCTGAATGACAAAATTGATACTAAAATAAATAAATACCATTTTCCTTTAACATTTATTCCTCAAAACTCATAAACGATGTAAAATACCTTGAAGTTGTAGGTTACAAGATCATATAGTGTAAAACCGTCGTGTGCAATGACAAAATTAATGCTATGATATGGCTTTCGCTTGTTAACCTATCAAGGAAGTTAAATAAGGATCAAATCTCTGAATCCAAATCTTTGAGCAGAACAGTCAAACTTGGCTTTAAGTTCCCACACAAATTAAAGGAGCACAGATAAGTTTCCAGATTTACACGTGTTCTACTATGATGTTTACGGAAAATTAAAATGACAACAATTCCTAAGCTACCTGGTACAGATCAGAAGATCCAGCCAGACGAGTTGCAAAGCTTCCCTTCATTCCTTTGTCCCCCTACAGTAAGAAATAAATATTCAGATAAATGTAAATATTCTTTATACACCACCAAAATACTACTCAGGATAAGTATGTCACAATGAAAGATTCTGGGAAAAGTTATATATGAGTATAACTCCAATTGCCATCCAGTATGTTAGCCAGTACTCAAAGAACATTTTATTAGTATATTAAGCTGTATTAGAAGAAAAGAAAAGGCAAACATTTCTCAGTAGTTTCCCTAAAATATATCTCTTTCTTTCCTTAAAATGTCTAACCTTAATAAACTTTCTAACATCGTCGCGATATTTCCCATTCCATTCTGCCCACCTGAAATATTATAAGGTAAGAAGTGGAAAAAGCTCCGTTGCAACAAATAACAAAGAAGATATGGTACCATTGGTAAGTTTCCAGAAGGCATATGTCACCTGTCCCAATTGGGGAATCTTCCAACAAGATAAAGACCACTACAGTCCCAAGGTTCAGAGATTATTTTGCAGCTAGATAGAACATCATCCTTTGCAATAGCCTGGTCATTAAAATGCAATACAACAACTATTAAGCGCCAAACATGCAGTCAGTAAAGAAATCAGTAATCATTGAAGCTAGCTTACTTGATTTTGACTGGCAATCCCCCTCTATTTAACATAATAAAATTGGTAAGAGGATTCATGTCTAAGGTCTACCCATGGTTTTATCATTTCATTGAGTTGGTTAGATGCATCACATGTAATGAGTTCAGTAAAATATACCAAACCTTTACTAGTGGTGGTGCAGTGAGTGGTCTTCCATCAGTACCTCGACAAAGTACACTCGCAAGGTCAAAACGAAATCCATCAACATGATACTCCGTTACCCTTGCATAGGTGAGAACATGATGAGAAGTCAAGATAACAATTTTGTTAAAAAAAAGGGCAAAGTCTTATAAGAATACAAGTATAAAACAGGCAGGTTTGAAGTTAGCCAAACGAAGATAAAAAATAAAAGTGAACTTGAGCATAGCTCAGTGGTCACATAGAGGGTTTTGTTACGGGAGGTCTCAGGTTCAAGTCTCATCAAGAGTGTGAGAATTGTATTGGATTAAAAAGTGTTTTCCTCAAAAAAAAAAGATTAAAAATAAAATAAAATAAGCCAAACAGAATCCAGATATGCTATATATGGAAAGCTTATGCATTTTGGATATGTTTTCCTAATATATTATCAGTCTCAGTCATGGACATAAGAAGCCATAGCCAACTTAGATCTTATCAAAAGTATAATACCCACTGAAAAGTTACATCTAAGAAGGCATCTTACAGCAAGATGGTTTAGTTGGTTAAATATCATCTTTGAACCATATATAATATATATATATATATATAAAAATATATATATATAACAATATATCGCTGAAAAATATCTAACACCATTGGACTCTTGAGAGATCAATAATGGGTTGTTTTATTGGTATAACATTATTTATGTTGATCAATGCATTTTTTTTGTTTTTTTGAAAGTTATCAATGCATTTTAATCTCGTAATTCTAGACTGAGTTCCATGATTTCCATGCCAAGACTACTTCACTTTGGAGGCCTATAACCTAACTTTATAAACCAACAGATTCCAAGACATTTAGAGACCACTCGAGCAACTCTGGGCTTTCTGGGTATGGAGGTGTCTTCTGACACCACAAGGGCATTCTCCTCGCATTATACTCTGGGCCTATTGGAACTTCTGACTCAATGTATGTGGAGGTGAAGATTCAAACATTCTTCTTGAGGACCTTTGGAAGTTGACGGTGGTTCAAGCATTGTCATTGGCTGGAGAAAGGGCACATCTTCTCCCTCCCCAACCCCCCCTCCGGGAGGTAGTGGGCATTTAGAGTGATATCCTACAAGAGCGTACTTGTAACCTTGACATGTATTCCTAGATCTGCAAATTCTCTAGCTGATAGTCTGGCAAAAGAAGGGATCCACCTACTAAGACTTGTTGTTTGACTTTGCTTTCCTCACAAAAACAAAAACCAAAGACATATTCCAAGACTTTTTTGGATGTGAGGCATTTAACTCGCGCTAACACTCTCTACCACCCTCTCACACCCTCTCACACCCAGGCCTAACAGGACAAACAGATGAAAGGTTTGCAAAGTAGAATGTATGCGTGAGGTACTAAAGCCAAACAAACCAGCTAGGGCTTACACCCAGCTAAAATACGTTGTAAAGCTTGAGCCCTACTTCACATCGTACGTCGTAGTGCTCCACGTTGTAAAGTCTGTAAAGTCTGAGCCCAACTCCACGTTGTAAAGTCTGTAAAGTCTGAGCCCAACTCCGTGTTGTAAAGTCTGAGCCCAACACCACGTTGTAAAGTCTGAGCCCAACACCACGTTGTAAAGTCTGAGCCAACTCCACGATGTAAAGTTTGAACCTGCTTATCATTCTTAAGTTTAAGCCCTGCTCTACCTAAAACTGAAGAGCCACTAGGAACAAAAAATTCTTATAAACTATTTTGAATTGTGGAACTTTTTGCCGACGGTAAAACCCTAAACCCAATACTCAGCCCACTAAAGAAAGGCCCACAGAAGAACATCTCATTGCAATGAATTATGAAGAGTTAGGGTATCCAACCCCAAAACTCAAAAAGCTTATGGACCAAACACAGTCGGCCCAATCTCAGTCGGAGGTAACATCTTACAACCCACCTCCTGAACCTATGATGGGCTCGGTTAAGTACCCACCTGCAGTTGGTACTAGTTCGGGAATCAATGTTCCTCTAATCAGAGGAAAAGTTGGCAAATATAAAGGGCAAGGTAACAATGGAAATTGGAACCTCCCCTCAGCCCAAAGTACCCAAGGAGCAATGCTTGTCCTGCCTGACGACATCTCGATGTATGGGGATGTTATTTCTCGATGGGAGTCAATCACTCTAAACTTGGTAAACGAGAAGGCGTGGGATGACAATAAGTCTAAAGTGACTTATATTGAAAATCTATTGGGAGAAACTGAGAAGAAGGTTTGGATCCAGTGGAGGATGGCCTATCCTCAAGAATATGATCAAATCATCAATATTGCGGATGACACCCAAAATATACTTTCGCAAATAAGGAGAATTCTGCTCCTTGAGGATCCATATCAAGGAGTACGCAAGAACAGGATCAGGCGATGCAGATATAGAGCACCTATCATGCTCTCACATGAAAGATGTATTCTCTTTCATGAATGATTACAAAAATCTAGCAGCCAAGTCCGGAAGATTGTTTGTATCTTCGGAATTATCGGAAAAATTCTTCAAGAAACTGCCACCCTTGATAGGTACAGAAGTGGAGAAAGCTTTCTCTGAGAAATACCCCGGGAACACCATTGGTGTTATACCTCGTATTTTCTTCACGTATCAATATCTAAAGGAAGTATGCAGACAGGCAACTATTCAGAAGGAGGCCAGAGATCTATCTTTCTGCAGTAAGATACCTCTGCCAGGATATTACCAAGACGGGAAGAAAAAGTTCGAACTAAGAAAATAAAAAACATACAAGGGAAAACCCTATGATTCCCATGTCCGAGTTCTGAAAAAGAAACACCAGGACAGAGTCCGAAAATATAAGTGTTTCATATGCGGAGATGAAGGACATTTTGCACGAGATTGCAAAAACAAAAGCGGAAATATTCAAAGAGCCCAAGTGCTCGAAAATTTAGACCTTCCCAAAGACTGGGACGTTGTCTCAGTAGACTTAGATGAGCCCGATTCAGATGCTATCTGCAACATTTCTGAAGGAGAAAGTGGGCTTCATGCACAGACTTTATCAGCCGAATTACCATTCATGGAGAGCATGTTCATGCTAGGCGAAGAGGATTGCAGCAGGAGGAAGAAAGTAAAACTTCCGGAGAAACAGATATCATGTCTACACAATTGGCTGGCTAACAGTGAAATTCCCAGCCCAAATCCGACAAACTGTTCTCTATGCAGTCAAATCACCAATATCAGAATGAGGGCCCATTGTGAGGCCTGTGGGCTAGTTACCTGCCCATTATGCTCAAGCTTCTACTTTAAAAGGACGATCAAAAAGGAGCCCGTGATTGCTTCAAAATTCTCTGGGAAGGATAAACTGATCAAAGAACTATTGAGGTACGTAGACTACCTACTGAAAGAAAATGAAAGGTTGTCCGTATTATTGGAAACCAATTTACGAGAGGAAGCTGAAGAGTTGGAGTTTGATGAAACAATGGAAGAACTCAAAAGGAGACCTGGTAAAGAACCAGCAGAAAACTCGGCATTAACCCTACAAGAAATGGATGCCAAAAGTATGGGAACTAGGAGGATATACAACAAGCTCTATAATTTTCAAGTAGAGTTTGAAATCCCAAGCGTAAAACCCTTCAAGATAAATGCTATCTTAGATACTGGAGCCACTTCCTGCTGCATAGGGATACATGCAATCCCACCTGAGTCAGTAGAAAACGTACGGAGAAAAGTACAATTCAATGGGATAAATTCCCAATCAGAGGCAACAAAGAAAGTGAAGGATGGTTTCATGAATATTAATGGGGTAAAATTCAAGATCCCGTTCATATTCGCCCTTGATATCCTAAAACAGGATGGTTTCTCCATGCTTTTGGGCTGTAATTTCATCCGCAAAAGTGAGTGAGGTATGAGGATAGAAAGGAATGTTGTAACTTTCTACAACATTATTGCAGAAATCAGGACTTCAGAGCAAACCGAGGCCACGAATGTTGCAATACCAGAACTGGGCTTAGAAGAGGACGAGTACATAGCCATCAGAGAATCAGTTTATCTGAATCATGGAGAGGTAAGCCCAACCTTCAAAAAAAGGTTCGAACCATTGCTAAAGAGGTTAAAGCTTCAAGGCTATATTGGAGACGAG
This sequence comes from Aristolochia contorta, assembly GCA_022405105.1. NCBI lineage: Eukaryota > Viridiplantae > Streptophyta > Magnoliopsida > Piperales > Aristolochiaceae > Aristolochia > Aristolochia contorta. The sequence goes on along the minus strand of CM039668.1, from coordinate 1,662,654 downwards.
CCCATGAAACATTGGGCCAAAAATAGGGTCACATGCAAATTGGAAATCATTAACCCGGATATAACTATCCAGGATAAACTTCTCAAGCATGTCACCCCCGCAATGGAAGAGACATTCATGAGGCATACAGAAGCACTATTACAGATTGGGGTTATAAGACCAAGTCACAGCAGACACAGGACAATGGCTATAGTGGTAAATTCGGGTACAGAGATTGACCCTAAGTGATACGGGGCGCGACTTTCCTATGCCTAAACGCGCAACGTCCATGTGCGGACATGCGCAAGATGGCTCGGCGAGGGCGGACGCGCACATACATGTGCATGGACAACCAACCGACCAGCATGCACGCCACAAACGCAACATGCATGCAACTTGAACTCACGGATCCGCTGCTGCGCGCATACGCATCTACCAAATGCACGGATGCGCCGCTTGGGGCTGCTCGCACGCCCGCAACTCCTTGCATGCATCTACAAGGAGCAATCACATGCATTTGGCGGATGACGTGGCACTTGCATGACGTGGCACACGAGGTGGCACATGACTAGGGTGGTGATGTGGCAGTGTGAGTTGGCAAGCACACATGGGATAAGTGCTTGCTAGTTGGCAACAACTAAGAGAGTTGGTGGTCAACACGAGTTGGCAAGCACATGGGATAAGTGCTTGCTAGTTGGCAACAACTCATAGAGGTAGTGGGAATCTATGGGTTGGCATGAGTTGGCATTGGTTGGCAAACACTTAGAGAAGTGCTTGATAGGTGTCACCAACCATGGGAGGTTTTGTAATCTATAAATAGCCATGTACAAGGCTTGTAATTCATTCATCCAATAGAAGAGTTCTTTCCTCCCAAATTCGGAGTCTCCTTTGTGCTTGAGTTTAGAGAGAGTTCTAGCACCAAGAACGGAGTGTTCTTGTGCTAAACTTCTTCCAAGAGGCTGACTAGCATCCAGACGGGCTTGGAGGCTAGGCCGCACGCCAGTAAGGAGCAAGATTGTGCTTCGCATAATCTAGCGGCGTGACACTAAGACTGGAAAAGAAAAGAAGGGAAAAAAGCGGATGGTATTCAATTATCGTACACTAAACGATAATACACATAAAGACCAGTATTCCTTGCCAGGAATAAATACCATCATCAAGACGGTCGGAAACAACAAAATATTCTCGAAATTCGACCTCAAAAGCGGATTCCATCAAGTAGCTATGGATCCAAAGATCGAGAGAATGGACGGCGTTCATTACACCCAAAGGATTATTTGAATGGCTTGTAATGCCATTTGGGTTAAAGAATGCGCCATCAATTTTCCAGAGAAAAATGGACCAATGCTTCAGGGGGACAAAATCATTCATAGCAGTATATATTGATGATATTTTAGTCTTCTCAGAAAATGAGGAAGTACACGCCAAACATCTAGAGAAGATGTTAGAAATCTGCGAGAAAAATGGGCTTATATTATCTCCAACAAAAATGAAGATAGCGGTAAAAGAAATTGAATTTCTTGGGGCAATCATAAGAGATAGAAAAATCCGTTTGCAACCGCATATTATCAAGAAGATAGTATCATTCCAGGAAGACCAGTTAAAGGATAAGAAAGGAATGAGAAGTTGGCTGGGCCTCCTAAATTATGCCCGAAACTACATCCCAAATATGGGCAAGTTACTTGGGCCCCTCAATAACAAGACAAGCCCACACGGCGATAAAAGAATGAAAGAGTCTGACTGGGAATTGGTCAGAGAAATCAAGAAAGCGGTAAATGATTTACCGGATCTTGAGCTACCTCCACCAAATGCTTTTAACATTATTGAAAGCGACGGTTGCATGGAAGGATGGGGAGGGGTATGTAAGTGGAAAAAGAAAGCAAATGACCCAAGAAGCACCGAAAGGGTCTGCGCATTTGCAAGTGGACGGTTCGATCCGCCCAAATCTTCAATCGACGCCGAAATTCATGCAGTCATGAATACGCTCGAGAAATTGAAGATATATTATCTCGATAAAGAAGAGATAATCGTGAGATGCGACTGCCAGGCGATAATATCATTCTACAACAAAACCAATCAGAATAAACCTTCTAGGGTTAGGTGGATTAATTTCACAGATATTATCACCGGAACAGGAATCTCTGTCAAATTCGAACACATTGATGGGAAAGATAATTCATTGGCTGATTCATTATCTCGACTTGTCTGTGCTCTTATTTTCACAGAATGGAAGCCAATCAGTTCAGTCATGGATTCGCTGGAAGAAGCGCTGGAAGAGAATCAGTTTTGCGGGAACAAGCAGAGCAAGCTTATCGCAGGAGCATTTTCCCAGATACTACCATCAAGCTATCGGACATTTCGGAAACTGCGAAGCATTACCAGTTCATCCAGAATCTCAGAAGAACGAGAAAAGAACTGATACAAACAGAAGCCTCTGCCACCATTGGAGCTGAAGCAGCACATTTAGAGTACAATCAATGGAGTAATACACGTAAGGAACTATTCTCGTTTTTGTACATTTTGCTGGAAAAGGAGGAGTTTTGGGGTTGTAAGATGTTGCAAACTCAATTTCAGAATGCAGATTAATCCAAGATTATGTTTACCTGTTTGACTCTGTAAGGATGTATTTACAAGATTAGTGAATGAAACAATGCATATTATTGCAGTTAAGTTTGCCTTTTAACAAGAGGCTATGCCTCAGATTAATAAAATGTATATCACATTGCTGCATGAAACTATATAAAGAGTATATCACAAAGATGAAAGAGTTTCTCTGGACAACCACTAAATTTTGAAAATGGTTCACTGTCCCTACCAGTGCCTTAGACTATCCAATATAAGTTCCATAACGACAGGATGATTGCAGTTTAGTGTGTTACCTGAAATCACAGAATCATACGTGTAAAAAAGATGGATAAACAAGACTATATTAACCAAAAAAGAGAAGCATCCAAAGAGGGCCTCGTAGCTACCACAGCCTGAGAAATTGAGAATCTGAACATGGTTGTGGAGATCTACCATGTAATACACCTATAAAAAAAAGGAAACGTGCTTACCTATCCATTAGCAATTACTGAAGATGAGTACCAAAAGGATGTCAGTGTCATTTACATGCATATGAAAACACAAAGTTTATTATTGTTTCTTTTTATTATTCATTTATTTATTTATTTGAAATAATCATTTGCTGTATAATAGAGAGCTCAAGTTAATAGAAAGGAATAAACACTTTCAGATTTTGAGAAAATTCCGTTTATCATCATTAGATTACTTTTAGATGGATTAAATTCACATAGATATCACGCGAAGCAATTGCTACACCTCATACTCAGTCTCCAAATTAGTATTGATCCTTACAATGAGGTAAGATGCAGAATAAATAATACAATTTCATTCTGAAAATAACTTTACAAGTACATGTTTAAACTACTGTACAAAAAGTGTGAGTGGCTAAAACGGCAAGCTATGGAAAGACAATGAAAGGCTTCATACTTGCTATGATTTACAATTTAAATGACCAACATGTTATTGAAGGATTTAATGAGCAGTAGAATATCACCTAGTGTTAAATCAAAAAAGAGATCCTGTCTCCCAAAAACCAACCCCCACCTTCCCCTCCCCACCCCACCCCACCCCACCCCACCCCAAAAAGAAATAAAAATAAATAAAAATAAAAAAAGAAGAATAAAAACAAGTCACCTTGTTATCAATTCCACGAAAAGAGGTAGTATAAGGATGCTCATCATCCGCTTCATTGGTGTGGTTGTAGACCACATCCAAGATAACCTGTGTCAAGCATAATTGAAATGAATCTATCCAATGACGATCGAGACTTGAATGCATGCATGTACACATGTTGTGTGTGTATATGTATATGAGTGTGGTGTAGGTGTGCGTGTGCATGTGTGTATGCACAGAAATATACACTGACACATATATGAACAAACACACAAGAGCGCACTAAGATTGCAAATAGGTAGAGAGAGAAAGAGAGAGAGAGAGAGAGAGAGAGAGAGAGAGAGACAGACAGACAGAGAATACAGACTTCTATTCCAGCATTGTGCAGAGCTTTCACCATCTCCTTGAACTCTTGAGAAGCAGCAAGAGGTCCTCCACCAGAACTAGCATATCGACTCATGGGAGCAAAAAAATTTATTGTAGAGTAGCCCCATGTATTGATCTTTCAGAAATAGAAGTGAAATTAGTATGAACGAGCCCAAAGGTTGAATCCAAAAGGAAGGTAATTTTATTAATAACAGGAAAAAAGAACATACTTTACAATAAATTTCCTAAAAGACCTTTTAGATATAGAATTTATTTGACTATAGAACTCTACATTCTGCTGACTAGGAAGACTGAAATGAAATGTTTTAAATTGCAAAATAGCATACTGAAACGAAGATTTTGCTTTAACAATTTAGAAAAGGAAATAACATTACCATGTGATCTCTAGGATTTGGACGCCGCTGGAATTCAAACTCATCAAACTCAAAAACTGGCAAGAGCTCCACAGCATTCACACCAAGCTCCAAAAGGTGTGGTATCTACATTTTTACATTAAAGCAAATGAGATTGCATTCAAATGTTCAATAGAGAACAAGTAGATGTATCTTCGACTCAACACAATTTACTCAAGCTGAACGAATGATTCCATTAAGAAAGCTAGAACATAAGGCAATATTCCATGTAACCTCCACCTTTAAAATGCTACATCCTAACTCAAGACAAATATCTTGTAAAACTGTGAATCTTTACTGCTGAAGGAAAAAAAAAATTGCATAGGGTCCGGATTGTGGATTCCATGGACCTCTTGATGAAACTAAATAAAGTTGTAGGTGTAAAATGCTCGCTTCATTGCGTCCCGGTTCATTTGAAGCTGTAGGTGTCAATTCTCTGTTTTTTAGGTCTTTTGCCAAGAAATAAAAGGAGTTTGCAGCATGACAAACTCTCAATCAACAATTTTCACTGCATGCATCATAGAGACACAAGCCCATTTCAATCATTTTAGACTTTGATTGCTTCTGCAAATTAATGAAGTCTTAACCTAGAAATATACTGAAGTACATATTAAAAAATCTGTCAGAAAGAACAATAATAAAAGTATGAAAAAGGGAAAATTTTATAGTTAGTTACCTTCTCAATGACACCTAGATAGCTTCCACGTATCTCAGGATCCAACCCACTGGATTCATCAGCAGTAAAGGCACGAACGTTCATTTCATATATAACTAGATCTTTCTGCATGAAATTAGTAAAATGATAAATTGCAACTCTATAACAAATCAGTTACGTGAAAAGCCTTGCATTTTTACCTCGGGTATATTTGGAAGCTTGTAATTTAGACCCCAGTCAAATGGCGAGGACGTGAAATCATAAGTTCCAAGAAACTTAGACATGTTCCTAGAGGTATCACCGAATACTCTACGCCCTTCAATTAGTTTTGCATATGGGTCAAGAAGAACAATGCTGCTGTCATAGCGGTGACCTTCTTTCCATCCTTGAGGTCCATCAATACGGTATCCATAAAGGACACCAGATCTGGGCAGATCCTGAAATTTTTTAAAGATGATTTCAGTACCAAAAAAAATAAAAGGAACACAGATAGAAGAACTCGCCCAACCAGTTCTCACAGTATTTCTGTACAAGAACTAAAACTAAATGAACAGCATAAAGAGAAAAAATAATGAAACCATTTACAGTAAAGTGCTAAATGTGGTTACTACAACATTATGCTTTTCCCTCACATGCAATCAATAAAAAGAGATATATATGGATGCACACAACCACATACGCGCACCTCAAAGCCACATCAGCATGTGTGCAAACACTCACAAGCACAACAATAAATGGCTTAACCTGAAAACATGAAGTCCAAATTCTGAACTACCTTTACAAGTATATGCCATCTGTCACCGCTCTTATTTATCTCTGTGCTCAAATTGATCTCAACAATTTTATAGTCGGCCTTTTCAGTTTTATCCCTGAAGATGAAAATCTTGAGATAAGTCAAAATTTTAGGGGTTGGAAGAAAGCATGTTAAGATTCTGATAATAAAAAAGTAATCATATACATTAGTTTCATATGAAATTAAAATTATTTATCCTGAACTCATTCCCAGGGAAAATAACAAAAACATGCTCTCCATCAATCACAACAAAAAAATACGTTAGCTAAGTCAACAATATCATAGAAAGTAAAAATTCATGTCACAAAAAACTGGCAGATAACTTTGGGAAGGAAATTCAACCATGAGAAAACTTTTTTTCTTTAAGACAAAACAATCTTGATAAGATCCTCTTTAATACTCTATTTTGAGAATATTTGTAAATAAAGCATTCAGCTTCAAAATTAGCAGTGCATCAACTCTCAACTTGACAGTAATAGTGATGAGAAAAGAGAGTAAAGTTAGTATATTAGCTGTCTGGAATATATAAAGTCTTAGACTATCATATGCAGATTGTGTATGATAAATAATACTTACCTTTCTGGAATGTATAAACAGAGTGTGACTGACAATGCATGCTGTGAAAAGATAACAAAGTTGATTCCATTTTCCAGTTCAGAGACTCCAAGAGGGAAGGGTTGGCCGGGAGAAACATCCAGGAATGGTTTCAAAGACATTTCAGAGGTCTCTTCCTGATAATTCAGAGAAATGAGTACCAAACATAGAATAAAATTTGTTTTGAACAAATTATATATCCAAGAACAATGTACAACAACAAGGTTTTTTCTGGCTTTTTTTTTTCTTTTTTTTTTTTGAGGAATAAACTAGACTAAGGTGGAGATTTACTCTCGCCTATGTCTCTCAAATAGCTTTTCTAGAAAGTAAGAACACAATTTGCATTTATCAACCACCATTTACAAATTTTAAAGTAGTAAAGTGAAGGAAGTAGTGAAGTACATCAACTATGATCTGTTCAATATATCTTGTTCTATAACTACCATTTTTATTGGATCCACTCATTTTTGGACAGGAGAAAATCCTTATTGACATACGAAGATAAGTCTTTAACATGAGGCACATCATTGTCTTCTACATTGTAACCATATAATCACCAGATCCTAGATGAAGAGACTCTTAGCAGCAAGTAAACCAAATAAAGTTTCTTCATAATTGTCCTCATAAAGAAATCCTATAATTATTTGTCTTTGTCAGTCCTCTTTTTTCTTTACCATGTGACATGCACGCACTGTCCACCAAGCCTTTAAGAATGCAACACCAACTAAAAGCAACAAGTACTATTTTATTATCAAGCTAGAAGATAAGTATGCAAAAGAGGTGAAGAAAGGGTCAGACCCAATTGTGTTACTAAAAAATTTAGATAGGAAATAAATACCTCTACTGCAGTTCCTTGGGCATTTTGACCATAAACCCCAGTAGCCTTACACTTGATTGAGTTGCTGCGTCTAACCTAAGCCAAAAATCAGGTCATTTCTCGTATCTGAAAAAGAACCTAAAAAGGGACTCTTATTTACGTGTCCAAGAATAAGAAAGACGTGTCATGCCTCATAAATTGGCATCTGACAGTAGCGCGCAACCTGGTTCTTACGTGATCTCAGTCTGCATAGTTGCTCGGGAAAAATTAGTAAGCAAAGATGCTAAAAAATCTAAATCTCCTAACAGACGATAAGTTTTATCTTGACGTAATCAGTTTAACATAAGCCAGCTACTACCGATAATTAATTGGAAATACGTTAGAAACGTTTCGAAGGGAAATAAAAAGGTAGATCAGCAGATCATTGCTGGGTCAGAAACACAAACAAGCTTGTCATTAATTATGGTAACAAAAAGAAGCTTCCGTAGGACCATAACTTATCCACTTTGTCTGTTAATTTTCCGCCACCAAGACGTCCAGACGCAAAGGCTTCGTCGTAACAGATAGAAACTTACGACTACAGACATAAGGAGTATTCAGAGTTGGGGATGGCCCACGGCCATTACTTTGGCCAAGAAATACCCAATTAAACAGCATAAATTTCTGTCAAGCGTAGAGCATTTCCTCCGAGAATTTAACTTCGTATAGTGTTAGCATGCGCCCAATTCAAATGTACTTAATTTCCACGTAAAGAAAAGATAAAACTAATTCCCAGAGTTGAGACCAAACCACGATCCCAGCACACAAACACATGCCCATTTGGCACCCCGACAAACCCTCTCGTCTGACAAACTCTCGCTCGATACATTAGAAAGCTCCGCACTCTAAAACCGAACAGGAAACGAAAGCCACTTACCCCAAGTGATTGGAAGCTCGGCACGAAGACTTGCCGAAGATAGGAGAAGCCTCACCATTTGGACCGCGTGACGTTGAGCTGAGTATCGTATTCAAAACTTGTCGCCCGGAAAGCAGAGCATCCATGGATGAGTGTGACGAAGCAAAATCTAACGAAGGAAGATCTAAGGAAAATCGCTCATCTATAAACGACTGAGTAGTGAAGCCCAGAAAGTACTGTGAAGCGTAAGCATTCCCAGGTAACCGACGCCGACTCGAATCCCGCTTTCTTTTCCACGTGAAGAGGAAAGATCGGGAATCTCCACGTCTCGACACGTGTCTCTTTGACTGCGGCGGCTCGCCGTTCCTTAGTTAGATGACTAGAAAAATCTACACGTGTATCACAGACCCCAATGCGGGCTATGAACGTCTCAGGTAACTCCCATGACCCGTCTCATCTGGCCCGTTAATTAGAAAAAGATCACATCTGAACGTCAATAATTTGGCCACTCCACTCCGCTTTTTTTAATGATCTGCCACTAGGTTCACTATTTTCCCTTTCCTCTCAAAATTTACGTCCCAACCCCACTTTTCTATTCTGGTTCCGCCAAAGCATACAGTAGTCGTCGTTAAACTCTTAAATAGGCAATGGAACTCGAAGACGTACCCAAGTGAAGGGAAACGAGCAACCCCTTCTTAAAGTGAAGTAACACCCCAGAATGTTGCTTGTCTTGTATTCCCTAATGTACACAGATACAAAAATTTTCTAAGCGAATACTTTATAGTTTACTTACAAATTGTTTTATGACATAAATCTTCAACGTTCTGTCACATCTAAAAATTCTTTACATAGCAACCCTGAAAGTGGTGTGTCAAAAAAGAATTGAACCTAAGTAAACCTGCAATAACACAAACCTTTTATGAGTACATCAAGTCAATCAAATTCAGTGTCCAAACTTCATTGGAGCATTTTTAGATTGAGGGAGAGAGTTTACCTTTTAAAAAGCAGTGCAAAGTGGAGGCGCAGAACCAACAGCAAAGCGGAATGGAATTATGGAAGTGAACCAGGGAAAAAAGATAATAATAAAAAAATATGGATTAAATCACCATTGGCCCACCGCATGCTTCCATGTTCTAGGTTACAAAACAAACCCAAACCACAGGGTGCTACTTCGACTGTAGAGATGCAGAAGCTATGGAAGCCTCTGCTATCAGAGAAACTGGTTGGCGGGCCTGCAAGCAAGTGCCAATGTCAAATGGATGCAAGCTAGATCCGTCAAAAAGAAGATTCACACCCGGCAGGACCACTTCTCGGCTGTCAGCATCATCTGATTCAGTTTTGACAGGAACTGTAGAAGATGATTCTTCAATAGGTCTCGTTGCAGCCTCGTAAACAGGAGTTAGTGCATATGACCTGTGGAAAGTATATCAGAAAGACGACAAAGTGAGCATACCAATCTGCAGTTCTTCGAGCAGGGAAGATACAATCAAATGCCATTGTGCAATTACTGGATACTTCCGTATCCCCTAATTCTTAAAATCATCTTGTATTTATCTTCTAAATGTTGGATTGCTTATTAAAAAGAAAAACAAAAATGCTGCCAGAATATACACAGTAAAAAGCAAAAAATAAAATAAAATACATCAACAAAGAGCATTGGTGCCTGCCTCAACATGTTCATGGTTCACACCATATGTAGTAAGGGAAAAAGAAACAGAAATGGCAGGTTTTCAAATTGTGAGCCCAAGAGTGAAAGATATAGAAATATCTTGAGCATCGCCATAGTATTGTAGAAACAACCATGGGGATACAAGTGACCATCACATTTGTGTTACTCTGCAGGTCAAAAGGTACCATGGCCTGAACTCTCTTAGGACAGTATGAACAGGGAAGCATAGAAAGGACTCTTTGCTCTTATTTTAATGTTTGAATTTTCAGACCAGCTCAAGATATTTGACAATAAATGGTGCTAAAAATTATAGTCAGTTCTAATACATTTTCTTCGATTGCATAGGTCTCCTTTTCCAAACATCTATTTTAAAGAATATAACTCCAATCCGTCCAAATTCATTGTTGGAAAATGAAAAATAAAAAAATAGCTCGATACCTTAGAATGCTCCCGTCAAAACTTAAAACTTCACTTCTGCAACGATCACGGGCAGCACGTTTGAGTCTCTGATGTTCTGTTAAAGCTCCAGACACAGGAGTAGAAGGGTCAGTAAGTGGATTCCACCTCCCACTAGCATAATTCATCAGTTTAGGAGACGGCTCCCTAGTTTGTTGTTCCTTGTGATACAATAGCTTAGCGGTTGGACCCATTACATGGTACTCTGCACAAATCTCTCTTAACCTTTTCCTCAACCCATGCATAGCATTGTGATGCTCTGTTAAAGAATCAGTCTGAAGTAACTGTGACACTGAGACCCTTTTACAGATGCTCTCACATAATTTTGGACAGAAAAGAGGGATTCCGAATTCCAGGCTCAATGGAACCCACTCATACTCTTCATTGTCTGGGGAAAAATAGTCAGATTCTGTTGCTTTGAAGAGCTTCAGCAAGCGAATGTAACCAATCGCACATAACTCTATCCTGTTTAACAGATCATTTAGTAATGAATTTAGCTTTAATGCTTCTTCCGGGTTTAGCCCAAGCTCCTCTCCCACATTTGGAACTGAGCCATCGAAATTCTTCAGGGGCAATGGAATATTCATGGTGATCAATTTTCCAGAGTCATCAAGATCATATTTGCTTAAGGGCTGCACAAGCACAGCAGAATGCTTTAAAAGTGAGTTTAAACAATGTAACAGAATGTTCCCATTTACTAAGTTTCCCTCAAACTTTCCCCCTAAACCTCCTACAGTAGACCCATCCCAAGACCAAATTAGAGCTTTCTCACAACCTGCCAGCGGTGGAGGAAGTAACCGTAAACACTGGCCTTTCATTAGAACAACCGATAAGGGGCCAGCACTCACAGCTGAATACAGAACTATTTTCATCCAAGGTGTCATAGATGAGTATGAAGGAGGGCCAAAGTGAATGGGACCAGAGGGCCCAGGTAAAACTGATGAAGATGGAAGAGGAACCATTGAGACAATGACATCATAATCACGATGAAATAACCTATCTAGTGTTGCTGGTGCAAGAGAAGCTAAACTTTCACAGCGGAGAAGATTCACGAGAAATTTCCTTTTCATCTTAGAATTGACCTTTCCAGTTTTGAACTATCAAATAACTTGGAGTTCTCATCACTTGGGGCATCATAAATAACATCTTCGCTCAAGCTTGTATAACCTCTATTATTGGGTGACGTGGCAGAATCTGCTTTGTGAATAGAGGTATTAGCAAAAGACTCATCTGACTCAGAAGAAATTCCTGTCTTGTCTGATTGTATTGCATCTGCATGACTGTGTTCACTGGTGGCAGCCACTTCATTTCCAGAGTCACCAACCTCTTGGGCTGAGTCAATACTGGTAATAGAGGACCCAACAGTGACTGTGAAGGTCTCGTCTACTTGACCATGATTTTGATCAGTATAGGGAAATTGTGATTCGGTACTACCATTAGTGTTATGAGTATCTGTAGATAGAGGTTTCATCTTGTCATAATATTCTCTTACTGTATCATCCATTCTTACACCGCCAGACTGCAGACACTCTAGCACACGACGAAGACTATAAGCATGATTGGCAAATTCCTGCAGCTCACCCTCAAATTTTGTTCCTTCAAATGTGGTCAGGTCCTTGCAGAGTTCTGCAACACTGGCATCCCCCACTTTGCCAGCTTCATATAACGTCACAGCATGAGACTTCAAACCTAAAAGAAAAAGGATAAGTGTAAGGAATAGTTAAGAGGACAAGAATGCAAAACAGTGCTATTTGGACTTGCAATTAGATCAAACCTGGGGACAGTGAACCCATCATGAGATATGATGTGATATTAGCATCAACAACATAGGCAAGCCGAGCAGCACCAGGAACAACCCGAGAATTTTCTGTCCCGCCACTTTCTATTAGATTTCCATCAGCAGATGTGTTTGTCGAACCAATACTGGCATGGGAACCATCTTCATCATCACTAAGTAAATGACTAGGTGAACCAGGTATATTTGATGAATCCTGGAGAATAGATGCTGGGTCAATTAGTTTTACAGCCCAGCCAAGCCTACAAGCAAAAGATGCAGCAGCCTGCAGCTGGAAAAGGTCAGCCTGTAATGTTGCAGCCAGTTCAGCAACCGTTGCATTCTCACTTGAAACCACAAAAACAGCATACAGTAACCTGGATGGAGATGGAGTGCAAATTAGGAGATAGAAGGTGTAAAATTGCCAACTTGCAATTAGGTAATAATTTAGCTAGATAATTGAAGACAAATCTTTGTGCTTACTCTTCTATTGGATCTTCATATGACTGCTCCCTGTTTGAAACAAATCCTTCTAGCCTGGAAACTAGATTGCTATTAAGATAAGTACATAATATGAATAACAAAAGAAACTCGGAATTTTAAGATGAAGTAGGTTCAATAAATATTTAGCATTGAGAGGTAAAAATAGTAATCAGAACAAGAAGATGAAGATGAACAAATTTAAAGGCCTTTTTCCTGCCTCAATAACCCAAGATTTTCCTGACATTTACCTAAACTGGATATTTAGACCTATATAAAGGACTAGATATTTATGGCAAAAACTATGAATATAAGGACCATAAATTGATGCTGAGGTTCCAAGAAGAGTATAACTAAATTCATTTCCAAAATTGAAGATATGGAGCTATAAAATACAGAAATAGTAAGGATGTGCTTCTACCTTTAAATCGATCATCTGGGTGACGGGGACATCAAAATAGACCAATCCTCGTCGGTAAAAACCTTTAACAATTTCAGAATCAAAGAGAAAAAAAATTAACTTCTTCTTTACAAATTTTGTCTATTGTTGCTGTCTCTTCTTCAGTGAGTTTCTGTAGAATATAGAAGGCTATGAATATGTCAAACAAGTATAGTTGATAAAGATTTTATATTCCTACTATATGCTTTCTTTGACATCAAAACCAAGAGACGTTTATTGGATAACCTTGAATTCTTCCAATGTGAAGTTGACGAGGCAGACTCCCCACCATGATTCAATTGCAAAATCAACAGGCTGAGTAGGCAACAGTTCTTTTGCAATAGATTTGTTCAGCTTCCACATGATTTTCTGGACAGCTCCCACAGTAAATCATCATCATGATAAGTAATACAACAACAAAAACAAAAATCTACTTAACTTCTAAACTATCTAATAATTTTGTATAAAAGAGCACTAGAAAAAACAATACAGTAGAAAAAAATGCTCTGTAAGGGCACCATAAGATAGTTACCTTAGATCTGCATTTGTTCATGATATCAATAAATTCATTTCTTCCGATTCCTGTGAGTCTTAGGGCATCAGCAGCACTAAAATTTGGAATGCTATCATATGGTTGCTCTGCAAGATATGACAGAAGGGTGTTAAGTTATTGGAATTCCAGGTGATAGCAAAGAGAATACTAGAACTTCAGGAAACATGTCTAATATTTATCCTTATATAAATAGGTTTTTGTGTTTAATGCTATATTTGGAGAAATTTAATGACCGCCTAATTCATTTTCTTCATAAAATTTGTAAGAGATACCAAGAAGTCAGCTTAAATTTTATTAGAAATTTTATTTTTTTAAATATGATATTAAGGGTTGTCCATAATTATGTCATACACAATCGAGGCTTCATCACTTATCGGCATCGAAATAAACAGGGGACTTAGTTTTATGAGTCAGGGGCAAAATAGTTAGTTCTGTTGTTTGTATCTGATTAGTTTTAATCATGTTTTGGGGTGTGTTAGGGTCATTATTTCGTGGATTCTGACTAGAAAATTGTTCCCCTCTACAAAAGGGAACTTGTTCTTTCTTTTCACTATTGGGAAAATCCTATTGAATTATAAATGAATATGATTGATAGTATTAATAATTAAAAAATTATGAAGAACTAAAGAATTATAAGAGCAGTTTTATAGGAATCCCGTGGTCACAAGAACAATGGAGTTTCATAAAATCACATTTTCACAGAGTACACTCACTTTTAGAGGGAATCAAGAGAGAATTAGCTGATGTCAAAGTGTAATTGCTAGATATATTTAACCTGGACAAAACTTCTAGTATTTTTAAAAGATAAGCCCTAATCTCCAATGATAATGGAATTCTTCTATAGGATATGCCCTAATCTCCAATGATGACAGGATTTTTGCTGGAACCAGCCAATGACTAAAGTCTGTGTCACCTTTAATCACTAAAGTAGAAATGCCATGAAGAGAACTAATCCACTAAGTCCAGAATGCCTCCACAAGAACTACTACTTCCACTAAGTCCAAAGTGTCTCCACGGATCCATTCTGATGAAGAGATGGCGGAACAATGGGTGACGGCGCACGGGGAGACAGAGCGAACAAAGACGGTGGAGAATGGTCGACGGCACAAAAATCCTTCAAGCGATAGACTTGGGGCTTTCGAAGTCATGAAAAATCGTGAGGCAGACTGGCAATTAGTGAAAAGACGGAAAGATAGGGTTACAGGAAGAAGACTTCGATTGCTGGGCACCTGCAAGTTTGGTAACTCGACCTTCTCAGTGGAACACAATGACATTAGGAGGTCGTGACAGGGGAGAAAAAATCTTTTATTCGTATCCCCATTGAAGCTGGCAACCTATTTCTGGAGTAGATCAGAATCGTTTGGGAAACGAAACAGTCCAAATCAAAGGAGATCTGGTGGGAGGACTCCCAATTTGCGTCTTCAACCTTCAAACAAAGCAAGTGGGAGTGTAAGTTGGTGCACTACAGAGCTCGGAAAGTCTTGGCCAGAATATACCTTCCGGAATTTGGGGACGATGGAGTATCGCCATGGATATGTTTGATTGAGGCTTTCAAAAACCTTTACCTTCGATCAAAGGAATCCAACCATGAGCAGATTGAGGATTTAACCCCAAAATTTCACTCAGATGAGATCAACACCCAAATGCGAAAGAAATGGGAAGAAAAAACTCAAGGCTAAGCTTGATTGGTCCCTTCCGAAGCTTGAGGATTTGAAGACATGGATCGTAACTCGCTGGGGGCTATCTCATCAGCCAGAAGTCTCATATTTGGGCAAAGGGGGCAGGTTAATAGTTCCCACAAACGAGGAAACACACAATCTGCTGCTTTCCTGGAATCACTGCAATGATGTTCCATGTTGGGAGATTCGCAGATGGGAAAAGGCAAAAGAAACAGGGCCCTTAACAATTTGGGTACAAAATTGGGGAGTCCCCCCCGAACTTTGGGAAGAAGACACTCAAGATGCTTGCAGGTTCTCTCGAAACCTTCCTGGAATTTGACGAGGATACTGTGGCTGGGAGGAACTTAGCGTATGCACGAGCAAAAAATTAAACCACATGACTGCCTGTCCAGGAACGATGGAAGGAGCAGGAGATTGATGAACGGAGTTTTGCGATCCTGCTCAAACCTGAAGGGTTCGTACCCCCTTCACAATCGTATGCAGGAGAGTCGCATCGAGGAAGACGATGAGCCGGCGCATGACTCAGCGGCTTGTGTTAACTCGGTCACTGGATGAGTCAACTCGATAATTCGGTTTGCACATGACCGAGTTAACTCACTCTCACTTGGTCAATGGAAAGAAAATTCTCATCAAGGTACGCCTCTGCACAATGCCCCCCCAATCGTCATTGAGTCAGAAGCCATACAAAATCCTCCACTGAAACACCCAATAACCTCTTCTTCACACCACCTAACCAACCCACAATCAACCGATCCACCACAAATTCTGGCATTACC
The DNA here is from genome assembly GCA_022405105.1 of Aristolochia contorta. NCBI lineage: Eukaryota > Viridiplantae > Streptophyta > Magnoliopsida > Piperales > Aristolochiaceae > Aristolochia > Aristolochia contorta. Next base: position 1,646,638 of record CM039668.1, on the reverse strand, counting down.
TCCTATTCCATCAAGCAACCCTTTCATCACTTAGCCTCCCAACAATCAACCTGAACCTCAACTCCAACCTCAGCCTCATCTCCCACCTACATCACCACTATTGGCCGAGGCCTCAATGCACCAGATTACTCCAAATGCAAGTGTCCACAACAATTTCCTCTTCCAACCCTTTGCCCAGCACATTCCCATTGTCTCTCCCGTTCCACTTAAGCACTTAAATACCCCCACCACTTGCTATTCAAGGAAGAAATTTATCATTTCTGACAAACAAATTGAGGTAGCACCTTATTCTCCAAATTCGGTCAATGCTAATCAAATTCAGGAGAGGGAAGAGGAATTACTTATGTCGGCAGAGGTAAACCAGATGATTGTGAAGGGGAACAGGCTGAAAATGTTGGGAGTGACAACTATTGGTAGCAAGACATGCATTACAAACTAATAATTCTCCATGTTGAACTTTTGTATGACGTGCAAGGCATAGTTTGTCTTGAGTAAAGATAATTTCCTAAAAATATCTTAAACACCAAAAAACTTAATGTAACAAGCAGAAGATCTTTCAGAGCACAATATCACCCACACTTAGAGAATACGAGCTTCTAGTAAGCATACCAACATCTAGACAAATGAATACACACACACACAATATTGAGAAGAATTACATATGAGGGTGAAGGATTCAGCACTACACTCTTTTTTTTTTAAAAGGGTGACAATAATTTTATTAAGAGCCCCAAAGGGTAGAAAGTACAGAAAGAGGGGGAGAGCCCCTCAATAAAAGATAAGTGCATTACAACGTGAAAAATACAAAGGTAATCTAAGAGGAAACAGTCCAAAAAAACAAGGGGTTGTCGCGAAAACCCCTCTCCTCATAGTTAGTCAGCCTGATTGTTTGCGCCTCTCAGAGTGTGATGCCAACTACAATTCCTCTCACTATAAATATCCTCAATTTCCTCGAAAAACTCTAGATGTCTCCTTGCAGAACTTTTCGCCCCGAGGCCGAAGAGGAGTGCACATAGTTGTGTCGTCATGGAGTCGCAGTGTCCAAAAGGAACCGACTTACTAAAAGGATTTTACCGGTGGTATCACAACGAGCATGCCACTATAGACCAAGTAACTTGCCAGCCTTCAGCTAGATCTATAATCTCTTAAAAAATGGACTTCAGCTGTATTGGCGTTGAGTCTTCCTCTTTTGCCCAACCAATGGCATACTGGACATCCCCCTTCCACTACAATATCACCCACAAAACATTGTTTCCATGGTCTTAGCCCAGCCAGTATGGTTTTGGCCTCGGCTTCATCAGATCCACACAGACCATCTGACCCACAAAAAGCCAGGACTATCCAATTATTGTTTCTAATGGTGCGCCCAACTACGGCAGGCCAAGTCCCCAAGGGAGGACCCAATTTAATTTGAGGGGAGGCTTAGGACACAGCTATTCTTCAACTTTTATAGGGCTTGGGAGCTGAGTTGAATTACTTCGTGCCAAAATTTCTAGATAACTGAGGGTGGTAAGGAGGAAGGCCATGATGTAATGAACCCAGGACCTCATGTTGCAGACTGTAGGGCAATGTCCTGCTCTCCTTCCTCCCTCCTCCAGTGCATCGTTTACATGGACTCCCACCATTCCTCATCCCAATCATAAGAAACTACTGGAACAAAGTGATCTACCTTGCAAACCCAAAGCCCCCTAAGATGATTGAATGGCTGTCTTTCACTCCACAAAGGATTAAATTAAACTTTGATGGTTCAACTAAAGGAAATCCGGGCCCAACTGGAGTAGTAGGAGCACTACGGAATAGTGAAGGGGAAGTATTGATGGCATATTTGGGACCTGTTGGGAATTGTGGTTCAAATGAAGCTGAAGCAAAGGTGTTGCTGGCTGGTTTAAAATCCTAAAACAGTTCAACAAATAAGCAATGGAAGTTGAAGGAGACTCTAAGTTAGTAATTTGATGAGCAACAAAGGAGGGTTCTGCCCCATGGCACCTAAAAAGTATCTTTGATGAGGTGGTCAACTTGGTCAAAGAGTGGAAAATCGCCTGGTTAAATGTACCCTGTTCAGCTAATTCCATTGCAGATAAGTTTGCTAAATCAGGTATCACAGGGACAGCAATCACAGCAACTCACTGCAGAGATCTTGTGTAAATGCTTAGTTAGGCAGGCCAGTCAAAAGAGGCCTTGGCCTTGTATTTTATGCTTGTACTACTATTGTTGTAACATTAGTGTATCACTAGTTTTAACCTTAATAAAAGCTTCATCATTTCAAAAAATATATATATATATTTGTGCTTTAAGAATATAGCTTAACCCTTTGTTTGCTGCTTTTCTTGTCTATGACCAATATCAAGAATCATTTCATCTTCTTGTCCTCTTTGTGAACCTTATGTTGAGTATTTGAGAAAGGCAAAGAAGGTGAAGATTGTCGAAGAAGAGAACATTTGATCATTGATTCCCATTTTTATTGGTACAGACAGTTAGATGGCAAAAAAAATTTCAAAGGCTGCAGACATCAAGAATCCATAAAACACAAGCACAGCCAACTCCATTGACAAATAAATGCATGTTCACTCAATGCATGTACAGAAGAAATAGAAATAAAAAACAGATTTTGAAATAGACCAAAAGGAAAGAAAAGAAAAGAAGATAATACAAAAGAAGAATCAAGAGTGAGAGAGAAGACAGCAGAGACAGAAGAGTTCTTGAACAAGAGACAGGTTCCTTCTTCTCCATGAGAGAGCAGCCTCTACCTTTTTTTCTGTTTCTAAAATTTTCAGTATGAAACTGTGAACCACTGTGAAGAATCATGACTTTGTTTTTTTTTTTTTTGAATAACGAATCATGATTTTCTGTTTGTATGTGAATGCGAAGTGCGGGTTGTAGCAGATTCAGAAGAAAATGGTTTCTGATTGCAGCTCACCATTTTTCATAACTTCAAATATCATCTCACAGTAATATCTGAAAGGAGAAAGCCTCATTACTCGACAGACATACTCAGCAAGGTGATAAGGAAAGAGCTGCAAAAACAATGAAAAAAATCATCTTCTAATTATATATCACATATTTAGATTGTCATTACATCCACACAAAAATACAGTAACCTGCTTCCCATACCGCCAAATTTTTACGCAAATAACGCATCATCTCTTCATAATATTCACTCTCTTTGCACACTTTACGGGCAAAACAAGTTTTCCAGGGAAGCCTTTTTCGTATGCAATGCTCCATAACCCTGTTTTCCATTAACACAGAAAATGAAAGGAATTAGAAGTGTACCCTAAAAATTAGTTCAATATGTGAATTGAAATAACACCAAAAAGACAGCCTAATACTGAGAATATCTAGAAACAAATTATAAATGATTAAAAAAAGAAATCCCTTTTCAGAAAAAATAAATCCAAAACCAGTTTCCTTCTTGTTGCCTTCTTAGGTGAAAAAAAAAACGTATACCACAGATAATCTTAAGAAGGCAATATGAATTAAAGAACAATGGAACTGAGGATTAGCACGCAGAAGGTAGGAGCAACCACCTCTTAAACCATTCTTCTTTAGAAGCCAGGGTTGCTTGGAGTCGTTTTGGAAGATTTTCCCATGGGCATTCTTCCCTAATAGCTTTAAGAAGGAGCTGCTCCTCAACAGTGCCTGGAACATGCTGCATCCTGTATTTCTGCATTGCACAACCACAGAGGCTTTTATTTCAAATGGATTCTAAACAAGCCTTTATTGATCAGGCCAAACGGAGGACATAAACAAATAGATTTTTTTAATTGATAAGAGAAGATCATAAAAAGGAGGGCAGTAAAAAATAAGCAACTATAGAAAAAAATTCTAACTCGTAACTGCAAATAGCCTCAACCAAAATGACATTATTCAACCTTGAAATAATTCATAAATAAATCACTATTCCCAGAGTCTCCTTAAAGAGGACACAGAAGAATGACTGACAAACATCTGCCGCTAGATTTTATGGAGCAAAATAGAAAGACATGAGTTGACAGTCAATAATGAACTTTTTTTGTCTCTTAAAATTGCCAATTGTGGCCGCCATCTTCTCCAGGAAGTGAATTTTTCAAGAACCGTAGTCAAAAATAATAAATTAAAATTGTCAAAACTTCATACTCAATAGAACTTGAAAGCCAGGTCGGCTGACACGAAAAGGAGGAGAGCTACATAGGCAAATTAAGTGTAAATGCATTGTGGATGACCATGTAAACCAACCACACTGGTGTCAGGTATGGTTCTTTAAATTTCCTCAAACTCCAGACTATGTCTAACAACTGGGAAAGAGTATAAATGCAAGTAATTAATCAAAAATAATCTAATGTTTTTCGCCTTTCAAGGAAAAAACAAAAGATCAAATAACTTGTGACAATTTGTTAAGTTCTGTTGCATGCTCCTAAACTGCGTTTACAGCTTATTAAACAGCTAGTTAAGATTAAATTTGCAGGGGTCTATTTCCTCGTTAGAGTAGAGAGATATTTTCTCATTGACTCGATACTATAACGTAATACTAGCTCTAGAAGGAAAAGGCATTCTGAACAAAACTGAGGAAAATTACCTAAATCTGCTAACGGGTGAATCAAATTTGATGTCTGGATCGAGGATCGAAGTTTTTCTCTCTTCCGATCTCGAAATGGCTATGCAGAATGAGTCAGGAATGAGAAGTCGGCTAAGCGGCTAGACGAGAGGACCATGAAACAGCGCCTCTAGGCAAAAAATGCACCGCGTGATCAACCTTATTCTTCACTCCTACCAAAAAAACAGCAGTAGCATTTTGAGATCCATTCCCCCTTTCACTCGGATCAGAACAGATATCATGGACAAAGCGCCCCGGCAGAACCTGTGAACTGCGGCAAGCCTACTGTGATCTTAACATATGATCTGAAGGTAACGTACTCTTTCAACTGAGAAATGAAGTAAGAGAAAAATCTTCTACCCCAGGTTCCTTCCCTCCATTTCTCCAGATTACCAGCGCATTCAGTGACTCGATGCTTGAGGAGCGTTCTGAGGAAAACGAGAGATCGGAGCCGGAAAAAGCCTGCTTACTGAAACCCATGACGTACGGTGGTGATGTTTAAAACAATGACGGAGGAAGAGCATCGGACCAGAGTACATGGACAAGACAAATTAACCGGGTCGGAACGCAAGCCAACGTTCAAAGTGCACGCCTCGGCAGTGTTTAGTTCAGAACACCCAAACAATCATACGTAATTTCCACTTTACCATGAGTTACGGGTTACCAAAGTAATAATTTGTTTTTTATCCGAAAAAGAAATTGCATTCATTCATGCGTGAAGTTAAAGGTCTGTGGAAAGTAAAGAGTCTGCCGAGTATAATAGCATACAGTCATCCCGCATGAAAATACTATGGCTAAGGCATGCCCTTGTACAGTCGTTAATTACAGAATTTTTCAAAAGATGTTGTAGCTCTCCATAACCTGATTTCTTGCGCACCTTGCGTTGCCAAAAAAGATCCTTCTTTTTCAAGAGAGTCAGCCACCCAATTTGCCTCTAGGAACCGATGATGTAGCTGTACCAGTGGTAGGTCCTGCAGTAGTCTCTAGTATGTGTGGCCCCCCCTCTTTGAGTCCAGTGTACCTATTGATTTTCTTTCATTAATTGAATAACTATTTGTGAATCTCCTTAATATGAGTGTTTCGATACAGTTTTGTAGTAACCATCAAGGCAAGACTTAGTGCAATGCATTCAGATTCGTGAATTACAACTTCGCGAATTTGCCTTAAGAGCCTTGGCTCCTTTCCTTTCTCTCTAATTGGGATTTCTTTATGCTTTATGATTTGTTCAACCGGGGCAAGGACTCTATTTACACACAGATATGGGGAGGGTTGCATGTTTTGTAATTTCTTCTTGTTTCGGGTATACCAGATCTCCCAAAGGGCAGTTACAACGTAAGCTTGAGCTCGGGGAGCCTTTCTAGTATCCGAGGCTGAAAAAACTTTTAATAGGAAAGTCCTAATGCTTGAGTCTCTTGGAACTAAAGTTGTTTATTTGCAAAGTTACAATTTAGTAGGTGGGCTGGGGTTTCCAGCTCGCTCCCACACATTTCACACATTTGGTTTATTTGCATTCCTCTTCTTACTAAGAGGTCAGCTGTAGGAATACGGTCTTTTATAAGCAACCACAGAAAAAATTTCTGCTAAGGTAGTAGATTAAGCTTCCAAAGATAAGTCCATATTATATCCCTCAGGCCACAATCTAGGTTTTGCTTCTTCTCTTTTAGATCTCTATAGGAAATGTGGTATGCACTTTTGACTGAGAAGACACCATCGATAAAGGGAGCCCTAATCAATGTATCATAATTGTTTGTATCTAAGGGGGTGCTAAGGATAGTTGCTACAACACTCGAGAGCCATAGCTCCCTAGAGCGAGGTTCATGCCAAGTTTCGTCGTTTTGGATGATGGTATCTACCTTAATATTTGGATCCTGTGTCCCACTGTTATTCCTATATATCTCCACTATGGGTTTATCTATGTCCCAAACCTAGTTATCATACCAAAGTGAGGTGTTGTTTCCATTTGACGCCTATATTGTTATATTTTTTTGAAGAAGTCAATGTGTTTGGAAATCCGTTTCCATGCAAGGGAAGATCCTTGCCTGATTTTTCTATTTGCTATATTTGGTGTTGTTCCATGTTTGATTTTCATATAAGATGCCATAAGGCATCAGATTCAGAAACACATGCACCAAAAAAGCTTTATCCTAAAAGCATGGCCTAAAGTATGGAGGTTTCTAGTACCCAATCCACCCTCTCTGCGAGATTCACACACTGATTTCAAATTTATGAGATGCTTTTTCTTATTTCCCTTATACGACCATAGGAAGCTCATAAACATTTGTTCTAGCTAATCTGTGACAAGAATAGGAAGTTGGAAACAAGTTAAATTGTGTATAGGGATGCTTGATAAGACTGATTTTATCAAAGTTACTCTTCCAGCTAAGGAGAGATTTTCTAAGCCATCCTTGTGGCTCTTTTTGGACATTTCTGATTAGTGGTTCATAAGTTTCCCGTGTGAGTTTCGATTTAGGAATGACCAAACCAAGGTATTGACCTAAGGAATTTGAATGGGTAAAGGGTAAAGGGTAAATCTGCTTTAATCAGGTCTTGGATGTGGGGTTCTACTGCTTTTGAAAAGAAGACCAAAGATTTACTCTTGGTTTATGTGCTGACCAGAATATTCAGCATATTCATTTAAGGTATTCATGGTGTTTTTGGCCGTGCTAACCTCAGCCTTACCTACTAGGAAGGTGTCATCAACATGGTGGAGGTTACATATGGGGATCATATTCGAGATTGGTTTCCATGGTTGGATACTTCCTTGAGGTATGGCTTGGGTTAGTTTGGTTGACAAAAGCTCTGTGGCTAAAATGAATAGGGTGGGGGATACCACATTTTGGCACTGCCATGGGTACACCATTTATTAAAATTTGGTATGTGACCATGCGAATACAAGACATGATTAGGTCTATCCATTGATTTGGGAAATTAAAAGCCTCTAGGGTATGACTAATGAAATCCTAAGAAATAGTATCAAAGGTTTTTTTCAAATCTATCTTGGTACCAAAGTAGGAATGCTTCTTCTTTTTTTATTCAAAGGATTTGAGGATCTCGTGAGCCATCATTATGTGGTCTGTTATTTGCCTTCCCTTTATGAAGGTAGCTTGGGAGGGGAGATTATTTGTGGTAGGATTTTTGTTAGCCTACTTGCCAGGATTTTTGTTAGCCTACTTGCCAGGATTTTTGTCAAGATTCTATACACCACGTTGCATAAGCTAATTGGTCTATAAGCACCAAAGGTTTTTGGCTGCTCCTTTTTCGGGATTAGGACTATAAAAGTCTTGTTTAATTCTCCCTCCATTTTCCCGGTACTAAAAATGGTTTGTGTATTAAGTTGTAAGCCATCCTTCAATAGGGCCCAGTGATGCTTGAAAAAAATCGGTTGAAATCCATCAGGACCCGGGGCTTTATAGGATTCCATTGAGAATAGGGCTGCTCTCACTTCCGGCATTCTGATTGGGGAACTTAAGCAAACTCTATCTTCGTTTGTTAGCCTTGTTATTGGTTGAAACGGTGGTGGGCCCTTATCTGCTAGATGTGAATAAATGTGTTGCAAAAAGGTCACGGCTTCTCCCCTCATCCTCTGTATCTAGTAAGGAGCCCTGTCTTGTCTTTATTTGGGTTATTCTATTTATTTGTGCTCTAGTCTTAAATAAAGAATGGAAGAAGTGTGTATTCTCATCTCCATTTTTTGTACATGCTTTGCCTAGCTCTCTCAAATGTGTTCATGTGCTTGATCCTAGAGTGCCTCATAATTTCGTGTTGTAACTCCTTTTCCCTACGCAATAAGTTCTGATTTGTGGGCTGTCCCTGGATATCTTTTTGAGTGTGTGTAAGTTTTCAGGCAGTGTCACGTATGTTTTTGGGGAAATTTCCAAAACTAGTCTTGTTCCATTTGACCAGCTTCTCAGTTATATTTTCTAATCTGGCTGATAAGTATTCAGGTGGTGCGATTGATAATTTTGGGTGATTTATTTCATTCCATGCGTTTTCCAATGTCGTTATACCCTAATCCTTCCCTCCACATTGCTTGATACCTAAATGGCCTCTTTTCTCTCAAAGGTTTCAGTTGTGTGTGTAACAAAAGGGGTGAGTGGTCCAATCTAACTCTAGGCAGTATATGTAGGGACGCTTCTGACCAATGCCAAAGCCAGGCCCCATTTACTAGGGCCCAATCTAATCTATCCATGACCAGATTATCGCATTTCCTGCCATTCGACCAGGTAAATCTTGCACCTATATACCCCAAGTCATTCCACCGTCCATTTGCAATGAAGTCCAAGAAATGACTATTTTCCAAGTTTTTCCGTCGGCTGAATACTTTTCTTCCTGAGTTACTATGGCATTAAAATCTCCAATTAACAGTGCTGGTTCATTCTGCGGATAATGGACATTTTCTAGTTCTGCTAGGGCATTATTCCATCTAGGGGGTTGTAGTGGCAGGTAAGTGAACGTTATGTTTATTTTTCTGCCACCTTGAGATTCAATGTCACATTGGGTCCTACAAACAGAGGACTGTATAATTTGTACCTTAATATCTGATTTCCAGAATAGCCATTGCCCGCAACTGAATCCCTCAGACACGACCATGTGAGAGGATTGCTACTGGGTTTCTAGCCATCTGAAATTTGGAGACGAGTCAGGATGTGCTGACTTCGTCTCTGATAAGTGTATTATGTCAGGTGAGTGAGATAGAAGTAGCGTTGACAGAGCATGCTTTGCCGAGGGGTTGTGTGCCCCTCGGATGTTCCAAACTAGAAAGCTTAACATAATAACCAGTTTTTTGGCGTCGCAGAGCTCTTACCTTGCGACAAGGTTTGAAGTGTTGGTGGCTTCTTTACCATCTTCGCAGCGTTGTGCGATTTTTTTGGAGACTGTTGTTGTCGACTAACCTTTTTTTCAGCTTTTGCGTCTGGACTCATTTCTTGACGTCCTCTGAGTCGACCGAACTCTCGCTTTTGCCATCAACAGATCCGTTCCATTTCCCTCTTGATTCAGCAGCGAAGAGGGATTTTTTTGCGTACCTGATCGCTGCCAACAGGACTTCGGGTGCCACACCCGATTGAGTTGCCGTGGTTTCGGAGATATTTTCTGCTTTTTTTCTCTGTGTGCCGGAGTGGGCTATCATGATGATTCTCAGTGTGTTTGCAACAGTTTTTGAAACAAATATAGGGGTGTTTTACGGGAAAGTCGGTGCAGGAACCAGAGTTAGGTGAGTCTGTCTTTGCCACGCGGGTGTGTTCGTTCTCCTTTCACTGACCATTGTGGGTGTTGTGCAGGCCCAAGCTTGCCTTGCAGCAGCACCTCAATTTTGAACCAGGGACCACTCACCTCCTTGTCCGGCTCCCGCTTGAGGTCTTGGTGGTTCGTTTTCAGCCTGTACCCTCCCTCAACACTCGATAGTGCTATTGCCCCATCTTCTACAGACAATACAGATCTTCGGTCCACCCTCCACGACATAGGGGAGAAAAAGGGACATTTCTTGGGTAGCAATAGTCGTACCCTTTTTTTCTTCATTTTCTAAATTAACCAGGACTTTAACTCTAGCATATGTGAGACTGCATGGATTAAAGGCAGTATATCCATGCAGATGTAGCGGCCCGACGGCCATCCTGAGAGCATCCTCGTGGTAAAGTGTGTAAGGGAGCCTCATCAGTTGCACCCATAGGGGAGCCTCCGAGAAGAGACAGTTGTCTATGTGGAAGTCGCGCAACCATTTGAAGAGGTGGAGATAAGAATCATGGATTCTTATCGGGGCTTGAAGCAGCAATTCTGCACAACTCTCGCTATTTGGGAGGACAAAGGAGTGGTACCCATTGTTCAATGCATACACTCATACTGTTGGTTCAGGCAGACCAGGTTTTCTCAAGATGTTTTGCAGAAAGTTTGCAATCGCAGAGAGGGACGTGGGTACCCTGACCACAAACATACCCACTAACGTGTTCTGGACATGAGCCAGGCCCCTCTCACAGCTCACTACACGAATATAGAAAAAAGGGAAATGGAGGCGTCTTGCATTGCACGAAGCTTGGATGACATGATTTCAGGTACGTTCCCGAGACATTGAGATCTTTCAACTTACCTACACAAGATATCGTTGAACCAAGTTATAAGGAGGCTCCCTATCAGGAAATACAAAAACTTAGGAAGCCGAGTATGGACATAGTAGCAGAAATTTAGGGAACCCCCCTAGGTGTAGATTAAACATCAGGGCAACCCAAATCAATCTCATCATGAAGCTCGGTGCACACACAAGCAGGCAGCCAAAAAAATTAAATGCGCCGTGCCCTCGGTATGGCGGGGGACCCACATGGAGCAAGAGGGGGGGTCATCGACATTATGCGCGAGACCCTTTGACCGCCTCCCCCACGACGACTCACCAGTTCTCGAGGACACTTGTGAGACACCCATTCATATCCCGCCCTGAACTTCGAAACCATCCAAATCGTTCATCATCCAAAATTCTTCAGATGGAAACTCCATAGCCCACTTCGTAGTAACATCACTCTCAAACTCTTTCTCATCACCGATAGAAATGGAGATCACTGTAATGGATGAACCCGAAGTTGATTTGAGAGAATTGCCCATCCGAACGGCAGTGCCACCCATGAAAGGAAATCCATGCATGCAAAGCATAGAATTGGCGGAAGGTGGACAATAACGTAAAGGAATCATGGAGGTGCTGAACCGAGTCACCATCTTGCAAGAATGCACTAAAGTAATAATTTATAAGGTCTTCTATTCATCATTTTGAGCTCACAGCTCACGCCGTCCTGTCTATGTGTAAAATCTTAAATATTTTTATTTAGATTAATACTTTTAAATATTATAAATTTCCCAAACTAGAAAATTGATAAATATTAGTATATTACTTGAAAATTTTTTAGTTTCTTAATTTATCTTCAATCCTGAAATTATTGTGTTTACTTTTTTGAACTTCTGTTTTATAGAGACGATGAATTAATAATTAAATATCTTACTTATTTTTGTCTTTAATGTGTGAAAAATGATATCAGTAATTTACTAGGAGGTTTTAGTTTGTCTTCCTGGCAGCCTGGTTGGCAGTCTAGATAAATTTAGGGTTTAAGTTATCCATAGAATAGGAATGATAGATTGACTTTATCTCTTACTTGGACTGCCAACAAGGACGCTACGTCACACTATAAACCTTGGCAGTAAAATATAGTTGTACTCATATCACCACTCTTAATATATAAATGATTCAACTTGGTAAATAATTGGTCTTTGCTTAAAGTTCAAAGTTAATTTTTAATAAGAAAACCATTTGCAAACTAGTTTGGTTTGATCATGCCCTGCAGCCCTAGTAATACAAACAGCTTCAATTGAAAAGAAACCACCAATTCAATTATGTAACAATGAAACATTTGTTATTATAAGAAATATCAATAGACCTCCGATGTTTGCTGCAATCTCATTAAGAGGGTTTTGCAATTTTTTTAAGATGTTTATAAGAGCGAGCCTTAAGAACAACTTTATTCGTTGCAATATTAGTACTCAGTGAGCAATTTAATAGAGTGCCAGTAGTTGATAAGATGCTTTAATAACAATTTTAGCTCTTAAATCTTATACATAATTTTAATTTTATTTTATATAATTATCGGTCAAGACATTAACAAAACATAATAAGTTATTCCATATTTAGTTTAAAATAATGTTTTATTTGTTGGATAAATGGTCGCGTGCGCACATGTGTGTGCGTGGGCTAGCCCCTTCTAAAATCTGGTATTTTGGATCTTACTAACCCATGTTCGGGAGTCCAATCAACGGTACCGTGTCCCCGTCTTTAGTGCACGATTCGAAAAGGGTTTTTTAGGCAAGGATCTTCCAAATCAAATTGGATTTTTAAAACAAATTAATAATTAAAGATTTCATAAATAAATTTAAGGCTAGATTAGTTATTGTAGGTAATACATAAAAGAAATGCGTCGATTATTTTGACAACTAATATCTTGTGACTAAAGTAGCAATTATAAGGGCTTTAGTTGTATTGGCAAGTAGGTATACATAGTTTGATTGTGCATTATGGATGTTAAAATTACATTTTTAAATGGAGATTTTTTTTTGAAAGTTGTGATTTTATTCATTATAACCCAATTGGGTAAAAGAAGTACATAATAGGATTACATCTAGTAAGGGGTCCTAACAATAACATGTTGCTCATGAGCTCCTTTCTTAGCTAATTCATCCACTTTACCATTTGCACTACGTAATACATGACTCCAACTAGTGATAGTAAATGCTAATTCTCTGATTTCCTCTATGATGGGAAGAAGCCTCCAAGGAGGCTTGAAGTCCTTCTTACACCATTGGATTAGAACTTGGGAGTCACCCTCAACATGTAACGGCCCAACGAAATGGAACTTGAGGAAGTATTTGATGCCATGAAGCAAACTTTTAGATTCAGCAATTGTGGAATCAGTGGTGCCAATTGGGCATGAATAGGTGAGCAAACAATCCCCAGAAGAGTTACGAATTAGTCCACCCACACCAGCTAGCCCCTGGTTTCCAAAAGACGACCCATCAAAATTCAGCTTATAAGCATGCCTCGGTGGAGTTACCCAAGCGATGTTTTTGGGAACCTTCCCCCCCCCCCCCCCCCCCTCTTTTCAAGAGCATATGGGGACCAAGAATTTCAGATTGCCCCTCCCTCTATGTTCATGAAATGTTTCTGTACTTTCAACCAACATACAATTTGGTGTATAATGCGTTGGCATAAATCAGGCCAAGAAGTACTTTTATTCTGAAAAATTTTGTTGTTTCTTTCCTTCCACAGCAACCAGGGAATGTAGCCCAAACAACAACTAATCATCAATTTTCCTTTGGCACCAAGGCCAAGAGATCCGATAAGAGCAATGATGCTACTAAGATCTTTAGGAATAGGGAAACTCAGACCAAATTTATCAATGAAAAAAGTCCATACCTTCCAACTATACATGCAGTGTAATAAAAGGTGATTAAGAGATTCACTCTCAGAATTACATAAAGGGCATGTAGCATCCTGGATCAGAATTCCTCTCCTTAATAGTGCATCCCTTGTGGGTAATCTTCCTCTTAAGCAACACCACGCAAAAAAAACTTGTTTCCTAGGGCAGGAAAGAGTCCAAGCTTTTGCAGCCTGGTGGGAGCGTTGTCCACGATTAGTTAAGCAAGAGTAAGCCCTACTAACTGAGTAATCCCCCAAGCGATGAGGCCTCCATAATAATTCATATGTCTGGTCTTTCTTGAAGAATGTTATACTTAACTCATCAAGTAATGAGACTATCTCAATAGATTCCTCATCGGTTGGATTTCTTCGGAGCAATGTTGTCCAATCCACTTCTCTCAGCTGTCCCCTGGGGGCAATGTCCCTAATAAGGCAGTTCTGATCCCTTGCTAATATGAAAATTCTTGGATACTTCTCAGCAAGAGTGTCCTTACCCGTCCATTTGTCAGTCCAAAAAAGTGTTCTATCATCAATTCCAGGATGAATGAAAGTATGCTGAGCAAAAAAGGGCAGCAACTTAACGATTTTCTTCCAAATCGAGGAGAGCCTCCATTGCCTTATGTCACCAAACCACCACTCTCTCGGCCTACTGTCAAGTGTTTTTACAATTAAACTTCTCCAAGTAGTCCCACTGCTTGTGCTCAGTTTCCAAAGCTATTTAGTTAGAAGTGCTTCATTCATGTGCCTTATTTTTTTGATTCCAAGTCCTCCATCCTTCTTTGCCAGGCATACATCCTCCCAACAGATAAGGTGCATCTTTGATCTTTCTGAAGATCCTGACCAAAGGAAATTTCTCATCAGCTTCTCAATACTATTTACCACTGATATAGGGCAATGTAAGAAGGATAAAAAATATGTGGGTATGCCAAGTAGGCAAGCTTTGATTAAAGTAACCATGCCTGCTTTTGTAAGTAACCTCCCTTGCCATGTGTTCAGTTTGACATTCAGCTTTTCAATGACCGGATCCCATGAGCTCTTAGTTGCTCTACTAGTAAAGAGGGGTAAACCAAGGTAGGTTGCAGGTAGAGAGCCAATCTTGCATCCCAACATTGCTGCCATGTCATTCATTATCTCACTTTCTATTGAGAAACCATAGCTGATTTGGACCAATTAAGTTTCAGTCCAGAGGCTAACTCAAACAGCATCAAAATGCACTTTATAACTCTTATCTGACTAGAATTGCCCTTGCAGAAAAGAATGGTATCGTTAGCAAATTGGACTAGCGGTGCTTGAAGACAATCCCTATCCATTACAGGGTCAATCCATCCCTCATCAATTGCCATGTTCAACATATACCTTAATCCCTCCCCTGCAATGTTAAAGAGCATGGGAGATAGGGGATCGCCCTGTCTAAGTCCCCTCGTGGGTTTAATGTATCCATGAGCACCACCATTGATTAATATAGAATACCTTGCTGAAGATATGCATGTCCTCATCCATCGCCTCCATCGCCAACCGAAGCCCATTTGCTTTATCACTGACTCCAAATAGTTCCAGGAGACTTTATCAAAAGCCTTCTCGAAATCTAATTTCAAAACCACCTGTGGCTCTCCTGACTGTTGACAAGCATGAATGATCTCGTGGACATTCATGGCAGCATCCATAATGTCTCTACCTTTAATGAATGAGTGCTGCTCTGTGCTTATAATGTGTCCCATTACCTTTTCTAATCTTGAAGCCAATAATCTTGCAATGATTTTGTAGGTGTTGCTTGCTAAACTGATAGGCCTGAAATCATTTACTGTTTCAACACACTGCTTTTTGGGGATAAGGGAAATGAAGGTAGCACCGAGTGTTGTGCTAGTAAGTCCATGCTGATAGAAATGCTGAAGTTGATGTTTCACATCATTCTGTATGATAGGCCAACATGTATTAAAGAATTCCCCATTGTATCCATCTGGTCCCGGGGCTTAGTCCTTAGGGAGGCATTTTCCAGCATTCTCAACTTCCTCCAAAGTAAAAGGCTGTTCAAGGTTGGCAACACGATCACGGGTGAGCCAGCTGCAATTCAACCCCAGCAATAGTGGTCGATTATGAATATCCTCTGCAAACAAACTAGAAAAGTGAGTTAAAAAGCAATTTATAATAGTGGGTTTCTCAGAGGTGATTTCCCCATTAATTGAGAGAGAGGAAATTCTGTTTGTTCTTCTTCTCTGAGATGCCATAGCATGGAAAAAACGGGTGTTGCCATCTCCCTCCCTTAGCCACTTATATCTTGCTTTTTGCTTCCATAGAATGGCCTCTTTACGAAGCAAACTATTAAATTGCACCGTTGCTGAAAATATTTCAGCATTCTCATCTTCCTCTAAAACTCTAGACTCTTCACGTAAGTCCAGTGTATCAATCTGATTGCTTAACTCAATCTTCCTAGCCATTTGGTCAGCCTTGCTGATTTTGGCCCAAGCTTGTAATTTGCTCTTCAATAATTTTAGTTTTCTGAATAGTCTCCCTCCCATTGGCCCATTGTCTTCAAACTCAGGCCACCAATTTTCAATACGGGGATAGAAATATTCATCTTCAAGCCACTGATTTTCAAACCTGAAAGGCACACCCCCCCAATTTTCTGAGTTCGTGTCTAGATGGATAGGCCAGTGATCCGAAACTGTTTTCCCCAACACTTTGCAGGTCACATTTGGGTATAATTGAATCCATTCTTCATTACAGATAAATCTATCCAACCTTGATAAGGTTGGATTGGCCCTCTTGTTGCTCCACGTGTAGGTCTTCCCAGAGGAGGGAAGATCAATAAGGTCAAAGGATCTAAGAAAATCCACAAAACTCCTCATTGTACTAGTGACAGATGTGGCAGGTGGAAACTTTTCATTCCTGTAATGGCATTGAAGTCCCCCCCCCCCCCCTAACAACCACGGACCATGCCAATGACCCACCATACTTCCAAGCTCTTCCCAAAAATCAGCTCTCTGCGCATAGGTGCTCGGTCTATAGATAGCACCCATATACCAAGATTTTCCATTCGATAGGTCAGCCACTTCCATACAGATGCAATAAACTCCAACATTTGTAGTTAGTACATCAATGAGGGATGGATCCCATATCACAAGTATACCCCCTGCAGTGCCAATAGCATTTAAGATTTTCCATTTTGGTTGCCTGAAAGGAGCAAGCTCGTTCACCATTGAATCAGTCATTGTGTCTAATTTAGTTTCCTGTAGCACAATCAGTGGTGCTTTACTCCTCCATAATAAACTCCTAATAACAGTTCTTTTACTTGGACTTCTTACTCCTCTGATGTTCCATGATAGAACAATCATTTTTTACCCTTTGCTGGGTTTGTCACTCCTTTTCCTTTTCCTCTTGTCACTCCTTTTCCTTTTCCTCTTGTCACTCCTTTTCCTTTTCCTCTTGTCACTCCTTTTCCTTTTCCTCTTGTCACTCCTTTTCCTTTTCCTCTTGTCACTCCTTTTCCTTTTCCTCTTGTCACTCCTTTTCCTTTTCCTCTTGTCACTCTTCTCTCCACTTGAGAAATTGGGGATTCTTTCACATTGTCATCATACTTAGCTTCAATCTTAAGTATCATCTCATATTCTTCCTTGCTCATTCTGTTTTTGAATTTTTGGATATGCTCGAGCCAAGATGCACATGCAAGATCATCACTCCCATCTTTTTCAACATTCTCAATCTGTTCCATGTCATCCCTTCTAATATTTCCAGCTTGTTCTCTTTCACATATTGTCTGATGTACTACAACCGACATATCTAATCTCTCCTCCCTCTCCTGAATTTGAATTGCATTGACTGAGTTTGGAGAAAAAGGTGCTGCCTCAATTTGTTTGCCAGAATTGGATAATTTCTTTCTGGAATAGCAAGTGGTGGGGGTATGTAGGTGCATGTGCTGGAGTGGAATGGGAGAGACAATGGGATAGTGCTGGGTAATTGGTTGAAGGAAGAAATTGTCCTGGACACTTGCATTAGGGGTAATTTGATGGGTTGAGGCCTCGGCCAGCAATGTTGGTGAAGGTGGGGGATGAGCCTAAGTTTGAGGCTGGAACTGAGGTTGTGGCTGAAACTGAAATTGAGATTGTGGTTGAAAAAAATGGGGTTGGGCTACAAAAGGGGGGTTTGATGAAGTAGGATCGGTTGGTGGGTTGGTTGGGTGTTGTGAAAAAGGAGGGTAAGAGGTTGTTGGTGTTTCAGTGGAGGAGTTTGAGTAGGGATTGAGTCAATGGGGGCGGGGGAGGATATAGGCAAGGCCGTACCTGTTTTGGAATTTTCCTTCCACTGACCAAGTGAGGGTGAGTGGACTCGGACATGAACAAACTGAGTTGCTGAGTTGACTCGTCCAGTTACCGGGTTGACTCGAGCCCCCGACTCATCATCTTCCTCACTATTTTTTATGCTGGGAGGTACATCTTCAGCAGCAAGCAGGGGATATTCAGTCCGAGTTGGAGAGTCGACTCGGTTTACTTCAGCTCGATTGGCCGAGTCATGAGCTGACTCATCATCTTCTTCCTCCAACTGGCTTCGGCAGACAATTGTAAAAGGGGGGATGAAGCCTTCAGGTTTTAAGAGGATTGCGAAAATTCTACCCTCGACCTCCAGTTCTGTCCATAGTTCTTGAACTGGACAGCAGCTTGGCCAGATTTTGGCTCGAGCGTAGGCAAGGTTGCTTCCACTAGCAGAAGTCTCATCCAGCTCAAGAAACGTCCCAAGAGAGCTGGCAAGTGACCTTAGCGTGTCAACTTCCTAGAGTTCTGAAGGAACACCCCAAATCTGGATCCAAATGGACAAAGGCCCCGTCCCTTTTGATGTTTCCCACTGGCGAGCCTCCCAATAGGATATGACCTCGCTATGATTCCAAGAAAGTAACTTGTTTTTAGTTTCTGCATCGCTGGCTAGTATCAGCAAGTCTCCATTTCCAAAGTATGAAATTGCAGGTTCAGATGCCATCTCCCAACGTTCTTTCACCCAATTTTTCAACTCATCAATTTTGTGCAAAGTCCAATCCTGCTTCACGACCATTCCTTGCAGCAGTGAAACTGCTCTTGCCTCCCATGTAGCACTAATCTTACTGCGGGCCTCCTCAGAATGTGCTGCTGTAGATTTATCCATGTGTGCTCATCTTTCTGCAGATCTTCCTTTGGTTGCTTGGTTACAAGCATTTGAGGGCCAGGAAAAAACTTTTCGAAAGCTTCCAACAAGCAATTCCATGGTGAAACTCCATCAGCTCCAAATTCTGGTAAGTATATTCGAGCAAGGACCTTCTGTGCCCTGTAATGAACAAACTTACACTCCCATGTCTGTCGATTGAAGGTCGAAATGGTATATTGGGAGTCTTCCCACCATATCTCCTTCGATCTGGTTTGTTTCGAGCCCTGAATGATTCGAATCTGCTCCAAGAAAAGCTCCACAGCTTCATACGTTTTTAAATGGAGATTTGAAAAAGTATTTATATACAACTATCTGAGGGGTTTGTTGTTCAAAATCAAAAGGATAAAACTTGTAAACTAAAAAAAATTCTTAATATTATTTAAAACAAACTTAGTGGTATAAAAAAGTTCACCACACCACACCACGATAATTATGAATATCTGGTAATACCTTACACCCGTTTAACCATATTGTAAATTTGAGCACCTTAGGCATCTGACTTTTAAGAGTAATGCTACGCGCACTCCGGGAGTGCGCATAAATTGCGCACTACTTACGTGGATGGTTTATGTAGCTGTCCACGTAAGCAGTTAACTCGACAACTAAAAAAAGGGGGTCGGTTTTGACCCCCTTTTTCTTCTTTCTCTCTCTCTTCCTCTCCCCAAATCCTCTCCCTCTCCCCGTTGTTCTCTCTCTCTCTCTCTCTCTCTCTCTCTCTCTCTCTTCCTCTCCCCCAACCCAAATCGCCTCGGCTCGGCCCCCGCTCGGCCTCCCATGCCTCCCGCTCGGCCCCATGCCTCCGGCTCGGCCCCCAGCGGCCTCCGGCTCGGCCTCCCATGGCGGCCTCGGCTCGGCCTCCCATGGCGGCCTCGGCTTGGCCTCCCATGGCGGCCTCCGCTCGGCCTCCCATGGCGGCCTCGGCTCGGCCTCCCATGGCGGCCTCGGCTCAGCCTCCCATGGCGGCGCGCGACTCAGCTCACGCGGCGGCGTCGACTCAGCTCACGCGGCGGCGTCGACTCAGCTCACACGGCGGCCTCTGCCTCAGCCTCCCGCGGCGGTAGAGTTTTTATCTGTTTTTCAAGGATTGTTATTTGGAAAAAAAAACATGTTGCTGATCTCTCTCACAAGTATGTTTGTTTGATACACACTAAAAGAATTCATTGTTGGCGCTGGTGCTGAAGTCAAATCCTTAACGACATTGTATAGTGGAGTGGTATGACCTTGACATCATACTTAATTCAATTCTTCTTTGAATAAGTGTTAGTTTCTTGATTCTGTTACCTATTTCAAAGATTTATTATTGTTCATAGTTTCGCTGATGGATGATTCTCTATTTAATTGGAGTCCTGGATAGGGAAGGAATGCGGATGCTCGCCCCTTTACTTTGGCGAGGACCCCGCTTGCTTGTCCATTTGAGCAAGGTAATTTCTTTTCGATGCTTCATTTGGTGCATAAACGAACACATCAAATAGTTGTATCATTTTTATTATAAAGTGTATTAAAATTTTTTCCCACCTATTGAGAACATTCTGAAATTACAAAAGCAGACAGAAAAAAAACTTCTCCTAATTGTCATTGCAGTCTTCATCCTGCCATACCTTCCTCTAGAAACTAATGCTGGCAAAACAGTATATTCATATAAAAGTGGATCAGCTTTAGGAAATTCATGGTCTATGGATCTGTTTGACACGCCTCATTAAAAAAAGTACCTAATGCGAAAATTAAAAAAGAAAGTCTTTGGAAAAAGTAGCACACATTCTATTGCAGATTCTTTTGGATTTTCTTTGTTTTACTGGGTTGAGATGCTTTTCTTTTCATGTATAATGATTTATTTTTTCCATTGATGGGCCTTGGATGGCTTTTACTGGTTTCTAGTGCTTGATCCTTTCAACCATCTTTTCTCTCTTGTTGTTTTTCTTCCTTTCTTTGATGACATTTTAACTATTTGCCCAAAGAAGGATAAAATGAACAAAATAGGTCTTCGACCCAATGGTGTCACCATAGTTGGCCTTTTGCATGCCTACAGTCACATGGGTCTAATTGAGGAGGGTCGTAAATATTTTGCTAGCATGAGTAAGGATTATGGCATAATCCCAATACTTATTACAGAAACTTCATAAGAGAAAGTATAAACAAAAATTTAAAAAAAAAACGCAGAACGGATCTTGGTGGATTCAAACCACCATCCTCTCAAAAAAGATTTTTGAGTGCTATTACCATTTTGAGCTTAAAGATCCACTAAAAGGTTCAATATACTCACTTAAACCAGATCAACTCTGATGGAAATTCTTTTGACAACTACATGCAAAAAATCATCTCTAAGATATGCATACAGAGTAAGCAAACAGATTCATGTCCCACTGAAAGTAATTGGAAGGCTAACCACCCAAAAACTATACCCTGAATTTAGGGTTAAGGGTCAAATAAATCTTCACGCAACCATAATGTTCAATTTGAGGAATTATGCCATAATCCTTACTCATGGTAGCAAAATATTTACGACCCTCCTCAATTAGACCCAAATAATCCTTACTCATGCTAGCAAAATATTTACGACCCTCCTCAATTAGACTCATGTGACTGAAGGCATGCAAAAGGCCAACTATGGTGACACTATTGGGTCGAAGACCTATTTTGCTCATTTTATTGAATAACCTAAGAGCTTCCTCTGCCTGGCTGTGGATTGCAAGCCCTCCAATCATGGCTCACCAAGATACCACTGATCTCTCTTCCATTTCATGAAAAACCTTTTGGGCTTCGTCTAAACACCTGCATTTGATATACGTATCAATCAGATTACTACAGATGCGGACGTTCTTACCGAAACCTGATCTGTCAGAGAACTTGTGAACCCTCTTACCAAGCTCCAGTTCGCCAAGATCAGCACAAGCTGCAAGAACAGCAACCACAGTTACCTCATTTGGCTCCACTCCTGCTTCCTCCATTTTGAGAAAAGTAGCCTCGCTGGGTTTCCCACACTGGACGTACCCCGCAATCATGGCAGTCCATGATCTCACACTGGACGTACCGACGCGGGAGGCGAAGCCGACGCCGCAGCGGGAGGCTGAGGGGAGGGCAAGGTCGCCGCCGCGGGAGGCTGAGGGGAGGGCGAGGCCGCCGCCGCAGGAGGCAGAGGCGAGGGTTTAGAGTTTAAGCCATCCATGTTTTGTTTTTTTTGTTGTGACTCAGTTGCTTACGTGGAAGGCCACATACGCCATCCATGTAAGCAGTGCGCAATTTATGCGCACTCCAGCAGTGCACTTAGCAACGCGTACTCGTGTTAGTTCGCCACGGGCTCAAGCCTGCACGGTTCAAACCCTAAAGTTAGTTCGCTCCTAAGGGCGATGCTTCGAACTTTCTCATGACGTAGTTCGGGGGCCGTCGTGTGCCAATCAAAAGCTGCCCAGCCCCGTGTCTCCCGTATAATGCTCACCAGCCGACCTCGAAATCGTTATTCTCCTTCCCGTCAGTAAGAGTCGTTACTTGGATAAAAAAAAAAAAAAGAAAGTAAGAGTCGTTGGGCGGCAGGTTGGACTCCGCCGCTGCGGTCGTTTTTCTTCCATTCTCTTGTGTCCGAGTCGACGCCAGCATTTCTGTTTCCATTTTGCCTGTGCTTTTTATCTTTTCCTGCTTCCATTAACTGGGCTGGGAAAATCAAGAGATTGGGCTCGTTGCCGGTTCTTCGACTTCTTCCACGAGCTATTTCGGATTGTTTTAGAGGTCGAAGGTAACCTTTTTCTTTGAAGTTAGCTTGCGCGTGGGCATTTTGTTATAACTTACGTGCTGTTTCTCCTACACGTATTGTTTTTTCATGTTGTCAAACAATGTCTTGTCTTCTCAGTCATAAATGACGACCGTGTGCATTTAAACGTGCAAGTAGTTTTTTTTCTTCTTCTGTTTTTACAAGTTTAGACGGTAGACAGAAAAAGGACAGCATCACTGAACTTGAACAGTAGCTCAGTGGTCACATGGGGGATTTGTAGTTGGAGGTATTAGGTTCAAGTCTCCACGGGGGCTCACGGTAGGCACTTTAATGCAAGCACAGTTTCAAAACAAAAAGAATTCAAGCTGCTAGACATTGATGTTGTCCGTCAATGTAAACTGGTTTCATTCGGTTGTTACTTGAGATTTAGCTGCCATTGTCGTGGAACAATCTTTGTCATTACGAAGATTGAACAGGTTAAAGTAATTTTTTTAATCTTTGTTTTCTATTAAATTGATCTGCGAGGCACTGTTTTTTGTCTGTGCAGTATCTTTTTGTCTCTTTTGAAACTAAAGTTGATCTTCAGATAATAGATGCCACAATAAAAAGCCTAGTCATGGGTGGAAGCAACCTAAATTATATGAACTTGACAGAAATAATCAGGACAAAGAGAAAACGGATCCCTCAAGGAATTTTTATTGCGACTTGTACCTCTTTTTCAAATACTTTTCAGGGCATGCATAAATCAATTTTATGCATCATTTCCTGTTTCCTTATGCTATTAGAATTTGTTTTTTTACTTTCAGACTTGAGAGTGGCAAAACTTCCTATGAAATGGCTCTTCGATTTGAGGTTTGGCATTTCTTTACATCTCTTTGATTGTCTTTCTTGGTGTTTCACATCTGACACTGCCAATTATGGCAGCTTGTTTTGCATCTGTTATTAGTTCTAGAAAAGGAATCAGAACATTGAAAAAGTACTGCATACATAAAGGTGAACTAGAGCATAGCTGAGTGGTCACGTGTGTGTGTTTTGTTGGGGGTGGGGGTGGGGGGGGGGGGGGTGGGTGGGTGGGGACTCAAAAAAAAAAAAAAAAAATGTTTGTGTACATAAAGAAAAGCATTGTTTGAGCTGATAACACATAACAGCTTTATGAGAAATATTGTGGTACCAGGTGTTAGGAAGATTCAACCGTGCTCGTGCAGCGCAACTGACTCTCCCTCACTACGTGTGTCAGACACCACTATTTATGCCTGTTGGAACTCAAGGTTGGAATTCCATCAGATTTGATTTTTATTACTTTGGATGATAAATCTTATTTGAGCAAACGAAGAGGTTTGAAGTTGGTTATTTCTGTGATCATTGTCCATCAAGGCTATCCATCAGAGAATAGATCCATGTTGCTAGAGTAGTTCAATATTGATCCAGGATTGAAAAAATTAGGTAACACATTTCTTGTGAAGAAACCCTCCTTTTTCTTCTGATCATTTTTGGGATGAAACTGGACCCAACTTAAAAAAGGTTTAGAGAGTAACACCTACTTTATTTTGCCTATTTTATGCCCTATGTATTTGTACACTTTTGATTATCCATGTCTCAAGGTTGCGACTTAACCATATATAGGTTAATGCCATCTCTTTTAATTACTTAGGAAGGGGTCTGCTACTATTGGGCTGTGAAACATACAGAAAGAACTAAATGATATGAAAATTCGTTCCGATTCTCATGCTGTTATAACAGAAAATAAATATCTTATTAAGATTTTATATATGAATGATATGGAAATAAATCTGTTTAGCAATTTATTCATATGATTTGTCATGTAATCGTGATGCAAATGCAGAGAAATATAATGGAGATGATGGAGTAGATCTGTTTGACATTTTCGTAATATTTTTTTGCTAATTTTGAATTGTTGTTCTCAAACTCCATGAGACTCGTGGTTTCTTGCCGAGGCAATTCCATGGTATGCTTCCTCCATATGGAAGTCTATTCTCTCTACTCAAGCAAAAACTTCATGGTTTCACGCTTCTTATTATGATGAGGCATGGGATTTGCATTTTTGTGGGAATTGGAAGCTAAATTCTGTGGTAGGTAGTGATATTTAGTACCTTTGCTGGAGTCCTGTTACTTGCATTGGGGGGTAGATAATGAATACATTTGAAATTTAGTACCTGATTGTTTCTTGCTTTCATGATCATTTCTTCTTGTGCATATCCAAATTAGCTGTCCTCCTCTTTGAGAAGTGCCTTACACTTATTAACAATAAGGGTTTGAGAAGGTGTAAAGTTAAATCCTTTACTACTTTCGTATCATTAGCTTGTACTGTAAGTTTTATCATTAATAAAAGTTTCATCTATCCAAAAAAAAAAAAAGGTAAAATCCTTAAAGACAGATCAGTTGAGTCCTTGGGTTGGTTCTGCATTGTCATTGCAAATCTTTTTTATCAGAGGGTGAGTTTGTTTATCACTTGTTCCAACATTTTCCAATCTCTTCTACTTTAATATATGCATACGTGGAATTTTAACCTTCTTTTGTTATATAAATGCTTTTCCAAACTACTTGACAACTAACATTTGAAGTGTCCACATCTAAGCTTAGGTAATAGTTGTAGATGGCTACCTTTTGTGTTGTCATTCAAGCATTCTGGGAGGAACAAAATGCTCACAATTTTGACAACAACAAGACCTACATTACAAGTGGTGTCAATAAGTGCATAGTACATTATACTCAAGTTTTAGTAAGTAGCCGTCGCTGGAGCAATTAGCCAGCTCCATTTTGTGGTCAAACGAAGATAAGGGAGCTTCTTTTGTTGATTGTAAAGATCTACAAGTAGCATTTGATTTGCCTCTAATCTTAGTGGGTGATTCTACAATTGTCTTTTGAGGGTTCTTTATGTCCTCCTTAGGTTTTTTTGGCACTTCTATTGTGAAGTTTTAGCTTTGTATCTTAGGCTTTCTTTATGTTGGGAACATACTGCAACAAGTGCCAATGCTTTGCTGATAGTTTGGAAAAGATGGGTGTTTCTTTTTGCATCCAGTTGTGAGTCACTCTTGTCCGCTATTATAAGTTGACCATCCATTTCTTCGGATATGGGCAGTTTAATTTATACTTTTATTTTGATGCTTAGCTGCTCTGTCTGCAACCTGTTCTCACCCCATTGCAATGAATTCTCATTATTTTCAAAATCTTTTTCAATTGTCATTCTCATTAGGTACTATTAAAGGTTTGACTACTACTCAGCTTGAGGAGATTGGTTGCCAAATAATTCTTGGAAATACCTACCATCTGGCACTTCCGACCAACATCAGAATTGATAGATGAATTAGGGGTCTTCACAAATTTATGAATTGGCCAAGAGCATTGCTGACCGACTCTGGTGGTTTTCAGATGGTATTTCAATAATTTTTTTAACTTTCTGTTACTTCCTATCACTCCGTGTCGCTTTTTCTCTCATTTTCTTGCATTTCTTTTAAATATGTTTGGTCCTTAACATACTCCCAAATTACCCACTAGAAGTTTGAGGCTCCTTCAGTGGTTTAGCTAGTCCTCAATTCTCACTGTCATCTAAATGTATCTGCATATATTGTTTATGAAGTGCATCTGGGCTCATCTCCATACATTCCTCACACATCAGAAGCTACTTAATTCAGACAGCTAGGTGGTTTTTTTACCTAGTTTATAGTGATGTTTCAGGTATCTTTGTTGCACTTAGCTGACATTACTGAGAAGGGTGTTACGTTTCAGGTAATTCTCTTCTACTCTTGCAATTGAGCCTTTCGTATTGTAAATTCTGTGGATTTTTGTCACCAATTTGATGAAATATTTATAGTCTCTCAATGTCCTCAAAAAAAAAAAAAAAAAAAAAAGAAAAAGAAAAAAACTTATAGTCTGAAAATAGTATATAGGTTTTTGACTTGGAATATTGTTTTATCCTTTTATTCATGTTAAAAGATGTTCATAATTGACATACCCACCTTTTGTCATTGTTATTTATTATCAGCTTTATTTCTTGTCTCACTTCCTTATTACTTTATGCGAAATTTTGACTCATTATTATTGGTAGTGCTGATTGTACTATCACGTTTCTGCTTCTAAATTAGGAAATATATTTATGTATATATATCTTCCATTTTTGGATTCTGACATGGAAGTCTCTTGTTTTTTTGTTTTGCCGTCTCCTTTAAACCTCAGTCACCTGTTGATGGGAAACCCATGCTCTTAACACCTGAAGAGTCTATCCATATCCAAGTATGTATTATATACGGTTGATTATTTATTTGGTTTTTCCTGTATTTTTTGCTATTTTCTGTTCCTTTTTTCTTCAAATAAAAAAGCCCATGCTCGTGAGACTATTTTAACTTTTATGTGCTCTTTATGTGGGATGTATCTGTTCATGTTAGTGCATTTTAAAGTTTTTTAATAAATATACGAGACTCATCAAACATGGCACTCATTATTGGTGCTACATATGAGCACACCTAGTTCATATGAGCATCAACTGTTCAATTGTACGAACAGCCACTTTGAATGGAAAAACTAGAATTGATTGCGTGAAAGTCATGATAATACCAAGCTGGTTCAATTTGGACAGATGGCTGACATTGCATCTTTCTAGATGTACGATACAAAGAACAATTTCAGGCGAATTTGACCAACATTACTTGCTTGTATAAACCACGGTTGGTGGCTAGTTATCATCTCATGACAAGAGTATGATGTGGCCCTCCACATAACTTTTATGATTTTTTGCGTAGGATACACATATACAGCAAACTGTCAAACACCCATAGCTAGTGGCTGCACATGATAACTTGTTGAGTTGGATAACAGAGAGTCACTAGCAATTTTTTTTGACTTTCTTAAAAACATTTTCCCTTAGCACGCATGAATTCGAGACTCAAAATTTTCTAAATAAATAAAGGATTCTTACATTATGTATGGCTTCTCTAAAAAATCATTACCGACACAATTGAGAACATACTGTTTCAAAAAAAAAAAAACAATTGAGAACATTAAAATCATTACCGACCAAATAAACATTTGATGGAGCTACTAGTGCAACTTTTGCAGAATAGAATTGGAGCAGATATCATTATGGCACTTGATGATGTAGTCAAGACAACTATCACTGGTCCTAGAATTGAAGAGGCAATGTATCGAACTCTTCGTTGGATAGATAGATGTATAGCAGGTGAGATATTACACTAAAATGCGTTTTTTATGTATTACTTTGAAAGCTATGTATTACTTAATTGACTATATGTCTCTTGATTGAGTGCCACATTGTTTTTTTTTCTTTTTGTCCTTTTATCCACGAATATGACAAAAAATGTGTCTCGTATTCTTTTTACTGGTTTTTTCTTGGTTAACTTCACCTTCTTTTTTGAACTTGTGTGAATTTTCATGGATTTGTGAATCAATATGTTATATCATAGTTTGCAGTAATGTACGTACATTTACTTTCACCATTCATCATCATCACAAAAGTTTTTTTTCTTAGTGTACTTTTATTCCTTTTCAAAGATCATACTAACCAGAATTTACATGATTTTTACATCATTTCAAAAGAAAAAACTGGTCTATCAAAAGAGTACATAGTAAGGAAAATGGTCTATGTAAAGAGTACATAGCAAGAACAAAAATATCTGTGAAAAAAATACATAGTAGATAAAAACTAAGGGAGTGGGAGGGTGCTGCCGTAGACTAGTGAATGTCTGCTTGTTCCTTCTTTTGCTAGTTAGTCAGCAAGAGAATTTGTTGAGCGTGGTATAACTTTCCAATGATGTTCCAAGTCTAGGTCAATTCTGAGATTTCATCAGAAATATGCTTGAGCTTCCAAGGAATGTTGATGGATTGAGTTGCCTTTCCAATGGTTGAAGTGGAATCTCCTATATCATGATTGGAGTTCTTTCAAGCGTTGTTGCTAGTCTAACCCCCTGAAGTAGCCCGGTTGCTTCTGCTTCATTAGAGGCGGCAATACCATTTGGGCCTAAGCATGTAAGATCTGGCCATCAGTCTCTACTTTCAAACTCCCCCATAAATACTCTTGCCATAGCTAACTTATTTGCAATAGAATTAGCAGATCGGAGAACTTAACTCTGGGCTCTGTGTCATTTTCTTACGACACCCTCGATCTCATCCCTGGCTCCTCTAAGCCTCCAAGGAGGGGGATTGTTTCCACTACCCCAGCCAATAACTAAGGCTGAATCTACTTTAGAAAAATGATATCAGTACTGCCATATTTTACTGTGAGGCTTTACATCGGGGTGTGGCTGTAGCAGCCTAGTTGGCAGTCCAGATAAGGTTTAGGGGTTAGGGTCCCTAATAGAATAGGAACATAGATCCAATTTATCTCTTACTTGGACTACCAACAAGGACGCCACGTCATGTTGTAAATTGTCGCAGTAAAATATGGTCGTACGCATATCACCACACTCTACTTTAATAACCATTGGTGCTGTAAAGTGCTTATTTGAAGTACAGCGGTCAGCTGGGCCAGCATATAACATAAACACCATTCTACTATTTCTAAGGACTCCACCTACTCGTGCTGGTCGGGGATTACCCTGTGAGGAGCCATAGAAGTTTGGCTTCAGCTAGGGACTTTGAGGGGCTGATCTTTCAGCAAGAACTGCGGTGGATTAGAACAACTGAAGAGGGAAAGGGAGGGAGGCCATATAGGTTTTGGGCCCTTAGGAGCATATTTTGTAACACCTTTACCACTATTCTTTTTACTATGTGAGCCTTCTTATGGAAGGTTCTGCTGTTTCTGTTTGTCCATAACTGCCATGGTACTGCTGCCACGTATGAGGTAAGCAGCAGGTGTGCCAATGCTGCGCTAGCTTAATAAAGGTCCTTGGCCAACAGCTAGCAATGCCAAACTTTGAGATTACGAACACCCAAACTTTTCTTACACATTCACAGTACAATAAAATGTCACTGCTGGTCTCTATATTTCCACATAATTTACACAGGATGCTAATCAGTGGCTGTCCTCTTTTTGTTAATACATCACACGTTAGGAATTTGCCCTGGGGCTGTACTCCATCGAAAAGGCAATACCTTACTTGGAGCAATTAGCTTCCATTCTATGCTGGCCCCCACTGTGCTGTTGTTTGCCAAATTACTCATGGAGAGCTTGTAAGAGGAGGAGACAGTATTGGCCAGATTGGCAAGCACTCTAAATTACCTCATCTTGGCTCTTAAAGTAATAAGCCTCAAGTTTCTGCAACAGTGCTACTACAGCTGTTTCTTCCTCATTCTGTACCCTCCTCAGGTTTAAATTCCAATCCAATGAGCCACCCCTATTTCTGGGCTGTTCCACAGTAATTTGCTTGTGCATAGAGTCCTTGATAAGTTTTTTTGTGTGATAGATATGATCCTCCGGATATGGATTCTTCTGATTATTCGAGGACTGCTCGAGTCATTCCTTTATGTAAACTGTGTATACATAGAATTCTTTCCCAATTAGAATTCTTACTAAACTTAGCTCACGTGTAAAAACTATATGTACATATTCATAGCTTAATGAAAATTGCTCGAAAGTTTATTTTCTTACATGGTATTAGAGCCGGCCCTAGGTTACCAACCCTAGGTCGTCTTCCTCTTTCTGTTGCAGCCACCGGGGTCGTGCACAACCTCGGTCCTTCTGGATATCACCGCCGAGTCGCTGGCCAACGTCTTCATCGGAATCACCGGCAACTCTGTCCTCCTGGCTTTCAGGCTCTCAAAAACGAGCCTCTCTGTCCATAGGCCCTTTGGAGCACAGACCTGTTCACGGGTTCCTCTCCTTCATAGGGCTCCCGGTCGCCGTCACATCTCGACCACCGACCACAGTGCTTGAAGAAGCTTGGCGACGCCACCATCCCAACGCGACGCCACCATCCCCACGCGACGCCACCTTCTCTTGGTGCCGCCACAAATCGTATGCCGTGGATCGACCCCTCTGTGGAGCTCCACACGGGCGTCGACTCTCCAACGAGACTACTGCCACGGTTTCCTCAGCGACCCCTCAACGACTTGGACCGTTTCCTCCTAGCCGGAAACCGTCTCTCCCCAGCCCACTTTTGCGGCATTGCAGATTCGCCACACCTCCAGTCGCTTCGACGACCTTCTCTTCGTTGACGCCTTCTCCACAGCCGACGCCACTGCCCACGGCCGATGCCGCCGTACATCGCCAACGCCGCCGTCCACAGCCAATGTCGCTTTTAGCCACGCCCATGCCCTCGTCTGGGTCCTCTGCTCCGCCTGCCGGGACTGCTCCAGCCGCCCCAACGGAAGGGCTCGGCATTCCACTCCCTTTGCCCCTCCGGTCGCTTCGACGACCTCCTCCTCTTTGATGTCCCCGACAAACATGGTCCCGACATTTCTCGCTCTTTCGCCGACGTCCTCGCTGCTGCCGTTTCTGAATGCGTGCGAGCGTGTCTGTGTCTGTGTGTGTGTGTGTGCGAGCATTGCAATGTGTGTGTGTATGCGCACATTGGACTTGATGTGTGTGTGCGTTTTTGAATGCGTGCGAGCGTTGGAGTGTGTGTGCGAGCGTCAGAGTGTGTATCTGAGTTTGTGTGTTCGTATGTGCGAGCGTTGGTGTGTGTGTGTGCAACCGTTGGTGTGTGTGTGTCAGAGTGTGTTTGTGTGTGCGAGCATTGCAATGTGTGTGTATGCGCACATTGGACTCGGTGTGTGTGTGCGCACATTGGACTCGGTGTGTGTGTGCGCACATTGGACTTGGTGTGTGTGTGCGTTTCTGAATGCGTGCGAGCGTTGGAGTGAATGCGTGCGAGCGTTGGAGTGTGTGTGGCGGCGTCGGAGTGTGCGTGCGAGCGTCGGAGTGTGTGTGCGAGCGTCGGAGTGTGCGTGCGAGTGTCGGAGTGTGTGTGCGAGCGTCGGAGTGTGTGTGCGAGCGTTGGAGTGTGTATCTGAGTTTGTGCGAGCATTGGTGTGTGTGTGTGTGTGTTCGTGTGTTCGTGTGTGCGAGCGTTGGTGTATGTGTGTGCAACCGTTGGTGTGTGTGTCAGAGTGTGTTTGTGTGCGAGCGTTGGTGTGTGTCTGTGTGAGTGTGTATGTGTGTGTGTGTCTGCGATTATTGGTGTGTGTGCGAGCGTGTGTGAGCGTTGGTGTGTGTGTGCGAGTGTGTGCGAGCGTTGGGGTGTGTGTGAGCGTTGGGGTGTGTGTGAACGTCGGTGTGTGTGGGAGTGTTGGTATATGTGTGTGAGCGTGTGAGAGCGTTGGTGTACGCGAGCGTGTGAGAGCGTTGGTGTGTGCGTGAGCGTGTGAGAGCGTTGGTGTGTGTGCGAGCGTGTGAGAGCGTTGGTGTGTGCGCGCGAGTGTTGGTGTGTTAGCGTTCATACACACACACACACACACTCACACGCACACACTCCAACGCCCGCACACACACATTCACACTCCAACGCTCTCATACACACACCCCAACGCTCGCGCACACACTCCAACGATCGCGCACACACTCCAACGCTCACGCACACACCAACGCTCACACAAACACCTACGCTCACACACACACACTGACACACCGACACACACCGACACACACCGACACACTGACACACACCGACACACTGGACACACACGGAAACACACACCAACGCTCACACACCCACTGACACACCTGCACACACACACACACACCGAAACACACACACACTGGCTCCCATTTCCGAACCTCCCAACAAGGAACCGAGTCAGTATGATTCCATTGCAGAAGGTCTCGGCAAGTGTCTTCGTCTCCACCCATCACAAGCCATTCGCCTCCTCCCAAAAACGAGACTTTTGGCGAGAAGGAAAAACTCCATCGCTCTTTAATCCAGGCCTCAAGTTCCTCAAATTTGTGAACTTCCCAATCAAGCTTTGCAATGATACAGTTTTGTAAAACTTTTTTTTTCTTTGCCATTTCTCCTCCATAACTTGCTGGAACGTCTTCTCGTTGTCCTGTCCAACCAAGAGGTTCATTGATTCTTCCTCATTTCTATTGATCATCCCCGATTTTTCTTGTTTTGTTTGCTTAGCAACATCCTTTGGTAGACAAGTAAACAGTTTTTCAAATGCCTCCAACAGGCATTTCCATGGTGAACTCCCGTCCATACCAAATTCTGGTAGATATATTCGTGCCAAAACCTTATGAGCTTTGTAGTGTGCGAGCTTGCATTCCCAATCA
The DNA here is from genome assembly GCA_022405105.1 of Aristolochia contorta. Taxonomy (NCBI): domain Eukaryota; kingdom Viridiplantae; phylum Streptophyta; class Magnoliopsida; order Piperales; family Aristolochiaceae; genus Aristolochia; species Aristolochia contorta. The sequence continues at coordinate 1,614,069 of CM039668.1, read as the reverse complement.
CGCCTTCGGAAGGCCGAAATGGTAAACTGGGAGTCCTCCCACCATATTTCTTTGGATCTGGTTTGTCTACAGTTCATTACAGCCCGAATCTGTTCTAGAAAGAGCTCACCGGCCTCAAGAGGAATACGAATGAAGGATTTCTTCTCTCCTGTTTCAACCTGGAGACGAACGAATCTTCTTGCAGTATCGTGATCAATTGAGAAGATCGAATCCCCAAATTGACAGGTGCCTAGGAGTCTTTGGCGGCCAGTCCTTCGAGCAAAATTTCCTCTCCTATTTTTTATTGTGGTCCAACCTTCCTCCTGGAGTGTTCCCGCATCCATATCCTCACACCTTCCATCTCTTGATCCAACAATAATGTCATGCCGCAGCTCCGTCACCCTTGAGTTACTAGGTCGTGCCCTTGCAGAAACCACTCGGGGTTCTCCATTCTCTCTCTGTTCCGCCATTGAAAGTCTACAATAACTATAGTGGGTCCGGCCTTTTTTTATTTTTTTATTTTTTTTGTCGGCTAACTGGGTCAAGCCAGAGAGTCAGGTCATTCCAACAGACCTTTCTTTTCCTTTTCCTTTTCCTTTTCCTTTTCCTTTTTTTTTGTTTTTTTTTTTTTGGGCCTCTTTTTCTGGGCCAGGTCAGTTCGGGTCAGTCAGGCGACCCAACCCGAGTCGACTCGGGGTATAACTCGTCGTCTTCCCCAAGTCGACTTAGGTTTCCTTGCCTAACGCCGCCGTGGCTGCCTCTTCGCCGTCCCGTCACCGCCGCATCGGAATCCCGTCACGGCCGTGTCGCCATCCCATCACCGCCGCGTCGCCGTCCATCTGCGAGCTATCCCAACTCTGGAAACCTGAGACTCCGTTCGCGCGTTCCAGATCACACACAGCGGACCTGCAACGTTCGCGAGAGACGCGAATGGCAAACCCTCTGATAACTTCCCCCCGAACTCCAGAGACGTTCTTTAAATAGAATCATTCATTCTTCATAATGCCTAGGTGAATCCTTACTGTCTCTGGCCTATGAAGCACAAGTTTTCTTGTTTGACCAAACTCAGCTTCTTTTCGACCCCGCTGAGTTGCAGAGGAATGTGAAAGATATGATGCTCCGAATACGGATTCTCTTGATTATTCAAGGTCTGCTCGAGTCATTCCTTTATGTAAATTGTGTATACATAGAATTCTTTCCCAATTAGAATTCATACTAGACTTAGCTCACGTGTATCTACTATATGTACATGTTCATAGCTTAATGAAAATCGCTCGGAAGTTTATTTTCTAACATTTTTTTTTTAAAGTTGTGTTTCATTGATGTTTAAGAATTTACAAAGAATGGGTCCTATAAGGTCAAATACATAAGTAGCTTAGGGTGCCCTTACTTGGAGTGTCCTCTGCCCCAATCGTAAATCTTTCCAAAAGTATGTGGCTGAACCCACTCTAACATGGAATCTCATTTAGCTTTCCACTTCCCTTTTCTGTTTAACTATTGCTTTTGATAGACTACAACAGATACTAGGGAGCCAACATTCGTAACCAGCTTAAGCCCTCCACCCATATTTTATGTAAACACCTCCTTCCGAGAGAGCATTAGGTTCAGTTATGGACCTCCATACCCATTTAGCCGCCGACAATACCTGGTTCATAACTCTGATTCGTTTTATACCCAATCCCCCTTGTCAATTGGCTGGCAAACATTTACCGATTTGCCCTAGGGATTTTTGTACCCGATTAGCTTCACCTTCATGTTTTTCATCCTATCAATTTCTTGTTGGATTAAAGGCCATGAATCATTGGCTAAGGTTTGTGATTGTGGCAACAAAGACCTTGTCTTAGGAGTGGCCTAGAAAACTCCTATAATGGGCTAGTCGTGTTTGGCAGAATGGATTAGATCTGGGTCCAGGACAATTTTATTTCTATGACATGACATGTCTTTGTGCTACAATTAGGCCCATGCACATTTTCCCATAATGTTGGCATGTACACGAAAGTGTGATGGCCCATGCACATTTTCCCAAAATGTTGGCATGTACACAGAGGGTAATGTGCCTTGGAGGTTTTGGGCTTGGAAAATCCTTGACTAATGAGTTTAGAGTAGCTCATATCTTTGGCTACTCATTTTGTTTCTATGTGGTGCCTTATCTGTGTTTGTCAATATTCTGGATGGGCCCATTGGGCCCACATCTCCACATTGTAATGATACTGTCTGCTTTGGGCAAAAGCCCGCAGGGTTTTGCTAATGGGTTTTACCCCAAAAAGCCTCATTACAATGGAGATGTGGGTTCCTGATTTTATGCCATGATTCTTCTCATTCACTTTCAATGTGGGACTAATACTTCTAACACTCCCCCTCACGTCCAGGCCAGATTTTAGAAGGCCTGTGACGTGACAGATTGGGCTACAAGCCTACAGACAAATTGGGCTACAAACCCACAAACAGATAGGGAGGTTCTGGCCCATGCACGGAAAGTGGCTCTGATACCATGTCAATATTCTGGATGGGCCCCACATATCCACATTGTAATGATACTGTCCGCTTTGGGCCAAAGCCCGCACGGTTTTGCTAATGGGTTTTACCCCAAAAGGCCTCATTACAATGGAGATGTGGGCTCCTGATTTTATGCCCATGATTCTTCTCAATCACTTTCAATGTGGGACTAATACTTCTAACAGTGTTCAATGTGGTCTAGCATTGTATTTTCTGTGTTCTTTAGTGTAGACATGAGAGAGTTTGTTTGCAAGTAAAACCTAGATTATTAAGCTAAGTATAAATTGACTAGGAGGAAGTAAAAGAGAGATTATCGAAGCCATTACAATGAGGATATACCTGAAGATCCTGCACCTAAGGAGGCTTGAGTTCGACCTTCAACTATATAACCCCTCATGAAACTCACGAGCCTCAACCCAAGTTATCATCCAAAGAAAGAAATCAGATTATGAAATGGGAAGCTGAAGCCGATTAAAAAGTGCCTTAGTCGCAAAATTGATGGAGGATTTCTTAAGCAATACTATTGCACTTGGTGAGATTCTTTGTTGAAATATTACTGTGCCATACATAATTGCATTGCCCCATGGTATCTTTGATATTCTTCTCTATTACCTTTCGAATGACAGTGCAATTCACTTTTAACTTAGAGAGGGGAGCAGAAGAGGAGGAGCCATTTTTGGAGGGACTCACTAAATTGTCTAGTTAATTCCAGGAGGATGTCAATGATGTGACTCAAGTCATAGAATATCGTCTCTTTCTGTTTTTGAATCTCATTTTTATAATCAATAATTGGATTTGTTGTTAGTATTTGCCTTCTAAGAAGTTGTTCTTCCAAAAATCTAAAAAGGTGGACCTTTGCCAGTATACTGATCTACAGCTTTGATATCTTTACATGGAATGAACAGCTCACAAAAGGCCCCATGAACAGAATTTATTTGGGATTGTACAAGGAGGATTAGATCCGGTACTCAGGTGACTTGGCCCAGTTAATTTGAGATTTTTTATATTTTGGAATATGGAATGTTGATGTGAAACATAGCACACTTTACCAATTTGAAATACTTTATCTGTCTTGGATATCTGATATCGGTGATTTTTGCACATCTGATCTGCGAGAGATATATGTGTAAGAGGTTTGGTAGAACGAAATTTGCCCGGGTATGTAAGTATTTCTTTGCATTTTGTAATTATTTACTACTATTATGCAGACCGGACAGGTATTTGTGCTCGACCGAATGGCTGGAATTATACCCAAACGTTTGCTGTAAGGTTTTGGGTAAAACTGTTTCGGATCATTGGCCAGTCATCCTTGATTCTATTTCTGAGAATTGGGGGGGATCTCCTTTCAGATTCGAGAATCAGTGGCTCGAACAGGATGATTTTGTCCCTCGAGTGGAAGAATGGTGGAATCAATTTAATATCGAGGATATGGGTGGAGGGAAATTATTTAAAAAACTAAAGATGCTGAAAAAGGAAATGCAAGTCTGGTCCAAAGCTTACAGAATGGAAAAATCAGCAAGGAAGACTGTATTGAGTAATCGGATTGATAATCTTGATCAGCTTGAGGAATCAAGAGCTCTGACTGACTCTGAGAGAAATGATAGGCTTTCAGTTGTTGTGGAATTTAATCACATTATCAAGCAGGAATCCATCCTCTGGAAGCAAAAGTCTAGGCATAAGTGGCTTCGGGAAGGTGATGGAAATACTCGGTTCTTTCATTCTATGGCCTCTCACAGAAGGAGGACTAATAGAATTTCTTGCCTTAATGTTGATGGAGTAGTCACTTCTGAGAAATCTGTTATCGTTGCTAGCATTCTCAACCACTTCACAAATTTGTTCACTGAGGATCTCACTTCAAGGCCACCACTTTGGGGTTTTTCCTGTAATTGGATGACTCCAAACCGTGCTACTGATCTAGAGAAGCCCTTCACTATTGATGAAATTGAAGCTGCTGGTCGTGACCTACCAAAGGATAAATCTCCGGGACCGGATGGGTTTAATGGTGAGTTTTTCAATGCTTGCTGGCACATTGTTAAAGATGATGTAATGCATCAGATTCAGCACTTCTACCATCATGGTATCACATGTGCAGCCCTTGGTTCAACTTTTATCACCTTGGTTCCTAAAAAGCAATGTACCGAATACATCACTGACTTTAGGCCTATAAGCCCAGAACAACATGCATTTATAAAAGGAAGAATTATTTTAGACGCAGCCATGAATGTACACGAGATCATTAATATTTGTCAGCAGTCAAATGATCCTCGGGTGGTGTTAAAGTTGGACTTCGAAAAAGCATTTGACCGAGTGTCTTGGTCTTATTTGAAGTCTATGATGATACAATTTGGATTTGAAAATAGATGGATCAGATGGATTATGTCTTGCATCTCCTCTACAAGGTATTCTGTCCTAATCAATGGGGGATCCCACGGCTATATTAAACCGTCAAGGGGCTTAGGCAAGGGGACCCTCTTTCCCCTATGCTCTTCAATATAGCTGGTGAGGGCTTGCGATTCCTTCTTCAGATGGCCATTGAGGAGGGCTGGCTCCAACCAATATTAGATGGTAATACTATTCAAGCTCCATTGGTCCAATTTGCTGATGACACTATAATCTTTTGCAAAGGCACAGAGCAGCAGCTGAGAATCATTAAAGCAATCCTTACAATATTTGAGATTGCATCCGGGTTGAAGATAAATTGGTCAAAATCATCAATTATGGGCTTTTCAATTGACAATGACGTGATGAACAGATTAGCCAGTATGCTTGGTTGCAGAGTGAGTTCACTTCCATCCAGCTACCTTGGTCTCCCCTTGTTCTCTGGGGGGACTACTAAGAATCTTTGGAATCCGGTGATTGAAAAATTGAATCGGCGATGAGTACATGGCAAGGGAAACAAACTCCTCACCAAGGCAGGCAGGCTTACTCTTATAAAAGCTTGTCTGCTTGGCATCCCATCCTATTTCTTGTCATTCCTTCATTGTCCAGTTTCTGTAGCAAATGCCATGGAACAACTCATGAGGAATTTCCTATGGTTCGGGTCTTCTGAGAAGTCAAAAATGCATTTAGTCAAGTGGGAAGATGTCTGCATGTTAGATTTAGTGAAGGAAGATAGAAGATGAGAGAAAGGTGAAGAGATAGGTAGAAGGGGAAGAGAGAAGGAGAGAAAGAGGTTGTAAGGTCTTCATGACCTACAACCCTAAAACATGTATTAATAGAATCCGAAAATACAAAATTATAATGATGCCATTCATGGCTTGAGGAGCAAGTAAACTAAATAATAAACAAACAATAACTAATTAAATTTTAGTAAAATTACTAAACTACCCCTAACTCTTAACACTGCAAATCTAAAACTGATGGGGGATTGGGAATCAGGAAAATCAAGCATATGAATGATGCTTTTATGATCAAGTGGCTCTGGAAATTAAATGTTGGTGGGGAATCTACATGGAGAACTCTTGTTACTAGAGGAGAGGGTGCACATAGGAATTGGTGGCTTAATAATTGGAGGCCGTATAGGCTCTCCCCAATTTGGAGAAGAATTATTAAGCTACTCCCTATTCTGGACCAGAATGTAGTTATTCAACACGGAAAAGGGAACAAAACTCTTTTACGGATGAGATAAATGTGCTTCACGACCACTCTTGCTGATAAATTTCCGAGCTTGTATAGAGTGATAAGAATTCAGAATTGCCTAATCTCTGATATTATTCCAAGTGGGCAGCCAAACAATATTAATTGGTTGCCATTTTTCCGAAGAGACTTAAATGATATGGAGGCTCTTGAGTTTGTTGAACTTCAAGAGGATTTGAGCAAAATTTACCTCAGAAGGAACCAAGATGATGAACTTATATGGACTCCACACCCCAAAGGTTCATACCTGGTTAGATCTGGTTATGGCCTCCTCTCAGAAGATGGGAACCTTCACCACGATACTGCTGCGGCATGGTCCTTGTCTTGCCCAAGAAAACAAGCCTTCTTCAACTGGTGTTGCTTACATGATAAACTGCCCACACGCGACCTCCTAGTGAGAAGGGGTATGCAACTTCAGTCTTGTATGTGTCCTCTATGTAATGTTGAGCCAGAATCGATTGAGCATCTCCTTATTCATTGCAACTTCAGTCTTCTCTGTTCAATAAGTTTGGTATTGTGCTTGCTGTCCCACATGATTTAATTGGTATCTCAAGACTTGTTGGTTCACTTGGCCTTAGCTCTAAAGGCAAGTTAATGTTCAGATCATGCTTGGGTTTTATCCCATGGTTAATATGGAAGGAGAGAAATAAGAGAATTTTCACAAACAAAAGTAAGAAATGGACAGAAATTTGTAGCCAAGCTTCTCATCAGATTGTTGGGTGGCTGAAAACAAAATCTCTCTTTAAGAATACTGATGGGGCGGTGCTTTGGTGCCATTGGGATGATTATGCTTGGGAAAGACTTGGTGCTGCAACCAGAACTCAAATATGGGAGTCTCCTCCTCTTCACTCATACAAGCTGAACTTGATGGATCTTCTTTGGGCAATCCTGGCCTGGTGGTGTTGGGGATTAATTAAGTAATCATCTTGGGGACATCTTACTCACCTATGCTGGACCAATTGGTATTACTGATTCCACAACGGCTGAAGCTATGAGCCTTACTACAAGGATTAAAATGCTTCTTAAATTCTCATTTCATTGGACCTCTACACGTCGAGGGTGACTCCCAAGTAATCATTCAATGGTGCAAATCTGACTTTTAAGTCACCTTGGAGACTTCAGTCTATCCTAAATGAAATCTTTGATCTAGCTACGGTTGTAATTAGTTGGAACAATGTACTTAGGTCTGCTAATGGGAGAGCCGATTTCTTAGCTAAGCAAGAGGTTTCTCAGCAGCACTTGGTTGTATGGACCCCTTAATGTCATTGTACTCTTACTACCCGTTGGGTGGTAAATTATTTCTATTGGAATGAAATGAAAGGCTTACCATTTTCAAAAAAAAAAAAAAAAAAAAAAAAAACTACTGTAAATGTGGAGGCTGATCAACTGGCTTATCTAATTTCTAACTAAATAAAATTAAATTATTTTCCCATAATTATAGACAATGACGTTGAGAAACTGATTTAACAAGTTGCTTTTGTGACAGCTATGCTATTGGCGGTCTTGCAGGAGGTGAAGATAAAGATTCATTTTGGCGTGTTGTTGCTCGATTACCTTTGCTACGTTACCCGAGGACAAACCTCGATATGTTATGGTGAAGAAATTGGTTTCCTGATTTATGTTTGCATTGCATTTTACTCAGAAACTCATGTTAAAAAAGAAAAACAGCTGCAACCAATTATATATAATTTACAAAACATTTACATTGATGCACGAAACTGCTGACTAGTCTTCATTTATGTTTTAAGCATGTCTGGTTGAACATGATGGTACGAGATGAAAAGGTGCACAATTGATAAAACATTGTTAAGACTTGTTCTTGTTCACAGTGAATGGTTTTACAAGTGGCTCTCATTTTTTAAATAACTGCAATATTCTTTTTTGTCAAGGATAATTCCAATGTTTTAAAAACCGAACCAGTGATCGAACCGGTGGAGGTTCCGGTTCAACCGGATCAACCGGGTTCTATCGGTGGTTCAACCAGTATGAGTTGTTTCTCATTAAAAAATACATAATAATATTTTTATATACAAAAAACAAGATTAAAAATACAAAAAACTATTAAAATACTAAAAAAGTAAGTAAACCGGTTCAACCGGTCCGGTCCGATTCCCGGTTCAGCGGTTGAACCACTCAAAACCGGCCTATCAACCGGTTTTTTATTATTTCTGGGTCTTTGAGTAAACCGAACCGTTCAAAGTCCCGGTTCCGGTTGAACCCGATCGAACCGGCTGGGTCGGTTCGGTTTTTAAAACACTGGATAATTCTCAATTTTTTGGTCTGTTTCCATCTTCATGAGTGGCCAAATTAAAATAATAGCCAAAATTTTCTTTTTTTTTTTGTTCCTTCCATTTTTATCAAGTGGACTTTGCCATTTTTTCTCAAAATTTGTTGTAATTCTATATGGCGCCAAAGCCGATGTAATCCAACTGGGTAAATACAATCTAATTTTTCCTCTTTTCTCTCTTTTCCTTCTTTTTCCACTCCCTGGGACCAACCTCTCTAGGTCTAGTTTTGATTGGTGACAACCTCCAGGTTGTCTACGTCTCATTACGTCTCTCCTCGTTTCGCTGAGGAGTAACTACCTGCTTGCTTCTCTATGATTAGAGTGCCTCTCAAAGGATTTACCTAGCCAACTTTTATCTATGTGTCTGTCTGTGTTATTTGTACTCCTGCTTATATCTGTATTCTTGCTGATTAGTTTGCACATGGGATCAGAGCCACTTTCCATGCATAGACCAGAACCTCCCTATCTGTCTGTGGGTTTGACCCAATTTGTTTGTGGGATCCAGAAGGCAAGACCCGATCTGTTTGTGGGCTTCATAAGATGATGCCCAGCTTGTTCACGTCTCAGGCATATTGTCTAACCCTGGCCTAGACATGAGGGGGAGTGTTAAGAGAATTAGTCCCACATTGAAAGGAAGTGAGAAGAATCATGGGCATAAAAGAAGGAACACACATCTCCATTGTAATGAGGTCTTTTGGGGTAAAACCCATTAGCAAAACCGTGCGGGCTTGGGCCCAAAGCGGACAATATCATTACAATGTGGAGATGTGGGCTCTATGGGACCATCAAGAATTATGACTGTTAAGAGTCAGGGGTAGTTTAGTAATTTTACAAAGCTTTAGTTATTATTTGTTTATTTTTTAGTTTACTTGCTCCTCAAGCCATGAATGGCATCATTGTAATTTTGTATTTTCGAATTCCATTAAAACATGTTTTTGGTTGGTCATTAAGATCTTACGATCACTTTCTCTCCTTCTCTCTTGCCCTTCTTTCTATCTCTTCACTTTTTTATCTTCTATCTTCTTTCACTAAATCTAACATGGTATCAGAGCGGGTTTGTATGTGACGACTCGTCACTTACAGAGATCATGATATCCTCTTCCTCGAAGCTCGTTGTACAAGTTAGAAGTTCTTCTGCCATTTTCCCTTGATAATGGCTTCTACTGCTGATTGAAGTGTTGTGCATATGGGTTTACTCCTAAAGGGAGTTCCTTTGCTACTGCTGGGTTCGTAGAAACCCGTAACTGCAATTGCTACTACTGTTGTTAGTAAAAAATTGAATTTTTACACTCCCTTGGGATTTGTGCCGGACCAAAAACCTGTCTTTGATCTGCGAAAAGCTGTCACTTCTAGTCACAAGTAGTTCTGAATGTGTTTTAGAGCTTCTAGGTACGTAAACTTCTGTTTTTTCATAGCATCGGGAACCGTGTTAGAGGTTCTTTCGGAATTAGAAAAGGTTTTCAGGTGTTTTTGAGTTCTAGCCCGTGCTGCCGCTGACGTTATCTCTTGTGTGGTTAGAACCTAAAGATTCAATATTTATTTCTTTTTTTTTTGAAAGTTGTAATTTTATTGATTGTAGCCAATGGGCTAAAAGATACAGCAAACATACATGTTACAAGGAAACAACATGTTACAAGAAACATGGATAGCTAGGTGGTCCGAACAACAAAATGCTGCTCATGGACCCCATGCTTAGCTAATTCATCGGCCCTACCATTGGCACTCCTTAGTACATGAGTCCAGCTAATAACAAAATGAGTTAAGCCCCTTATCTGTCGAAGCCTCCAAAGAGGCTTTTAGTCTTTCTTGCACCATTGAATTAGCACTTGGGAATCCCCCTCAACATGTAGTGGTCTAATGAAGTGGAAGTTAAGGAAATACTTGAGCCCATGAAGGAGACTCATGGCTTCGGCGATTGTGGATTTAGTGATACCAATAGGCCCAGAATATGTAAGCATGATATCACCATAGGAGTTCCTTATCAGTCCTACACCCACAAGACTTGGATTGCCAAAGGAGGATCCATAAAAATTTAATTTGTAAGAGTGCAAAGGAGGTTTCTCAGTTTTTACTGCCTTGGTAATTGTGTCAAACTATTTTAGCTCACCAAAGCCTGTGGAAAGGTGTTTTCTCGGCGTCAGAGGTTTCTCAAGGGTTTTAGAAGTATTAAGGTGCGTTTTTTTTGACTTTGTGTTGTGCTGTATTTCATACTCTGGAAAAAGATTTGGATGTCTAGTTGTTACTGCAGCAAGGGTGATCGCTAGTACTGCTGTTTAAGTGTTTGACACGCTTAGTGCTGCTCCGAAAAGGAATTATTTTTGCTGTTATTGGGTTGGTAAAACCCACTTTTTGCTATCGCTATTGCTGGGTTCAGAAACCCTCTTTTTCTTTTTGTTGGGTTTGTAAAACCCTCTTTACTACTACTACTCGCTGCTGTTGTTAAAGGGTTAGCATTTGTTTCATCATAGCACGGAATTCGTGCACTCTCTACATGTTACTTGAGCATGCAGAAATTACTATTCCAAAAAAAAATCAGGTAGTTCTGAACTTTATCAGGACAGCATGGTATGCAAATCCCGTATTTTTCTGTGCTGACATCATCATTGCTCATGCTGACATCAAGCTTAAAGAAAATTGTGCTGTGATTGGTTAGCTGGTACTTTACGAGGCATATTATATGTGATTTGTGCACGAATTAAGGTTTGTGGGTGTAAATTTGTGGGGTGCTGACATCATCGGTTATATTGCTCATATTGTGATTTTTGGTCTACTAAACTTGGATTTGGTGATCCTGAAGTGTTTTTGGTTGTTGGATTCTATTCGTTGAAAGTTGTTTAGTGCTGATTGCATATCTACTTTTGGACTTGTGAGTTATTCTTTGGTGGTTTGCTATCATGTCTACTGGTGAGATTGTCGACTCTAATGCCTCTGCCGGTGTTACCATACTTGCTAAGGAGACTATTCAGTTTGTTGCATCTAAATTGAATGGGGAATAATATTATTCGTTGTGGACTTCCTCGATTAAAGGTATTTGAGGGCAAAAATGAAGTCCTGGTCTCTTTCTGTATTTCTTGGACATTGAAGTTGCCCCGAAGTAAGGGGGGGATCAGTGGTTCTATAGCAAAGAAAGTATGTTATGAATGTGTTTCTTGAGAGATCAAAGCATATGAAGGTGGATTGTCACTTTATTTGAGATGCGTTCATACAAGGCATGTTAATCACTCCATATGTTAACTCTGAGGACCAACTGGCTGATTTGCTCACTAAAGGTCTTCGAAGAAAGGAATTTGAGTATCAGTTAAGAGTCAGGGGTAGTTTAGTAATTTTACTAAACTTCTGTTATTGTTAAAGTCAGGGATATTTTTGGTCACTATACTCTGTTAAACGTTAGGGGTAGTCTAGTAATTTTACTAAACTTTTGTTATTTATTATTTGTTTATTGTTTAGTTTATTGGCTCCTCAAGCCATAGGTGGCATCATTGTAATTTTGTATTTTCGGATTCTATTAATACATGTTTTAGTTTTGTAGATCATTAAGACCTTACGTCCTCTTTTTCTCTCTCTCTACCTCTTCTTCCTATATCTTCACTTTTCACTCATATTCTATTTTCTTTTACTAAATCTAACATGGTATCAGAGTGGGTCTGTATGTGACGAGTCGTTACTTATCATGGGATTTTCTTCCTTGAAGCTAGTTGTACAAGTTAGAATTTCTAGAAAGGTCTTAGATTATGGGCGATCTTTAAAGTTTGTCTTTTTTCTAGTGTTGATAATGGCTTCCACTTTGATTGAAGTGTTGTGCATATGGGTGTACTCCTAAAGGAAGTTCCTTTATTCTTGTTGTGTTCGTGGAAATCAGATCGTTGATCACTACTACTCAAGGTTGATGATAAAAATTAAATTTTACACTGCCTTGGGATTCGTGCTGAACCAAAAACCTGTCTTTGAGTTGCATAAATCTGCCACTTCTAGTCATAGGTAGTTTTGAACGTGTTTCAAAGCTTCCAGGTATGTAAAACCCGTGTTTTACACTGCCCCAGGAACCATGCTAGAGGTTTTTTTTTCGAATTAGAAAGGGTTTTCTGGTGTTTCTGAGCTCTAGTTTGTGTTGCTACTGGTGCTACTGCTGTTGACGTTATCTGTTGTGTGGTCAGAAGCTAAAAATTCATTTTTTTTCTCTTTCTTCAACCATTGTCGGAAGGCTAATGGTCTAAATTCATGTGCAAGTGCTTGATGCACAACCTGCTGCCCTTAAAAAAGGTGTTCTGCTACTGTTGAGTCGTTGGACTCGTTCTACTACGTGAAAAGACTCAATTTTTGCTGCCTCGTTAATCATGCACATCATCATACTTAGGGCTGATGTCAACAAATTTTCTGGTCTGAATTTTGTTATCCGGAGAAAGATTTGGATGTCTAGTTGTAACTGCTGAAAAAGGGTGATCGCTAGTACTACTGGTTAAGTGGTCTACACGTTTGGTGCTGCTCAGAAAAGGAGTTATTTTGCTGTTATTGGGTTCGTAAAACCCTGTTTCAGTTACTGCTATTACTGGGTTCGTCAAACCCTGTTTCAGTTACTGCTATTACTGGGTTTGTAAAACCCTGTTTCTATAATTGCTACTACTGGGTTCGTAATATCCTCTTTCTACTGCTGCTGGGTTCGTAAAACCCTCTTTCTATTGCTGTTGGGTTCGTAAAACCCTCTGTCTGCTATTGCTATTTGCTATTGCTACTGCAGCTGCTGTTGCTAAAAGGATAGCTTATGTTGCACTGCCTCGGGATTCGTGCACTCTCTACTTGTTACCTATGCCTACAGAAATCACTATTCTACATCTCACTGTAGTTCTTGGAAGGAATTCAAGTATCTTTACTGCAAGCTGGTTCTTCATGATATCTGCGCTCCAGCTTGAGGGGGTGTTGAAGTCAGGGATATTTTTGGTCACTATACTCTGTTAAGAGTTAGGGGTTATTTAGTAATTTTAATAAACTTTAATTAATTATTATTTGTTGATTGTTTAGTTTATTGGCTCCTCAAACCATGGGTGGTATCATTGTAATTTTGTTTTTTTGGATTCTATTAATACATGTTTTAGGGTTGTAGGTCATTAAGACCTTACAACCTCTTTCTCTCGTTCTCTCTACCTTTTCTTCCTTTCTCTTCACTTTTTTCTCATCTTCTTTCCTTCACTAAATCTAACAGTTATTATTTGTTTATTATTTAGTTTACTTGCTCCTCAAGCCATAAATGGCATCATTGTAATTTTGTATATTTGGATTCTATTATTACATATTTTAGGGTTGTAGGTCATTAAGACCTTACGACCACTTTCTCTCCTCTCCTGCCCTTCTTTCCATCTCTTCACTTTTCTATCTTCCTTCACTAAATCTAACAAATTCCATTGTTGAATTTGTGTTTTTGAGATATGGTTGACACAGTTTGTTTTATTGACATGTAATTTGTTCTTGAAATATGGCTGACATAAATGATGTTACACTTGCTAAGGTCAATGAAAAGGACAACAGTGTTAGTTAGATTACTTCAGTCTAGTTGAATGGAAAGAACTTATTGTGGTCGCGTGCTGTGGAGATTTTTCTGGGCTCAAAGAAGTTGAAATTTCTTATTGATGACCCATGTACTTTTACTATTTAAGAATAGGAAGGAAATGACTTTATAGTGGTCATGGCTTTTAAATAGTAAGTCAGAGATTCTTAATCAGTTAATCTTTAATAAGATAGCTAGAGATACTAGGTTTACCTTGTAAAAGAAATTTTTGGTAAGAGGGTGTTCTTAAAGACCTTGGACTTAATTATGAAACATTATACATGCAAAGAGGAAGTCTGCTATTGCATAATGGTGGTATGCGCATTTGGCAGAATATCCACATGTTCTTTATCTGGCTAAAGATGTCGTCGAGCAGAAGTATGAAGGTATTTGAGACGTGTACTTATTACACTCTCTTGGTCCAAAATAAACTTATTGGGAGCTGAGTAAGTAGCATCCAAAATGATGCTGTGCTTGCTTGAAATATGAACAACATTTAGAATCATTTAAACAGAGGCTTGGGGAGGACATCAAAGAGGATTGCATAGGAATTAAGGGGGAGGTTAAGGATGACGAAGAGGTTGCCACACATGGAGAAATCATGTCTGTAAATTATTGGGTGAAGGTTGGCAAACTTGAGTGGGTGCATCAGATTATTTAGGAGATTGGATTCTCCCTTCGGTTGAGCAAAGAACTGCAGGTGGTATATGCGAATTATAGTTAGCTCCTAAAACTCGTAACTATTATGCAGTTTAGTGGAATACAAACCACTTATTCTTTCTCAACCAGCATAACCTAACCACATGAAGGAATGCCTTCCAGCGTATTCTTATCTAGCCATGGTGTTTTTCAAGCTTCACATTCTTTGTCTAACCTAAATGTTATATATTTAGAAGTTTTCTGGAAGTCTTTTGTTTTTTTGTGTTTCTCTTCTTTCTTTGTTAGCCTTTTTTTTTCCATTTGATTTTGAAAACACAATTTTCAAAAAACAAAAAAGTTTGAAAACAATTCCATCTCCATACAGAGTAAAACAAGTGATGACCCAGCAAGACAACCAGTTCCTGTTGCTTGGAAGTACTGTACATCTGTACATGTAATAGTACTTGGTACAGGGTATTAGTCTAAAGCAGAGGCAGGAGGAAAGAAGGGTTGGAAGACGAGTAATGGGAACAGAGATTAATCAAAGATTTCTAAGGCTGTCTTAAGAATTGTGAAGCCTCCATCGAAGACATGGTTGTGGCTGCTCATGTATCTAGACTAGTTGCTTCCCAAGTAGATGATTGTTTCGTCATTTGCTTTGAAAATCTGTAGTTTTATCATTTTAAAACAACAAGCCAGTTAGGACGTCTCTTGCTCTCGGTCTTATTAACATGTGTATTGTTACAAGTCAGGGGTATTTTCGTAATTTTACAATGAATAATGCTAGTTGCACCTAGCCCACATACCTATCCTCTGTACATGTTAATCTAAACCATTGATGCCTAAGGTTTATCTTTTAGAATATAGGATTTTATAAAATAAAAAAATATTTTTTTATATTTTTATGGGATTAGATTAACATGTACGTGGGCTAGGTGCGCCTAGCATTACTCTTTTACAATTAAGGGTATCTTAGTAATGTTGTATTAAGTTGATCTTATACCAGTCTTTGTTAGAATTAGTATTTCTATATTAGTTTCAGTATTAGCACACTTGTTAGTGCTTATTTTTTTATATTTCTCACTCAATAAGCCACCCAGTGGCATACTTGTAATTTTGTGCTTCCACACCTTATATTAATGAATTACAGTTGTGAGTCTACACAAACTTCACAACCCCTTCTCTCCATTGCCTCCTTTGCACTCTCTCTTTCACTTCTTCTCTTCCGCACATGGTAGTAGAGCGGGTTTGTATATAACGACTCGCTACTTATACAGGTTATGGGATCTTCTTCCTCTAGGTTTTGTTGTACAAATTTGATAGCTGGAAAAAATTTCTGCTGTTGGGAAAATTAGAAAAGAATCCTTTTTGTTTTCTTCTTACCTGCCATGGTTATAAGCTATGGGTCGTACTGGTATTTAAGTGCTAGATGCACATCTTTGTGCCCTCAAAAAGGGTTTTAACTGTTGCCGAATAGCCGGAACCTTGCTGCTGCTGCTGCTGACGTCATTTGTTGTGTGGTCGGAAGCTTAAGATGTCAATTTTTCTCTTTCTTCTACCATTGCCAGAAGGTTAATGGTCTAAACTCATGTGTAAGTGCTAGATGCATCACCTACTGCCCTTTTTTCTGCTGATACTGAATTGCTGGACTCGTACTGCTGGTGTCATTGCTGTATCGCTTCGTCAACACACTCAATTTTACTGCCTTGGTAATCGTGCCAGACTGTTTTAGTTCCCCTAAGGCTGTGGAAAGGTGTTTTATGGGCGCTAGAGACTTCTCCAGGGTTTTTGAAGCATAAAGACATGTTCTTTATGACTTTGTGTTGTGCTGACATCATCATCATTAGGGCTGATGTCAGTATCTGGCATGTAATTTCTGTGGAAATTGATTGGATTCTGGTTCTGTTGGGTTGCGTAGAATTATTTTTGTTTCTCTTGGTGATGATGTCCTCTTCTAATCAAAAACCAGTTTTTTCTCGCCTCGGGAACTGTGCGAGGCTTGTGTTGGTGTTAATTGGCCTATGGAAAGCTTTGAAAGGTGTTTCTAATCATTCATATGCGTTCTTCTCAATTTAGGACTGACATCATCATATTAGGGCTGATGTCAACAGATTTTCTGCTGTGAATTTCATACTCTGCAGAAATATTTGGATGTCTAGTAGTTACTACGAAAAGGGTGATCGCTAGTACTTGTGTTTAAGTGTTCTACTCCTATGGTGCTGCTCCAAAAAGGAGTTATTTTGCTACTACTATTGTTGGGTTCGTAAAACCCTCTTTTTGTTACTGTTGTGTCCATAAAATCTCTTTCTGCTATTGCTGGGTTTGTTAAACCCTCTTTTTGCTACTGCTGCTGCTAAAGAGTTAGCTTTAGTTTCACTGTCTCGGGATTCATACTCTCTCTATATGTTAATCGAGCCTAGATAAATCACTATTCTACATCCTCTGGGTAGTTCTTGAAAGGAAGGAAGGAATTCAAGTATCTTCTATATCTACGCTCTAGCCTAATGGGGTGTTGAAGTCAGGGGTATTTTATTCATTATACTCTGTTATGAGTTGGGGGTATTTTGGTCATTATACATTGTATTAGTCTTTATTTCAGTGTTATTTGTTCCTTCTATAGTGGCACTTGTGTTAGTGCCTTACATTATGTTATTTTATTCAATAAGCCACTTAGTGGCATTCTTGTAATGCAGTTACATATTGGTACAGACCTTACAAGTCCTCTCCATTCTTTCCTTCACACTCTCTCTTTCTCTTTCACTTTTTCATGATATCTACCCTCCAATTTGAGGGGGTGTTACGAGTCAAGGGTATTTTAGTAATTATGATGTATTAAGCTGATCTTATGCTAGTCTTTGTTAGACTTAGTATTTCTATATTAGTTTCAGTATTAGCACACATGTGAGTGCTTATTATTTATATATTTCTCGCTCAATAAGCCACCCAGTGGCATACTTGTAATTTTTTGCTTCCACGCCTTATATTAATGAATTAGGGTTGTGAATCTACTACAGACTTCACTGCCCCTTCTCTCCATTGTTTCCTTCTCAATCTCTCTCTCTCTTTTACTTTTTCCTTCTCAATCTCTCTCTCTCTCTTTTACTTCTTCTTCTCTTCCGCTAAAGTCCACATTTATATATGTGGGACTATTGCCATCGTGACTCTTCTTTACATCCAGGCTTATTCCCCCTTCCATGTTTACTTTGTAGGACTTTCAAGATAAAAAGTTCACATTTATATATGTGGGACTATTGCCATCGTGACTCTTCTTTACGTCCAGCTTATTCCCCTTCCATGTTTATCTTTGTAGGACTTTCAAGATAAAAAAGTTCACATTTATATATGTGGGACTATTGCCATCGTGACTCTTCTTTACGTCCAGGCTTATTCCCCTTCCATGTTTATCTTGTAGGACTTTCAAGATAAAAAATTAGTGGTTTGCATTCCACTCTGGTGCATATTCTCATGATTTGTATGGTCTTCTTAGACTTGCTAGCTCCCTTGGACTTGGAAGCAAAGGCTAATGTTTAATTGTTTCTTGGGTTATATTCCATGGCTGATTCGGAAAAAAATAGAATCATTCTTAGCAAAGCCACTACCTAGACAAATATTTGCCACTGTATCTCTCATCAGATTATCAGCTGGCTAAAAATACAGAAGACCTTCAGGAATGCTGATTGTGGTGTAATTTGGGACTCTTGGAATGTTCATTCCTATAAACTGAACTTTGACGGATTATCTTTCGGTAATGCTAAACCTGCTGGAGTGGGGGGATTAATCAGGAAACCCATGGGGGATAGCACATATTCTTTATCAATTGGTTTCACAGATTCTACAATTGTCGAAGCCAAAAGTTTATTGCAAGGGCTTAAGTGCTTCCTCAACTTCCACTTCATCAAACCATTACATGTGGAGGGTGACTCTCAGGTGCTGCTAATTCAATGGTGAAAGAATGATCCTAGGCCTCCTTTGAGGCTTTGTTCCATCATTGATGAAATTCGAGACCTTGCTTTGTATTGTTGCTAGTTGGAACCAAGTAAATTAGAAGTGCAAATAGTAGGGCAGATGAATAGGCAAAGCAAGGGGTCCATGAGCAACATCTTGTTTTTTGGACCCCTTAGTTGTATGTAATTTTTGCTATATGTATTTTTGTTAATAGCCCAATGGGCTGCAATACATAAAATCACAACTTTCAAAAAAAAAAAAAAATCTCTCTCGTAATGAAATTATGCTTGCTCTTCCTTTTTGAGAATGATGGGAAGGTTTCAGTTTAAATAAAAAAGAAATGCACCAGATTTTTGGTGGGGGAACAAAATTGGCTGAGATACTTCTTTTTCTGTTACACCAAAAACATCGTAGATCCAAAACAATTATCAAAAAACTACAAGTAGAATGACTAAGCTTCTAACTAGATACTACCACATTGGATCACTGGACAGAAGCTAACAGTGAGGGGGAGGCGCTACTCCATGGACATGCTGTGGACTGGGGCTTCTCGGATTCTGCAGTCTGATTGAGAATCTTGGCAGATTCAAGCAATTGTAATTGGTGGTCACAAATCTCTCATGAAAAAAGTGGGATAAAATGAAAATTAAAAATTAATTCATGTTTTTGAATTGTTTGTATTAGTCAGTAGTTAATATATTGAACTGTTTATGGTATGGTACTCAATTTAAATATTTATGATTATACATGTATTTTAATATCAAAATTCATTGAAGCTGGAGAGATAATTCACAATCATGATTTATCTGACTCTTATTTATTTTTATTTGTTAAATTCTAATTATGGGGCAGGGTGTGGGATATCCTCTGGATATAGTAGTTTGCAGTGCTTTGGGTGCTGACATGTATGACTGTGTGTATCCAACACGTACAGCTCGCTTTGGCACAGCTCTTATACCAGAGGTAGGAATTTTAATAGGTGTCATTTAAATATTCAAGTATTTTTTTAATCAATTTGTATTACATCAAGTCAAGTTAACCAGATAGATCTCTCACTATTGAATGATGTTCTTGGGAATCCTCCTAGTAGAGTGTCTTTTTATGTTTGTGTTAAAATCATGTTCGTTCAAATTCTGGACTGAAGTATAATCCCTGCTAATTAATTTGTCTTATGGATTTATGGAGTCAATTTACTCTAGTCATTTTTCTGTATCCATTTGTTCTGGAGAATTCATTTGATAGTGATCTTGCACAACATGTTTCTTGAGGTCAAGAAAAAGGTTTCTTGTGGTAACTTATTCAAGATATTTTATAAAAGTTGTGATGATGCTGTTATGCACTAGTTTGCTCTTAACTACTCGAGTTAACTTTTAATTAGCTTAAGTTAGGTCATATTTAGAGTGACCTTGCATTTGTCTATTGCGCACAGGGCGTACTGAAACTGAAACACAACAGTATGGCTCAAGACACACGCCCCATTGACTCTACTTGTGTGTGTATGGTATGTTGACACTGATGCTTTTTCTGTGGGATGCTATGCATTTCTTGATTAATCACCTGATGTATTTTTGTCTATTTTTTCTAATTAGGTGTGCAAAAATTACACCAGAGCTTATATCCACAGCCTTGTTACAAAGGAAGCAACAGGCTCACAGCTCCTGTCCTACCACAATTTGTCGTATATGATGAAGGTGCATTTCCTGCTGCTCCTTTAAGAGGTTGTCCAATTTTACGTCTTCATTTTATCCTCCATACTGAAAGCGCTCTTCTTTTTGTGATTTATAGCTTAGTAAGGACCTTCACACGTCAATAGTTGAGGGCTGGTTCCCAGAGTACGTGTTTTGGCTTCTCATTTTTGTTTCTTTTAAAAGCTAGTTCATAAATGGAAGTTGGTGATCAGCTGATCCCTTTTATTTCTCTTGGATAATTTCCTTCTGCAGGTTTGTGCAAGGATTCTTGCAGAAACAGGTTCCAAGCTTTTCTTCTCCCTCTTTTTTATTCTAATTCTATTCAACTCCAACATCATTTTATTCTTCCTTAAACATCATGATGCTAAGGTTAAGTCTGCATTTCACGCAAATATGTTTTCTTCACCCAAATGAGCAGTTTCATGATCCAGTGGTTGTGAAATGGAGCTAAACTGTTCCTTTAAAAAGAAAATGACACAGCTAAATAATTTCACTTATTTTCTGTAAGAATAATACTAGCTGCACCTAAGCTGCAGTACCTATCCGACAATCCGGCCAATCGAAAAACTTAAAAAAAGTAAAAACTATTTTTATTTTATAAAATCTTAAATTCAAGGATAAACCCTAGGCAGCTGTGTTTTGGATTGGCTGACATGTCAGATACGTACTGTGCATAGGTGCGGCTAGCATTTTCCTTTCTGTAATAACTTGTTCAAACAAAAATCTTAACCTTCTGGACTTCCATTTTTTGCACTAATCTCAGGCTGAAGAACCAGTAGCCATAACAATTAAAGATAAGAGAGTAGTTGATCTTTTTCTGAGAACTGGATTAATTCATCTTAAATGTGCAAAAATGATTTTTTCAATGATTTCTGGTGAATTTGACACTTGACATTGCTAACCAAATTGATGAGTATAAAAGCATAAATTGTGCAAAGTTGATATTATAAATCAATAAGCCAAAACTTATGCAGATGTGGTTGTTGATTACCTCATTTTGTTCCAGCACAAAGTTACTTTTATTTTTATATACTGACATTGAAACTATCTTCCTTTGAAATTATTTGTGAAGTGGTTTTCTCCGTGTTTTATATTAATAATGATACACTATATTACAGTTTCCCATGGGTGATGTTCCTGAGTGGGTTTGCAATGCGATGGAAGTCGCTGGGATTGATCTCTCTTCCTGCTGTGGCCCCTTCTCATCAGCCAAAAAATTTGCCAACTCGACAGAAATGTCATACGTACATATAGAAACATAGTTTTTGTAGCTCATATATACTAGTATTCAGAGGCGAGCCAAGCAATTAAAAATTGCTTGTGAGGTTTTAGATTTTGTCTTATACATAAGTTTTTGTATAATTAAAAGTCGAGGTAAGCAAGTTCATGTGAGCTTCCCGTTTTGTCTTGCCCAAAAAAGGATATTTAATTTGTTGCTTCTAGCGGCTGAAGCTAATGTGCTTCCCAGTTTTGTAATGAGAATATTGTTCCTAAGCATCTGTATTAGTTTACGTGTATTATTTTTATTCCATCATGCCTGTCCACTTAATCGTCATGCATTGTGCATTCTACTCTATCAACTTGTTATCTCAGTGGACAAATCATGCAACAAATTTATGTTGTTGTAATAAATCTAGCTTTTTATGAATAGCGAGATTTTATATATTCTTTACCGGTTCAAGGGCCCGACGAGTTCAGTTTGAAGTTCAATTTTTAAAGTTCAACGACATACAGACCTTTTAAAAGGAACAGAAATCGGACTCAAAAGCGATTTTATGTATGTGTCACTGATTCAGTGTTGCTTTGCCCGTATGGAAGCGAATAATTTTGTAAGGTAAAATTACTGAAAACTGGAGTTTTTTTAATAAAATAAAGAAAAATAATATCAGTTCTCCTTATTTTACTTTTAAGGATTTAAAGTTTATTCATAGAATAGGTAA
Organism: Aristolochia contorta; assembly: GCA_022405105.1. NCBI lineage: Eukaryota > Viridiplantae > Streptophyta > Magnoliopsida > Piperales > Aristolochiaceae > Aristolochia > Aristolochia contorta. The sequence goes on along the minus strand of CM039668.1, from coordinate 1,591,920 downwards.
ATAATATTTTATTTTTTTACAGATTTTAACTCCCGAGTTTTTCTTTTACCTGGCATGCAATCGTGAAAGATACATGAAGGGGTAAGTGCACTTCATTCAACAAATTTAACCAGCTATAGCAAACTAATTTTAACATTTTCACTTCCGTGCTAAACTGAAATCTGCTGTGTTCTTGTCTCCTTGGATACATAAAGTAACAACGTGCGAAGGATACACACCGTCAAAGCTGAACTTGGTTTTTACTTTCAATCACGAAGACAAAATTAAAAAAATAAACTGTATACACAAAACTTAGCCCAATGAAGAGCCCAAAACCTTGCACATGATTTAGAAACATGGATTAAGCCAACTACCAGAGGCCCATCGAAAACTACAAAGACCAGACCTGAGATACACACCTATAGTCATATAGGCTTCTATACATAAATCCCCCAGTCAGACACGCAGAACATCTTGAAGTTATCTGAAAACCAACACTCCTGCATACAATTTGTACTCTCCCTTTTAGACTAGTAGTTGCACAGAGAGTTTGATGGGGGAGAACGTTATCCCTTAAAGAATAATGGATTCCTTCACTCAAAGATACAATTAATTAAAACAACCAATTTATATATGCCCCTTACAATTTATAAAAAGCTATCGTTCCAGCTTCTCAACGTTGGGTACAGACTGAGCTTCAAAAAGCAATATCAGCCAAAAGAATATTATATAATGCACTTTCGCAGCAATCTGAGATGAGTTGTTTGACATGACGCGATCACTGATTGCATAGCTAATTTCTGAGCCTCGTTATATCCACCGTCTTCATCATGCTCCTCACTTTTAGCAAGGCTCTCACACATTTTCTAAGCCAACTAGTCACACAAGAACACGCTGGACTTGGATAGGCTATTGTTTGGCAACTCCATTTTCGTTTTCTTTTTCACTTACACTTGTGGCTCCCAGGGTGCTTAAATTTTCATTCATTTCCTGTCCATCGACACTGTTGGCTCCATGGGTCATTTTATTTCCATTGATCAAGCCACTTAAGAGACCATTGAAATCAGAACCATAAACATGACCCATCTTTGCACGTTTTGTTTCCAAATATCTTCTATTCTCCTTGGTTATGGGAGTTAATAGCGGGACACGACCTGCCACAGACAAACCATATCCTTTAAGCCCAACATACTTCAAAGGATTATTTGTCATCAACTTCATTGTATGAATACCGAGGTCTCGTAGTATCTGCAAAAGCAGTAAATTTAACAGTCAAAACTAAGCCACTGAAGGTAGAATGCGTGTGAGGGTAAGAAGTAAAAGGCGATTGCCTCTGACTTACCTGAGCACCAATACCATACTCACGTGAATCAACAGGCAATCCCAGTTCCTCATTTGCTTCCACGGTATCTCTTCCAGCATCCTGTAAGTTGTATGCCCGGAGCTTGTGCCCTAGACCAATACCTCTTCCTTCGTGTCCACGAAGGTACACCAGTACACCTCTTCCAACAGCCTCGATCTTCTTCATAGCAAGTGCTAATTGGCTCCCACAATCACATCTTCCAGAACCAAAAATGTCACCAGTCAGACACTCTGAGTGGACTCTCACAAGAACATCTTTTCCATCACCAATATCACCCTGTTTCCATAAAAACAAAATTATTAGACGATTTTAACATTGTAGACATAATAATGACATTGAACCTTTCGATCTAAGTTTTTCCACATAACCTTTTTTAATTTATAAATAAATAGAGTTTATTAGATGAGCAATGAGGAAAAAGCAGGACTGTATGGATATTGAAGGATCCATTGATGGACCACATTACAGGAGCATTACAATCACTTTAGCATTTCCCAGATCAAAGTTTATTTGCTGCTGCTTAAGAGTAAGGAACCTCTGAGAACTATTACGCTGTCAACTGATGATTCCACGACATCCAGCATGGCTTACTAGCATTTACAAGGGTATATACAGCATATTTTTAAAAAGAGAGATTATATGATTTTAGCAAAAAAAAAAAAAAAAAAAAAAACTCACCTTAACCATGGCAATATGTTCAATCCCATCAAGTTGTGATTTGTAGCAGTAAGCCTGGAACTCACCCCACATTGTGGGAATCCGTGCAGCAGCTGACCTTTCAACTAACTTATCTCTCTTCCTCCTATACCTGCAATTAAGTGCTCCATTTCAGTCTTTAGCATACAAAATTTTCCTGTTTAAATGAGAAAATTTGGGTTTTCCCATTCTTCAGAATATTTTTCTTTTACACTATTTTCATTTTATATCCATGAGAAGGGGAAAAGTGGAAGAGGAAGCAGCAGCTCTTTCTACCAGAAAAAGAAAAAAACAGATGAAGAAGAAGCAAATATTCAATCAAGTAGGGGAGGGAGGGGAGGGGAGAAAGCTGAGCTTGTGAGTATATATAGTAGTGATAAAGGCTGCACCTAAGGAATAAACAGTGTCCTATGCATGCTTCATACAGTGCTTCGAAGTTACCTGATTAAGTCAGCAATTGATATAATTTTCAAATTTTCTTTCTTTGCAAATTCACGAAGCCTTGGCAATCGAGCCATGGATCCATCATCATCCACAATCTCACATAGCACTGCAACAGGTTCCAGTCCAGCAAGTACCGAGAGATCGACTGAAGCTTCTGTATGACCAGCACGCTTTAGAACACCACCATCTCTATACATCAGTGGAAAGATATGACCTGGTCGGTTAAAATCTTCAGGCTTTGAATCAGGGGATGCAAGAGCCAAGATTGTGTTGCTTCTGTCTTTTGCAGATACACCAGTGGTGGTACCAGCTTTTGCGTCCTATTAAAAACAATACATAGAGGTTACAGAGGATGCTCTATACTAAGAAAGACAGTCAACTGATTGGCAATTGCTATGAAATTGTTTGTTAAGTTCATGGAAATTTTTAAATAGTAACATGTCCCTGCAGTTAGTTAAAAAACAAAATTTATTCTCCTAATTATAACATAAGAAAGGTTTCTGGTTTGCTTTGCTTCTGTATGCAACAAGTTCTAAATGTAGGATAAAACATGGAGATTTGAGTGTTTATGCAATGCCCAGGTTTAGCCATCTCTGAGGTTTTGGGTCCAAGTCCAAAGGTGGCATGGTACCATGGCTGGTGCACGAGTGCATAAAAAAATACCCAGAAAAATAGAAAACAGAGAAAAAGGGTAGCAAGGAGAAATAGTAATCACCATTACTATGCCAAAGAAATGTTTTTCTTGCAACATGCTGCTGAAATAAACACTTACCACAGTCACTGTGAATGCCGTGCGTTGTTTATCCTCATTTTGAACCACCATCAAAGGAAGTTGTAGCCTCTCTAGATCTTTTGCAGTCATGCTCACACACACAATTCCAGTTCCATGCTTCACAATAAATGCCATAGCTTCAGGTGTCACCAAGGATGCTGCCATTATAAGATCTCCTTCATTCTCTCTATCTTCATCATCCACAACAATCACAAACTGCAAAGAGTTCAACGAATGTATGTTATTGATGGTAAAAATTGGATGAGTTGACTGACAGATCCCAATTTAATAGTAACAGGATTTCTCAAAGCTGGGTTAAAGCTGATTTAGTATGACCGAGAAAGATTGTCCATCCACAAGACTCTACAAACTAATAGGTTTTGCACGATTACTTTAAACCAATTTAGCAGTGGAGGTTATTGCCTTTCAACAACTCGTTGTTTAAAAGGACTAATGAGTCTAAAAAGTTTGAATTAGGTTAACAGAAAAACTGGGCACTGATAAGTCACCAGTTTGGTTGGTTGGTGAGCTAAGTATCAGGCTCCTCAAAAACATGGATAGAACAGTGAGAATATATCTAGATGCATCACCACATACGCAGCAAATGTTGAAATCAAACAAAATCTTCATTGCAGTGAAATAACTAAGAAACATAACTCTGCCTTCTTAAATAAAATGAAGCCAACACGGGTGAAGATAGCCAAGTTAAGGCCCACATAAGTCGCACATGACATGCTGCACAATCTACATAAGGAGATTACCAACCTTTCCTTGACGAATATCTTCAATGGCCTCAGGGATGGAGGAAAACCCTTCTGTTGGAGTGTCCAAATCTAACTCATCTTTATTAATAAAAAAATCATCATTAGCAGGGGTAATATCAGCTGCAATTGTTCCAAACAATATTGCATCTGTTTGAATCTCTCTTCCAGTAGATAAGTCCTTTGGCTCAACAACTAAACCCCCAGCTCCAGATACAGGTGCAGTTCCTTCTCCACAATTCGCTCTAAGAGTAAGAGATGGCGTCCTTAAATTGAGTCGAGACAGAAAAGAAAGATTCCTACTGACGGCAACTGGATTTGTCATGCACAATCCCCTGTACTCCTTCAAATATTTGTTTGCTCTGAGAAAATGTAAGAAATCGATGCCTTAGATAAGCAACAAGAATCAGAAATTTGTTTAAAATCATTGCTATACTAAGTAACTTATCCAAATACAAGTCTCAGAAATTAAAGGGTCCCAAAATTTCTAACTTGTTTCTTTGATCTTGAAATTATATACACCTTACCTTTTGAGCTTTGGCACATCTTAACACAACTCCCACAGTTGTGATTTGAACAAAGGTTTACGGTTCCAAAGTTTTCAAATATCAAAGCAGAAAAAGGTTAAATGAAGGCAGTGTGAAAATGCACAAGAAAATGCCAACAACACAATGCAGATAAGACTAAGAAATTCTCCTAACTAATACACTTAGAAACTCAATTAGCACAAGTCTTTTTGCCTACCAAAAACCTTCAGCCACTTCCCTCCAGCAGTGGTCTTCTCGTCCACTGCCTTCATGTGGTAGTGTTCTCTTGCCACAGTTCCTTGGACATTTGGGCTGAATGGAAAAGCCAAATATTTAAAAATAGGATGAGCTCCCTTGGAAGCGTAACTGATGGTGTTTTAAAAAAACTTAGCTTTGGGGTTTCTGCACTTATAAGTTATCCCCCTTCTCTAGTTCAATGATAAGGAAAACTAGGGCAAGATTATGCTATTTACAACCCATAAGCCTTCATGCACAGAAGTTTGGAACCTCCCCCCATTGGATGGATATTACTCAACTTTGATAGCTCATCCCTGGGTAACCCTAGACCAGCTGGGGTTGGAGGCATCTTTAGAGAAAGCACAGGACAGACATTGTTAACCTATTCTGGACCGGCAAGTTGTAGCACCTCTAATAAATCCGAGGCAACAACCCTCCTTGCTGAGATTTAACTCTTGCCATTGGCTGGAATAGTCAACATGCCCCTCGTCCATGGAGACTCAAGCACATATTTAATGAAATCTCAGACACCATTACTTAGCAGCATATTGCATGGGTCAAGATTTCCCCTTAAGCTAACTCAGTAGCAGACAGACTGGAAAAGGAAGGATTTTCGTAGTTTAATCTTAGGACTGTCCTAGACATCCTACCTTTGGGAGGCTATCTAACCCCTCCTCTCTGTACCTGTACGGTATACTATGTTGTACCAAAGCTGCTTGTGAAAGATAATAAAAGGATTTGGTTATTCAAAAAAAAAAAAAAGAAAAGTTGCATAGGATGTTGTAAGATTTTTATAGCAAAGAGAAGGTTCACACTAATAGGCTTATGTATCTTTATGTCACCTTGGGATTAAATAGTTTATCTTTTGCAAAATTCAGAAACACACATTACAGTTTTTTTAGAACATAATTCTAGTTGATAAGGAGGCTTTCAAAATCTTCATGATCCACAAGCATGTAACCAAGCTCTGGCTGATTCATTATGACAAAGAAGTTTCTATTGATAATGACAACAGAATACACATCTGAGAAGAGAAGATCGAGATCTCAGGCTAGCAGACATCACATCTATGCCTTTCCTCTCCAGCTGAGATACCTTCTATTTATGTATAGGTCTAGTCAGGAGCATCCAGAATAATTCGTGCTTTTATTTCAAAATTGCCCGTTGAGGTTGGAGAACAAAGAGAACCTATGGCAATGAGGCATTGGAAAATTTCTCAATGAGATCTCATTACATTTGTTTTTTTAACCGTATTACAGGTTATGCTCACACTTGAGATGCAATGGAATAAAATTTCTTATCAGTACTCAAGACATAAGGAAGAAGGCGGATAACAAGAATATATGTCATGATCTATTGTTTAGACATCAATGTGACGGTCAAAACCATATTTGGACCCAGGATACTCGTAAGAGCTTGTTTTTAGTCATTCATTCTCGGAGAAAGAATAAGCTCTAACAAACGGAACCGAATCACTTTGCACAATGACAATTGGCAACTAAATATTAACAACGACGACGTTATCTGAAAAAGGACAGGAAAATAACAAAAACAATTGGGAATCCAGTAGCAAATCAAACAAGCAAGTGATTTTTGGAAGGTGGAACAAACAGCATGCACAGAGAGGTTCTAGAACGCAGGCATCAAAGACAAGCAAATGCTTTTTTGGAAGGCGGAACAAACGATGAACCTCGCAGGCATCAAAGACAAGAATCGTAAAATCCTCATCTTTTTCTTTCCTGTTTCTTTTATCCCTCTCTTAATTTAAATTAAACAGGTTCTGCATTAGATTCTCTCATAATTCACGTCGGCACAGATGAGCTGCCGAAAGTTGATGATACCTCAAAATTTTCATCGTAAAAACAAAACACAACTAAAATCAAACAAACTTGCAGAAATTTTACTAGTGTTTATACAGAAGCCAATAGACAACAAATCGTAAAACAACGCTTATGATACCAAAACACCCCCTCCCCTCGAATTATAAACCCGAAAAAGAATACCCCCTTAAAAAAAGCCTCCAAATTTCGCACATCAAAATTCACAACCAAAACGTTTATTCCGCAACTAAGAGAGAGAAAGAGAGAGAGAGAGAGAGAGAGAGAGAGAGAGAGAGAGAGAGAGAGAGGGAGGGACAGAGAGAAATTCAACTTACTGCAAACGCGCGAGATCTGTCGAAGCGCAAGAAAGACTGATCGAGGCCATTGCTCCTTATCTATCACGCAACGAAATCCGAACAGGCAGTTTATAACGCTTCACAAGAGCCGCACCTCGCAACGCAACTCTGCAATTTGGTATCAGCGCTTCAAATATATAGACGTATCAGAAAGAAAGAGAGAAGAAGCAACACGGAGGAAGGTGGGATTGCTCCAGGACGGGTCGCCGCCAGCCAAGCATTTCACACGACTGACGGCTCCGATTCCGTTTTTATCCATTAAGAAGATGCGAATCGACCGTCAGATTTTAAATTCAGGTTTGAGTAATTACGATTGGCCGCTCGATTTTCCGCTTTGACGCGCCGCGCGCGGGACGACTCTCCATCACTTTCCTTCTTAGTTGCCGTTATGGAACTAATATTCCAATAAATAATATATTATTTTAACATAAGTCTATAAGATAAAAATTTTTTCAAAAGATTTAAATATCTAATTTTTATGATCGACCGTCTAATGCCATGCATGAACTCGTTGGACATGCTAAAAGCCAGGGACATGAAGCATACGCGTTTACAGAAAGCGGCACTTCCCTAAACTTCCCGAAGCATGCTTGAGGTACATTATGTGAAAGTTATTTATCAAAGAAGGTACTTATTTATCGACCTTCCGAAGCTTCCACGACCTTCTAAAGTTTCATCAACCCCACTTTCAAGAAGCTATAATTTTTTCCACAATTATTTTTTGCCTTTTTGCCCTCTAAACCCCGCCTTAGTATCAGGGACACGAATTCTCACTCTCTTTGTAATTTATTATTTTGAGTGAGAATTTTTTATCACTCTTAAATAGGCAAAATTTTGAATTCTCTTGAATTCTCTCACCACACCTAATATAAAAAAATGAAATCAGAGTCTTTATTTACTCAGAATTTAATTTCAGTTACTATAAATTCTCCATGAAATATCAGTTTTTCTTTGGACTAATCCCCCTTAATGGTTTTCTGTTTTCCTTACGTAGGACGTGTTTGAAAGAGTTACTCTTTATAGGGTAACGTGTTTTAATGCACTTACTTCTAGATAAATATTTCTTTAAAAGAGATTAATAATATTTTTTTCCAACAAAAAAAAAGAACTATATCTAGGAGTCCTCCATCAAAGAACCCAGGCTAAAAGTCTCAAAACAAAATACGTAATACGAAGACTGTGAACAAAAAAATCTCTAATTAAATCATGCTACTCATAAAAGAGATTTTTCTTAAATATACATCTAAAAGGTTTAAACCTATTACACTAAGGTACTTCATTCGACTACTGGATATTTTACACGAAACAACTATATCCATTAATATTTTTAATTCATAAACCTTATAAGTTCGTTGCATTTAACGTGATTCAAGTCTCCGCATGTGATTTTAATAGTTTTTAAAACAGACTAGAAAATATTTAAATAATTTTTTAATTAGATATGAATCGGCCAGTTTGATCAGATTTTGATCACTGTATCTCTACTTCATTTATTAAACTAGTAAATAAATCCTCTTCCATGCCCATCTCAACTAAAATTCCTTTTTTGACTTTCTCAATATAATTAGATGAAGTAAAAGAGCAAACAATAATTACAAAAAAAAAAAACTAAAAGACAGACCCTTACCTTGGTGGCTGCCCAGAGATCAAGGGGCAAGAAGACAGATTAGGAGATTCTTGCAAAGTCGTCCACTTTGTCTAGAGCAACTGCACCCCTTTATACTCTGATAGGGTCCTGAATCCTTTGGTGTTATCAAAATGTTAGAGTCCTCCATCCCACGAGGAGCACGGTGGGTTGCCCAACGACCTGCAAATGAGAGTAATTGCACAATATTAAAGTGTACCAACCTTGTGGGCTCAACCCTTTTTTATAAGCATTTGGCTTAGAAGGCTTTTTTTAATACTGCTAAAATCTTATCTTTCAGTTTGTGCATGGCCCTCATATGACGTTATTTTAATTTAGTTAATATTTGCATTAAAATAATACCCGGTGAGGAGCCGTGTACAAAAAATACTACACGGCCGCCGAGGAAATAGTATTATTCTTTGTATAAATGTGGGTCTGATTCCATTATCCTGTCCATTAAGATGGGGACCATTTCTTTGAAGGGGGAGAACGAAATAACTTCACTTCGAAGTATGCATGCCGGAATTATAGATCGGGCAACCGAGATGGTGGACCAGGTGAACCGTCCAGAAGAACGGTTTCTTGTACGACTCCGACTTGGGAATGGGAGTCACCCTAGAATTTGACCCAGGTAACCAAACGGGCAAGTCAACTTGGCCGAGTCACATCCGATCCGGCCCAGACGCAAAACCATAACAGCTGGTCCGTCAACCGAATTCTTTGTTCTTTCTCTGAGCTCTTGCCCAACCTGTTGATCAAAACTTGGATCTCCCCTCTTGATGCTCTTGCCCAACTAGATGATGAACACTAATTTACGCCCTCAGATTGTTGCACGCCGATGAACAATGTTACGACCTTAGAGCACTCCACTACTGCAAAACATTAATTTCACCTACTCCACGCATCTAAAATCATTGATGTTCCCCCATCCACATTCATGTACTCAAACTGGAAACATTTAGCACAGGATGGTGGAAGCATTTGAGCTTTAGCATGTATTAAGAGTGGGAAAGAGGAGGAGAAGGCTGAAGGACCAGAAACCATCTCTTTCTTATGCTCTCTTAATTGAAGACAAAGTACAGAGAGGCAGACACTATATTATCAATCCCTTACAAGACTGTTTTGCCTGACTTTTTTTTTCTTTAAATCTTTGTTATGTCTGGCTTATTGATGAAAACAGAGTTCCAAACTTCAGCTAGTCATTTTATGACAGTCTATATACTAATTTTACATGGTATCATGTTTCGTCCAGGTCAGACACAGACCATCTGAACCAGTTTGTTTTGAAACACCATACTTTCTCAAATTCACTTCTATCTGTATAAGCCCACAACAATTCTAGTAATCCAATTAAAATTTCAATAAACAAAATAGCTGATTTAAAATTCTGTCAAACTAGACAACAATCAAACAATATTTTTTAGATCGAAGAATAAAATCTAGATTCATTTTCTGTACATGTAACCCACAACAACACAAAATCAGTACTAAGAGCTATTTAATGCAGCTCGTACAATTCTCATTACACTTTAAAACTTCATAATTACCATTTTTAAACTAGAAAGTATAATTTGAGCATAAAATAGAAATTAAACTATGTACGAGAAATTATATCATGCAACAAATTAATATTTTAATAGTGAGGAGAACAACTTATCGAATTGAAGCTACGATGTGGAGAAATCCACTATCTTAAGGCGTAATCGGCGACCACAATGCATAGTCAATTGGCCGAGCGCCTCCCAAGGTTCCGCAACACTCTCAGATAGATGCGCACTCATTGTTGAGAGGGTTGAAAACGTTCAGAAGCCCAAAACAAGTGAACCCAACCTGCAGAGCAATTTCCGAGTTGTAGAGCAAATGCACAAGGAAGAGATGCACAAGGAAAATGGATGTGTAGTGAGAATAAAAACCGAAGAAGAAGAAGATGAAGATCTCAAAGCACAGAGTAGGACGCAAAGTTGCATAGAAGAAGAGGCCAAAAACGATTTTCGAGTTTCATCTTCTTGTCCTCTATTGCGGGACAAGGATATAAATCCCTAGTTCATTTAATTAGTTTTTCGGATTTACCCTTATATGGTTTGAAACAATCTCTAAAGCAGTGGAATGAAAAATTTCACTGCACACCAATGGATATGTGGTGATTAAGACCAAGAAATTTTTGTCCTTCCAATTTGACATTAAAGACATGGAAGAATATGTGTTATTCTTTGAATCAAGTTAACAAAAACTGAGCAAGGTTTCTCAATGAGCCAGTCTCATTATGTTAAAAAAATGTTGAGCTAATTAAACTGTTTTGATCTTCTTCCTATGAGAACTCCTTATGATCCCAACGTCCACCTCAAGAAAAACAGAGGTAATAGTGTCTCAAATTGAATACGCTAAAATCATAGGGAGTGTGATGTTCCTCATGAACTACACTCATCTAGACATAGTTTATGCAGTCAACAGACTTAGTCGCTCTACTCATAATCCTAGTAGTGAACATTCAATTGTGCTTTATAGTTTAATGAATTAAGAGACACCAAGGATTGGGGATTGCATTTTGGTAAGTTTCCAATGGTGTTAGAAGGCTATTGTGATGCCAACTGGTGTTTGATAACAATGAAGTGAGTTCTACTAGTGGTTATGTCTTCACTTTCGGTGGAAAAGCGATTTCTTGGAAGTCTAGAAATGAGGCATACATTGCTCGCTCCACAATGGAGCCGGAGTTTGTTGCATTTGAGTTAGCATGTTCAGAGCCACAATAGTTGGGAAACCTGCTAACAAATGTGTCATTGTGGAGGAGATTAAATGTACCTGTCTCCTTTCACTGTGATTCTCAAGCTGCTATCATAATTCCCAACAATATTGTATATAATGGCAGGAGGCATATACGCATAAGACATAGTGCAGTCAAATAGCTGCTAAAAAATAGAGTGATTTCTTTAGATTATGAGAAATTTAAAAGATATCTACTTGACCTCTTTACTTTGTGTTTCTTCAGAAAATTAGTTCTGGATACGTCGAGGTGGACGTGCTTTAAGCCCTATGATTAAGGAGAAAATGGTAAATACCACTCTTGAGGTCAAACGAAGTCAGTTTCTTTCTTGATAGGATAATGATATGCGAACAAACTAGAGCACGCATGTCAGGTACTTCTGACCACATGTATGTTTGCTTGGCATCTACATCATTTTTTGTGTCCAAGGTTTAGAGTCTAAGGTCTAGGGTTTAGGAAGATTTAGGATTTAGGGTTTTAGAGTTAATGTTTGCTGAAGCAAAATATGACACGGATGAGAGCATGGCATCCACGTCACAAGAGCATACTTTCACTGTATGCATAACATTACTCTTCCTGATATTATTATTCCACCCCTATGATGTGATACTGAGTTTTGGCTCTTGCATGGGAACCTATAGCCTTTCTTTGGGTGGTCCTATACAAAAAAGATTTAACGGTTTCATCATTTTTTTAAAGTTAAACATGTAGTTGCTCTTAGTGGGTCCAAAACTCTGTTTGTGGTTATGCAAGAGAGAAGCACTTGATGGATCCACCTACTTGAATGTGGGGGGGTGTCTGCCTCTATTAGAAGGCTTGGGGCTGTCTTGCTAGAGCACTCTTGAGAATCCTAAGGTATGCGCATGGTCTTATAATTGCACATCATTCTATCGCAGATTTGTTGAAGATTAAGAGCTCAATGCGTGTTGTGAGGGTCTCAAACAAAGTTCATTAAGGCAACAAAAAGATCCATTTGTATGCCATTTGCTATGCCTAGAATCCAGGTCAGACCCGAACCATCTGGACCTATTTGTTTTGAGGGTACCATTTAAGCAGTATTATCATTTAGTTAAATTGTTAGAACTTGCAGTAACAAAAATAAACACCATTCTATTTGTATAAACCCCAACAACTCCAGTAATCCAATTAGAATTTCAATAAACAAAATGCCAGATTTAAAATTATGTAAAATAAGACAATGATCAAACAATATTTTTAGATTGAAAAATAAAATCTAGATTCCTTTTCAATGGGTCGTAAACTAGGGATTACATCCCGGTCGCGGTCACGATAGAGGACAATAAGAAGAAACCTGAATGTCCTTTTTGCCCTCTGCCACTGTACAACTTTGTGTCCTACTCTACGCTCTGAGTTCTTCATCTGCGACCACTCTTCCTCATCATCTTCTTCGGTTTTTTCTCTCACTGTACATCCTTTTTCTCAATGCGACATCTATTCTTCCATGTGCGTCAAGTCTATGTTTCAAAAATTGCTCAGCACGTGGGGTTCACTTGTTCTAGGTTTTTCAAAGACTACAACCCTCTCAGCAACGAGTGCACGTCATTTTGTGAGTGTTGCAGAACCTTGGGAGGCGTCGACTTGTACACTATGCACTATGGACGCCGATTATGCCTTTAAAACAATGGATTTGTCCTAACTGCAACTTCAATTTGATAAGTTGTTCTCCTCACTACTAAAATCTTAATTTGTTGCATGATATAATTTCTCGTGCATAGTTTAATTTCCATTTTGTGCTCACTCTTATACTTTCAGTTTTGAAATCATAGTTATGAAGTTTTATTATCTATTGCAAATTGTACATGCTATAATATATAGCTCTTAAAGTACAGATTGTGGGAAGTCGTGGATTTTATATAAAGAAAAAACATGTAGATTTTATTTTTCAATCTAAAAGTATTTTTCGATTGTTGACTATTATTACAAAATTTTAAATCAGACATTTTGGTTACTGAAATTTTAATTTGGATTGTTCAAAATGTTGTGGGCTTATTTAGATAGAAGTGAATTTGACCAAGTCAAATGTTTTTTTTTTGTCACTGCAAGTTCTAGCATTCTTACATGGGCATCAACCAATATTGTTATTTTGTGGGCCCATATTGCCTTTGTGAAGCTTCTAAAAGGTCACATGTGAGAAAGAGTGCAAAATATATCCTCTTTCTGCGACCACTCTTCCTCATCTTCTTTTTCGGATTTTATTCGCATCCAGCTTCTCTGTGCGACATTTCTTCTTCCATGTGTGTTTGTTTTATGTTTCGGAACTTGCTCTGCACGTGGGGTTCACTTGTTTTAGGCTTCTCAACGACTCCAACCCTTTCAGCAACAAGTTCATGTTGTTCTGAGAGTGTTGCAGAACCTTACGAGGCACTGTATTAGTAGGTTGTGCTCTATGGTCGTCAATTACGCCTTTAAAACAGTGGATTTCTCCACGCCGCAACTTCAATTTGATAAGTTGTTCTCCTCACTATTAAAATTTTAATTTGTTGCATGATATAATTCTCGTGCATAATTCAATTTCCATTTTATGCTCAGATCAGATTATACTTTCTGGTTTCAGAATCATAGTTATGAAGTTTTAATGTCTATTGAAAATTATATTAGCTGCATTATATAGTACTTAGAGCATTGATTCAGGGAAGACATGGATTTTATATAAGGAAAAGAAACCTGGATTTTATTTTCACCCTAAAAGAATTGTTTCATTGTTGTCTTGTCTTACAGAATTTTAAATCAAACATTTTATTTACTGAAATTTTAATTGGATTGTTCCCATTGTTGTGGGCTTATACAGATAGAAATGAATTTGACCAAGTAATTTCTTTTGTCACTGCAAGTTTAAACATTTTTACATAAACATTGTCCTATATTGTCATTTTGTTGGCTCATATCGTCTTTGTTGAGCCTATAAAAGGTCACATGTGAGAAAGAGTGTGGAATATCCACTTTGTGCGACAACTCTTCCTCATCTCCTTCTATTTTTCGATCGAAAAAGTATTTTTGGATTGTTGTACTCTTTTATAGAATTTTATATTAGAAATTTTAATTGGATTGCTCAAATTGTTGTGAGCTTATATAGATAGAAGCGAATTTGACCAAGTAAAGTGTTTTTTTTTCACAGCAAGTTCCAACATTTTTTCATGGGCATTGATCTATATTGTCAATTTGTAGTCCCATATTGTCTTTGTGGTACCTACAAAAGGACACATGTGAGAAAAAGTGTAGAATATCCCCTTTCTACGACCACTCTTCCTCATCTTCTTCTTTGGATTTTACCTTCATTGCGCATGCTTCTTCTCTGTGTGACATCTCTTCTTCCATGTGCGTCTTCTCTATGTTTCAGAAATTGCTCTACACGTGGGGTTCACTTGTTCTAGGATTCTGAATGACTCCAACCCTCTCAGCAATGAGTTCACATCATTCTGAGAGTCTTGCAGAACCTTGGGAGGCATCGACTAGTAGACCGTGCACCATGGTCGCCGATTATGCCTTTAAATCATTGGATTTCTCCTCGCCACAACTTCAATTTTATAAATTGTTCTCCTCACTAGAAAAATCTTAATTTGTGTCACGATATAATTTCTCGTGCGTAATTTAATTTCCGTTTTGTACTTAGATTATACTATCTGGTTTCAGAATCGTTGTTTTGAAGTTTTAATATCTATAGAAAATTGTTCGGGTTGCATTATATATCTCTTAGAGTAATGATTTTGGGAAGTCGTGGATTTTATATAAGGAAAAGAAATCTTAATTTTATTTTTCAACCTAAAAGTATTGATTGATTGTTGTCCGGTTTTACAGAATTTTAATTCAGACATTTTGTTTACTGAAATTTCAATTGGATTGCTCAAATTGGTGTGGTTTTTTTTGTCACTGCAAATTCCAACATTCTTACATGGGAATTGACCTATATTGTCATTTTGTAGGCCCATATTGTCTTTGTGGAGCTTATAAAAGGTCACATCTGACAAAGTGTGTAGAATATCCTCTTTCTGCGACCACTCTTTCTTCTTCGGATTTTACTGTAATTGCACGTCCTTCTTCTCTGTGTGACATCTCGTCTTCCTCGTGCGTTTACTATATGTTTCAAAAATTGCTCTGCACATGGGAATCTCTTGTTCTAGGCTTCTGAACGACTCCAACCCTCTCAGCAACAGTTGTACGTCGTTCTGAGAGTGTTGCGGATCCTTAGGAGGCACTCGACTTGTAGACCGTGCACCATGGTCGCCGATTACGCCTTTAAAGCATTGGATTTCTCCACGCCTCAACTTCAATTTGATAATTTGTTCTCCTCACTAATAAAATCTTAATTTGTTGCGTGATATAATTTCTCGTGCATAATATAATTTCCGTTTTGTGCTCAGATTATACATTCAAGATTAAGAATTGTAGTTATGTAGTTTTAATGTCTATAAAAAATTATATTGGCTGCATTATATAGCTCTTAGAATACTAACTTTGGGAAGTAATGGATTTTATATAAGAAAAAGAGATCTAGATTTTTTTTCAATCAAAAAGTATTGATTGATTGTTGTCCTATTTTACAAAATTTTAAATCAGACATTTTATTTACTGAAATTTCAGTTGGATTGCTCAAATTATTGCTGGCTTATAAAGATTGAAGTGAATTTGACCAAGTACAATGTTTTTTTTTTGTCAGTGCAAGTTCCAACATTGTTACATTGGCATCAATTTATATTGTCATTTTGTAGGCACATAATAGTCTTTGTGGAGCTTATGAATGGTCGCATTTGAGAAATAGTGTAGAATATCCTCTTTTTGCGACCACTCTTCCTCATTTTCCTCCTTGGATTTTACTCTCATTGAACATCTTTCTTCTTTGTGCAACATCCCCTCTTCTATGTACATCTGCTCTATGTTTCATAAATTGCTCTGCACGTGGGGTTCACTTGTTCTAAGCTTCTGAACAACTCCAACCCTCTCAGCAACTAGTGCACGTCAGATTGAGAGTGTTGCGGAACCTTGTAAGGTGCTTGACTAGTAGACTGTGCACCATGGTCGTTGATTACACCTTTAAACCAGTGGATTTCTCTGGAGCCGCAACTTCAATATGATAAGTTGTTCTCCTCACTACTAAAATCTTAATTTGTTGCATGATATAACTTCTTGTGCATAGTTTAATTTCTATTTTGTGCTCAGATTATACTTTCTGGTTTCAGAATCATGGTTATGAAGTTTTAATGACTAATAAAAATTGTACTGGCTGCATTATATACCTCTTAGAGTACTAATTCTAGGAAGACGTGGATTTTATATAAAGAAAAGAAATCTGGATTTTATTTTTCACCCTAAAAGTATTGTTTGATTGTTGTCTTGGTTTACAAAATTTAAATCAGACATTTTGTTTACTGAAATTTTAATTGGATTCTTCCAATTTTTGTGGGCTTATACAAATAGAAGTGAATTTGACCATGTAATTTCTTTTGTCACTGCAAGTTCCAACATTCTTACATAAGCATCGACCTATATTGTTATTTTGTAGACCCATATTGTCTTTGTTAGCCTATAAAAGGTCACATGTGAGAAAGAGTGGAATATCCACTTTATGCGACAATTCTTCCTCATCTTCTACTTTGGATTCTACTCTCATTGCACATCCTTCTTCTCTGTGTGACGGCTCTTCTTCTATGTGGGTTTGCTCTATGTTTCAGAAATTGCTCTACACGCGGGGTTCACTTGTTCAAGGCCTCTGAACGACTTCAACCCTCGCAGCAGCGAGTGCACGTCATTCTGAGAGTGTTGCGGAATCTTGGGAGGCGCTGGATTAGTAGACTTTGCACTATGGTCGCCGATTACGCCTTTAAAGCAGTGGATTTCTCCACACCACAACTTGAATTTGATAAGTTGTTCACCTCACTACTAAAATCTTAATTTGTTGCATGATATGATTTCTTAGGCATAGTTTAATTTCCGTTTTGCGCTCAGATTATATTTTTTGGAAAAATGATATCAGTACTTTGACATTTTACTGTGAGGTTTTACATCTTGATATGGCAGTCCTCCTGGCAACCTAGTTGGCATTCCAGATAAGTTCTAGGGTTTAGGCTTCCATATAGAATAGGAAGATAGTTCCTATTTTATTTCTTACTTGGATTACCAACGAGGATGTCATGTCATACGGTAAAAACTCACAGTAAAAGGTAACCGTATGTATATCACCACTCTATTTTTTGGTTTGATAATTGTAGTTATTTTGTCTATTGAAAATTGTACAGGCAACATTATATAATTCGTAGAGTACTGATTTTGGGAAGTCGTGGATTTTATATAAATTAAAGAAATCTTGAATTTATTTTCCAATCTAAAAGTGTTGTTTGATTGTTGTCTTATTTTATAGAATTTTAAATCAGACATTTTTTTATCGAAATTTTTATTGGATTGCTCAAATTGTTGTGGGCTTATATAGATAGAAGTGAATTTCACCAAGTGTAGTGTTTTTTTGCCACTACAAGTTCTAACATTCTTACATGGACATCGACTTATACTGTTCTTTTGTTGACCCATATTATCTCTATGGAGTTTATAAAATTTTGCCGGTGAGAAAGTGTAGAATTGAAAAACTTAAAAATATTATAAAGTTATAAAAAGCTTAAATTCTAAAGGATAAACCTTAGACAACTGTGTTTCAGATTGGCTAGTTACGTCAAGTAAGGTAGGTTTGCATCATCGAAGATACGCAAAATATCGAACCTCAGGGAAATGGATACGTTTTGTGGATACACATAGATATGCTAAGAAACACATGTAAATTATGGAAACATAAAAAAATAAGAAGAGATATTACAAATTATTTATATGTAGTACTTTCATAAAGTAGTAAACAATATCTATACCAATAATTCTAATTTAATAATTAAATCATTAAAATAAGTAATTTGTGATATATTGGTTCAAAACAACTAATTCTAACTTACATAGCTTATGATAACTTGTATTAAAGACAGAAATAAATAATAAAATAGCAGCCCAAATTATACCAAGGATAGCATATTTTATTTATATATGGTCTTAAAATATATATCTTTTGATAAAATCTAATGCCACAAAACTCTTTAATCACTAACACACGTAAGTCACGAGCGATGGAGTACACACAAAGAGAAACTTGAATCATTTATATACTGTGGCAGCGATATATTGAATTTTCGTACCAGTCAATACAAGCTACCCGGTTTCTCCCTCTTAGGAAACATCAGAGATGACCCTTTACTGATACATAGAAAGCTTCAAGAGAAAGAAACCATTTCTTTGTTCAATCATGAAATCGGAGCTTGCAGTGCAGTGCAAATGTTCTGTTTCAACTACTCTCAGGCCGGTAGTACTTGCTTGGACCGACATGCATGAGAATTGAGATCAGTGCTTGATCAAAACTCATTTCCCCATTTATTTTGTTTATCTAGAATTCCCATTGATAGCTTCCACTTTTAACATGTCAAAAGAAAAAGGAAAGGGGGAAAAGGTTATTTCATATATAGAAGACGAAAAAGCAGATGACCGTTTTAATGGAGTCACGCGTTCATTTTTCATCATATCTCCCAGGCTTGTGGCCCTTTGAAGCAATGTCAGCTTCACATAAATGCCTCGATTTAATTTCTCGGATACGGCAAAAGTTAAATTAGTGATGATCATGTCGGCCATAATTCTCTGTTCAATTTTTCTCTTGCGTTATCTTCACGTCATACCCAGATTGCTCTCTTTATATACATCATCTGGCCAGAGAGCGCCTCACACTTCCCAGTACAAGAATCACATCTACTAGTACTGCTTCAAATTGATCTTCAGAACGTCCTCCGATATTAGTCCGCTGCAATTCGTTCCGTAATTTCCATCGATCGTTTTTTGGTGGTACCATGGGAAGGTCGGTTCTCTTCTTCCTTTTCTTCGCTCTCTGTTCCCTCTCCGTCATCTCCGACGCCGGAAAGCCCCACGGCCGGCGGACAAAGGCCCCCTTTCCGGTCGCACGAGAAGAGAAGCTGAGCCACCTGCACTTCTACTTCCACGACATTCTGAGCGGGCGCAACCCCTCGGCGGTGCCCATCATCACCTCGAACAAGACCTACGGAGGTTTCGGCACCACGGTCATGATCGACGACCCTCTGACGGAAGGGCCCGAACCCAAGTCGAAGCTGGTCGGGAGAGCCCAGGGGCTCTACTCCCTCGCGTCGCAGCACGACGTGGGTCTGCTCATGGTCATGAACTTCGCCTTCGTCGCCGGCAAGTACAACGGCAGCACGCTGAGCGTGATGGGCCGGAACGCCATCCTGTCGGACGTGAGGGAGATGCCGGTGATCGGCGGCACGGGACTCTTCCGGTGGGCTCGAGGTTACGCGCAGGCGCACACCGTCTGGTTCGACCCCGCCACTGGGGACGCCGTTGTGGAGTACCACGTCCACGTCTTGCATTACTGATGGATGGACGACGAGCAGATGACTTTGACCACCCAGAATTTTTAGCTTCTTTTTTTCCTCTTTTCCCACTCTTTGTCGGTCTCGCTCGTTTGTTTTTCCCGATCTTGCCATCTTTTTATGGAGTTTAAATTAATGAAGTTTAAAAAGATGTTTGACCAATTCAATGAAAGGAATCCTTTTGATTCTGAAAAGAGCGGTAGTTTAAATTTTTCGGTCCAAATAATAAATAAAATAGAAATTATCAACCTCTTCTTTAGGTAGGTAAGCGTAAATCTTATCTGGAGAACCAATTAGGCTGCCACGACAGCCACATTAAATTCACAGTATTAGAATCACTTTTTTTAAAGAAATAATGATTTACAAAAGATTCCCGATGTTGACGGTCTAACGCTAAAGAAACCATGCACATAGAAACGTTAAGGAGTTTGGACTATTGTGTGGAATTGGGCCCCCACGGCTACGGGACGGAATAATCCATGAAATAATAGGCAAAGGGTTTGTTTACTCTATTAAGTATGATAATTTTTAAAAGAAAAATAATATCAGTACTTTCACATTTTACTATAAAGTTTTAGATCCTTATGTGATTATCTTTAAGGTTTAAAATTACCTATAAAATAAGTAGATAGTTTCTATTTTATCCCTTAGACTACCAACCGACGTCAAGTGTCCAAAAATTACAGTAAAAAGTTGCAGTACGCCTATCACCACTTTTTAAAAACTAGACTGGCCTTTGAACCGGTAGTAAGTCCGGTTTTGGTGAGGTTAGACAATTGAAGGTAGTGTGGTTAAAAATTACTATACTGAATAAGTGGGTAAAGGTTTGCTCGTGGTTCCAAATGTTCCCCACTCTTTTCAAGTGTATTTTAGGTCCAATAGATTGATTTACATTTAGACCGGACCAACCCATAAAAGGTAAAACCACCAGTTCTGGTCTTAACCCAACCCGAATAACCTCTAATTCTAAATCAATCGGGTCGGACCGGCTAATCTGGTTCGGTTTTTAAAAATGATTTATGATCAATGTACTATCTGGGATTTATTGTTTGCCTAATATTTGGGATTTATTATTTGTCTTATATTTTGGATTCATTGTTTGGGTTATATTTGGTGTACATAGATTGTGATATAACAACTTTTTTAAAAAAAAAACTCCCATTTATTATCCTATTTTATGGGTAACTCTAAACCTTACACTAAGATATAAAAATACTGATATTATTTTATTTTTTGTAGTTTGGAGTCTGGACTCAATCGAAAGGAGTAATTCTCCCGGTTAAGCGCCTCGCGGCCTGCACTCCACAATCCGCACAGAACAGTCCCCACAAAATCTAACGATGCATCATCATTTGGAGGTCGGACCAAACGATGATACGTTTGGTATTCTCTCCCGAGGGTATACATATCGCTCCCTGTGTTTGTAGTCACTCTTTTCAAATCTCGCAGACGGCTTCCGTCCGCCACTCTTTCTCCGTAGACTCCGCTCGGAACCGAGATGGAGGCCTTCACCCTCTCTGCTTCTTCCTCCACGCTCTCCCCACTGTCTCGTCTCTCACTCACCCGGCGATCGCTCTGCCGATCCCCTCCTCTGCCCGTTTCTCTCTCTCCTCTCGCCAAATCCAGCGGCGTCAAGGCCTCCTTTAATTCACCCGCGCTCCTCCTCCGATCTCCCTTCGCTCCCTCCAAGTCCTTCCTCTCTCCTCCGAAGCCCTCCAGGGTCGCAACAAGAGCATCTTCGGACCCCAATTCTAGTCCCGCGGAGTCCCCTCCGAAATCTGGTCCTCCTCAAGGCGCGAAGCTCGTCCCGCTTTTTATCTCCATCGCGATTGGACTCGTTGTCCGGTTCTGCGTCCCTAAGCCTGTTGAAGTTACGGCTCAGGCCTGGCAATTGCTGTCGATCTTTCTCTCGACGATCGCCGGCCTCGTTCTGAGTCCGCTTCCGGTGGGGGCGTGGGCATTTCTCGGTCTTACCACCTCGATCATTACGAAGACGATCAGCTTCTCCGCTGCTTTTGGGGCGTTTACCAACGAGGTGATTTGGTTGATCGTGATCTCGTTTTTCTTTGCCCGTGGGTTTGTGAAGACCGGGCTTGGGGATCGAATTGCCACTTATTTCGTCAAATGGCTGGGGAAGAGCACGTTGGGGCTGTCATATGGATTGACGATAAGCGAGGCACTCATTGCTCCCGCAATGCCGAGCACCACTGCTCGAGCCGGCGGCGTGTTCTTGCCTATTATCAAGTCGTTATCCCTTTCTGCTGGAAGTAGACCTGGGGAGCCGTCGGCTAAGAAGCTGGGATCATATTTAGTTCAATCACAGTTTCAGGTCAGCTTATTTTCGACTCTTTTCTTGAGAGTGTCTATTCGTTATATTTTGCTTATCATTTTTTTTCGTACTCAGCCTATAACCGCAATAATATATACTTCCCAAGGCATTCCTTCGCACAAATTGCTATTTCTGAACCAACTATATCTTATCAGATACTATGGAGACTACTGCAAGATGTAAAAATGCTTTACTATTCAAACAATCAAATAAGCGCGAAACTAAACTATATCTTATTCTCGAATTCGTGTCTATATGTTTTGAAAGGGTGGAAGGTCAATCATAAGATGGCCTCCAAGAAAAGAAAAGGAGAATTTAGATACCACATCCCCTCTAATTCATGAGACACGAACACTGAATCATTGACATTTGCATAGAACGCAGAGACCAATCCCAAAAAGGTCCAGTAAGCTCAAAAGGCTCAGTGAATTAACCCATCTTGAATTTGTAGCTTATTGACCTTCAGGAAAGGCGAGATGGCTATCTAGAAAGATGGAAAATTACAAAATCACTTCCCCATGAATTCATGAACCATGAATACTGAAAAATTAGCATCTTAATCATGTCGAATGGATAATTTGTACTGATGGTTTATGATAAACTCATCTGCAAGAAGTCTGTTTCGGCTTATGTTGTTTGCTGCAGTTAAATGCTCCTCTAGTTTCTTCAACAGGAAATGGCGAAAATGGTTAGTTTGCTGATTAACCTAAAAGATAAAACAAAACCGAATAATGATGGATGTGATGGACGGTAGGAAATTGAGATTGTATTTCATAAAATTTGTAATCGACAAGCCAGTGATTTGACTGAGCATGTATTCATGTAAACTTATAAAGTTAGCCAACTTCAAAAAAAAATGTAAACTTATAAGTTGTTATTTTTTTTTATAAAGAGAGCAATGAGTGCTTCTCTTTTAGTTAATTGAAATGGCAACCTAGGTTTTTTACTATTAGCTTTCTTGTATCTAGATCCTTTATTACTTACTTCAGGATGTTTCTGAACGTATATTATAGCTGCATTTTTTGAGAACCATAATGACCGAGTTTATTCTTTCTCACATGGCTAACTTAAGCTAGTAATTACATACCAAATAGAAATACTAATTATTTATACTAATATTATTTTGTAGTTTTCATTTTTATGTTTAGGGAGCTGTTACATATCCCCATGGATGCATCACCAAGTGGCTGATGCAAACATTTTACTGGCATAAGTATAGATGATATTGTGCTTACATATTTTATTTTGCACGAAGTTGGGTATATACGCTATTCCACATGTCCACTTATTTGGTAGTGATTTAGGGAGGTGGATATAATAAGTTATCCGTCTCCATTCTTTCTGGTGATGTGTGTTGATATGATTTGATCCTCTTAAAACAGGCTCACAAGAAATGACGTTCTGTAGAACTTTAAATCTCAAAAGTCACCTGTTTGAAAATTGGACAAGGAAAGACTTCTTGTAACTAACACATACCCCTCTTGAATGAATGGAAGATGTCAATGTATTTTCTCTCTAGTTGTTGGTTTGGAGCATTAAAGCTTTGTGGAATAGCAGCTTATCAGCATTTGATTCCCTCTTATGATTTCTGATGTATGGTCCCTTTCTCTTGAAACCTACTACCCTTTTACAGGGTTCTTTATTTCCAATGTGAGGGGAGATCCTGGGAAATCATCAACTTATGGGTCATAAGCTAAAGAAGCTTAAAAGTTGTTTTCCCTTCATGTCACTGGTTTGATTCAAGCTCGGTAGTTTGGTTTGAATTGGAACTAGTTTATTGCTGATTATCTTTGACCAAGTGGGGTTTTGTACTTTGAATAACCGATAATTGGCTTCTGCTGGATTCTTTGGTTTTAGGATTTTTACGACTCCAGTAGACGTATGGACTTAGGATTTTGTGGGCTCTAGAATGACATTAGTACACCTGTGTAAAATTGTAGAAAGCTACTGTTTCTCAAAAAAAAAAAAAAAAAAGCCTTATACTTTCAATTTTATATTAATTTACATGCTCCTAGGTAAAGAAACACTTTCAGTAGTTGATTTTACAGCAGTTCTTGAATTCTGTAACAAGATTGCAAAAAATGCCCCTACAAGAAGAAATTTTTGTAAGATGCCTTTCATATCTAAATTTTCTGGAATTGCTCGTGATTCTATATTATATATTCATTCCATTGCTTACTTAAAATATTCTTTCCATTTCTTTTGCTAAAGATACCAAAATATACATAAGATAAGAGTACAGATCACCAAAATATGCCAAGGTGTGAGATTTTTGTGTCAGTTTCTTCCTCTTGCTCTAGTATGTATCTCCTGGTCATTTATTCTGGTGCCTTTGTTTGATGCTTCTAGCATATATTTTGATTTGTGTGAATTAACCATGTGAGACGTCATTTTAACTTATATTATTGCTTTTGTGGTGATGGATGGCAGTCAGGTGGTAACTCAAGTGCTCTTTTCCTAACTGCTGCAGCTCAAAACCTACTCTGTCTGAAATTAGCTGAGGAACTTGGGGTTAAAATTGCTAGCCCATGGGTTTCCTGGTTTAAGGCGGCCAGCTTACCTGCTTTTATTTCTCTTTTAGTAACTCCATATATAATGTATAAGATCTATCCTCCGGAAACTAAGGACACGCCTGAGGCACCTGCTATGGCAGCAAAGAAGCTGGAGCAGATGGGACCCGTCACTAAAAATGAATGGGTGATGATCAGTACGATGCTTTTTGCTGTATCATTGTGGGTTTTTGGGTGAGTGTTTTATGAACGCAGTGTTTCTTTTTGAACTTGTATTGCCTAGAACAGACATGATTTGCTTAGGCACTTTGCTTATAGAACTTGCAGCATTGATGTTCAATTGAGAATCTCTATAGATAATCTGTATTATTGAAGACTTCTGTGAAACAGCAGATTTGCATCTTGGTGCAATGCTTCTTGCTGTATCAGATTTTTGGGTTTGGGTTTTTTCTTTCCTAAAGGAGGCCTTATTAAGCCTGCATTGAACTTTATGAAGTTTTATTGGAGGATGATCTGGACAGTGATCAATAAGCTCCAATAGTCTTTCCTGATATTAATTCCTAATATCTGTTACCCCAATCTGATATGAGGTCTGAAACTTTGTCAAAAATAGTTCTGGGATCTCAAAGGATTGTATGACCTTTGGCCAGTCAGATTAATTTTTAAATGCCCCTTGTTAAGCCGTCTTCATCCTCTTTATCTCTTTTCTAGCTTAACAAAATTCTTCACTATTTTCAAAAAAAAATCCTGTTAACTGTTACTTTACGTATTATATTTCCTTTGCTAAAGTAAATTCCAGTTATGCATAGATAAGATTGTTGAAGGATGACAGTGTACTTAGTTTTTTTTTTACGTCTCTTCAGGGATGCACTCGGCATAGCTAGTGTTGTTGCGGCAATGCTTGGTTTATCAATCCTTTTACTGCTAGGAGTCCTGGATTGGGATGACTGCTTAAGTGAGAAGTCTGCTTGGGACACTTTGGCATGGTTTGCTGTCCTTGTGGGAATGGCTGGGCAATTAACCAACCTTGGGATCGTTGGGTGGATGTCAAGCTGTGTAGCCAAAATCCTCCAATCATTCTCGTTAAGTTGGCCTGCTGCATTTGTTCTTCTTCAGGCAGCATACTTCTTCATCCATTATCTCTTTGCAAGTCAGACTGGCCATGTAGGAGCTTTATATTCGGCCTTTCTTGCCATGCATTTAGCGTCTGGGGTACCGGGTGTCCTTGCAGCTCTCGCTCTAGCATACAATACAAATCTCTTTGGTGCACTTGCCCATTACAGCAGTGGGCAGGCCGCTGTCTACTATGGAGGTACCTAAACAGCTCTTTTTATTATTGTTTTGTTTTTGCCAGGTTTTCTTTATCTATTCAGTTTCAGAATATACTCCACCGATAAGGATGTTTTTCTCTGTTATCATCAGTAGCTGGTAAAATCCGTGTCTGTATATTTCTTGGATTAATTAAGTAACGACTATATATTTATTTTTCTTTCTTCAACAGCTGGCTATGTAGATCTTCCAGATGTGTTTAGACTTGGATTTGTAATGGCCATGATTAATGCTGCAATCTGGGGAGGCATTGGGACGTTCTGGTGGAAATTTTTGGGCCTCTATTGAGTTTCTAAAGATGTAAGTTAAAATTCCTTTGCTTGACGTTCTAGTTTTTTTGGTTTAGAAGCGTCATATTCTTCTAACAATGACCCTCAATTTTGTTCCAACTCTTGGACTATCAATTTGGTGGGTTGTCGTTTTTTCTCAATTTCTATTTTAAAGAAATCTCACTGACAGCGACTTGTAATCAAACATTAAAGTAGCCCACTCCAGTTACTTGTTCATATTACTCTCAACTGTCACATGGGCAGAATTCTATTCCTGTTCTTTCCTTTTCTTTTCATCTCGAGTTACCTGGAAGAGTGCTATACACAACCATATCATAGCCCTTTTCCTTTGTCGCTAGTCTCTGTTTTATTCAAACTTGAGTCAATTTGGAAGAGTCTGCAAACATGGTTAGTTAACTTCGTTTCTTGGTTTTGTACAAGTTAACATTTTCACATTTGGGCAATCTTACACATGCAAGTATACACACACGTGTGCCTGCATAAATGTAGTGCTTGACCCGAATATGCTTATGGGTGCATACAGTGTTGTGTGGTCACACACTAGTGCATTTTTCACGTGTATGTACACACATGTAAGGTTGCTGACCAACACGCGTGCGCAAATGAATCTATTTTTGCACATATTCCACGTACCGCGCGCCATCTCATTATATAATACAAGTTTTAACTGAAATTAGTGCAGTTACTAATTGAAAGGTTGGCAGACTATATATACTCATCATTTATGGACTTATAGGCTTTTTAGTACTAAGACGAAGTTTATACTTGGATAAACTTTGATCCCCCTACTTGAAAAGTAAAATGAGGTTCATGTATAATAATCAAAAGCCATCTGCAACTTGGTCGACAGAAACAAACGAAAAACTGAGTGCAAATCTTGGGATATGCTTTATGATATGAAGAGCAGTTATGGCACATGCCATCTGTGATTATAATCTCAAGAGTATCGGGGGTTCTTTTGGATGTTATCCGTCAAAGATATAGGACTAGTCGCAAGTTCATCTCAAAATGATTGTTGAAAGTTAGATGAGTTTTTAAATGTTGGCTTTGGTAGAGAAAGAAAGCAATACCTATCTGGCATGCTTTTTGTTTTCTAAGTTGTGCGGGGGCGACTAAGAGACATATTTGCCATTGTCTTCGTGTTTCCAACAAGGAGGTAGATACATCATCTCCCTGAATCCATCCAGATGTTTATGACACTCAAATAAGAACCAGTCGGGACATAGGAGATAAAAATAGACTGTAAACTGCGTTAGAGAAGAACAGCCATTCAACGTATGAAAGAGACTTTCTTGGACCGATCACCAAAACTTTTTATAGGATGAGGGAAATGCAAATGCAGATTTTCTTCCTCAGTGTGAACGGATAAAATGTTCTTTTGTTTCTATCGATTCTGATTACCCTTTGACAAAAACCGGAAAAGGTGAAAAGAACTGAAGAACTCGGCACGTTCAGGTTCGGTACGTGGCTACTAATCTAACCACAATCAAACCGAAAAAGGAAAGAAAGAGAAAGAGAAAGCAGTACAGGCCTTTCAAATCAATCTCCATCGCCCAATCCAAACACTCGAAATCCTAGAAAAAAATTTCTAAAGTGCAATGCATCACCAAAACGAGGAGAGAGCAGGTGCTCAAAGTCTTCATAAAAGATTCTGCTCCCCCATTTTTCAAAACAACAGGCACGAGGCTCGCAGTCTGACAAAGGCAGAAAGTGCCCAAAAATCAAAGCGCAGTAGGTCCGACCATCTCTTCTTCCCCTGTTCAAAACACCCCCAGTTGCCGAATTTCTTCGTTACATGGGCTGTTGAGCACTTGTCTCGTGGGTGTGTCTTGAACACCTGGTAGCTTAAAGTTACTCCTCATCATTGTCCTTGCAGCTAGCTTGCATGTGAATTGAGAATAAAAGAAGAAAAAAAAAAAGGAAACAAAACGAATCAATTCGCTGTGGCTTTCTCGGAGACGTGGGACTGGTTCGTCTCCCTAATCTGCCACTGCACTTTTTGGAAAGGAAGATATAAAAATTTGAAACGATCTTACTAGAAGTGTGTGTCAAAGTTTCAGTTGGGATTGATTGCTTTCTATCATGGGTTTGCGGCTGTCTTCCCAACTAGCCTGGCGTGTGGTGCTTGTCACTTGTCACTTTGAGAGACTCCGACTGGGCAAACCAGAAAACACCATCTATGCATCTCGTAGAATCACACACATCCATCTTTCATTCTTTCTTTCTCCCAATCCTGATTCCAAAACCCATATTAATTTCTGTAACTCAATGTTCTGTGCTCGAATGCAGCATTTGAGAAGACCCAACTCCACTTTTCCTCCATTAACACAGATCAAATCCATCCAACTCGATTGACTAGTATAGTGCACTACCCCCAACCGTTGCTTTCCGAGCAATAAAGCTTCCCGCCTGCCCTGACCACCGGCATTTAAAAATCAAAGCATTTCCACGACAGGCCAATTCGCCCACATTGAAGCTGGGGGGGTCCCTCTGCAGACAGGAAGAAAAAGAAACGACGCATGGAGATTGAGAGTAGGAGATAACTTATCTGAAACTCCAAGTGGAGGGAGTGAGAATTAAACTCGTGAAAAGTAAAGAGCCACGCACAGCCTACTCTTTTGTCCGTTTTGTGGGTTTATAGCCGCATGTCAGTGATTGAGTGGGAGCAAAAGTCCAAGATTAGGTGAGGCTTTGCTATCTGAGTAGCTCTGAGTTTTCACCAAATAGGACGGAAACACAGGTTCTGTCATGGGACCTATTGAAAAACGAACAATCTTCCTATCTGATCATGTAATTGCTCAACCAAGGGTTCATTGTCACTTCTTGAATGTGCTTGCTTAAGAATTCTTTTAGCCTTTGCCTTCTACCTCAGAACTCAGCTGGATTAGTTGACAGAAGTTAACATCATCAACGTGTTCATTTGGGAATGAGGATCTCCAAGGATGATATGCATCGCCAAGAACGCAATGCCATATGTTTTATTGTATTTTTACTTGATTATAGTATTTAGTATATATATATATATATATATATATATATATATATATTCTATACATTAAGTACTACCACCAATGGTTTAAAAACCGGACAGGCCATCAAACGGGTGTAAATTTAATATTATCGTAGTGTTGAAGTACATGAGAAAGTGCAAAAAATTGAGTTCTGCTAATTAGATCGTTTTATAGATAATCGTAAATTTGAATCTCACCGCAAATGTAAAACGTTACGTCCCATTATAAACCCTTGCAGAAAAATATGGCGGTAAACATATCACAAAAAGAAAAAATTATAAACCCTTGCATATCAGAGAAAAAGAAAAATTCAAAAGCGCACGTGTGGCAAGGCCCTATAGTTGTCGGAGAAGGTCCCACCATTGTCTTAATGTGTACGTGAGATGCAGTGACTGGATTGTGTTACATCCGACGTGGATAAAGACAACGTATCATCATTCATCAGTGTTCCTTTCTTTTCAATTTTCAATCCCTTCATCACGACCGTACTTAAGTGCCCCAGTTGTGGGACCACCCTAATGCCTTGTGCCAACTTTTGTTTCCCGTGTGACGGGTTCCCTTCTAAATCCTAATTAATACGAAGCTCCACAGGTTTAATCATTAGTTCGGTTTTTAAAACACTGATTAATTCACTTATTTTGTTGGTAAGAAAAGTTTTTTAGTGAAGTTTTTATAACATGACAAAAGAGAGTATATAGGTGAGTCCCGCCAATGGTTCGACCTATTTTTGTTTTCTTTTACTATAGAAAATGATTAGAACTATTTATCAAATTTATTATCATTTTATATTTACTATATTATTGCATGTATTCATA
The DNA here is from genome assembly GCA_022405105.1 of Aristolochia contorta. Classification (NCBI taxonomy): domain Eukaryota; kingdom Viridiplantae; phylum Streptophyta; class Magnoliopsida; order Piperales; family Aristolochiaceae; genus Aristolochia; species Aristolochia contorta. The sequence goes on along the minus strand of CM039668.1, from coordinate 1,561,852 downwards.
TTTAAATTATTTGAAGATTTTTCATATCTTTATTATTTTTAATAATAAATTTAATATGATAAAATAATGAAAAATGATTTAAGAGTTTTTACATCATGGTGTGGCAGCCTAGTTGGTAGTCTAGATAAGGTTAAGGTTTAGACTTACGTAAAGAATGGTAGATAGTTCCTACTTTATCTCTAGAATACCAATGAGGATGCCATTTAAATTGTAAACTCACAATAAAACTTGAAAGTGCACATATCACCACTCTAACATTATTATTAGAGCGGTGATATAAGTATACTGCAGGTTTTTACTTCTAAGACTTTACATCCTAACGTGGCATCGACGTTGCAGCTTAGTAAAAGATAAATTTGGAGATAAATCTTCAAAATTTTAATTTTTTAATAAAATATTATTAATCTATTCTTTGGGTAAATGCTAAACCCTAGATTTTCTCCTACTAGGCCGCCAACTATACAGCCACGTCAGGATGTAAAACATCCAAGGAAGTACTGATATTATTTTTCTTATTATTAACCTATCATTAGTCGGTATGTCATGGGGTACTTCGGAAGAGTGTAAAATTATTAATGACTTAGGTTAACATCTTACTTTGATCTAATTCGCTAGGTAAACGCTAAACCTATTCATTAATTTTCTCCTACTTGGACCGCCAACTATATAGCAAGTCAGGATGTAAAACATCTAAGGAAGTACTGATATCATCTTTCTTATTATTAACCTGTCATTAGTCAGGTGGTATGTCACGGGGGTACTCGAGAAGAGTGTAAAATTATTAATGACTTAGTTTAACATCTTACTTTGATCTAATTCAACTGGATTAAACCAAAACCTTTACCACCTCGGAGAGCTCAGAGATTAGCGTCGTGGTTCCTTTGAAACGGACTCGGCCCATTAAGCCCAAATACGACTTCGCCCATGGACGAGTGCTTCCCAACTACACGTGTAAGATGCCCAACACATCCTCGCACTTTAATCATCCGATGACCGGTCCCACGAGCTGTCGGTCGCGATCTTGTGGCCCCGTTTACGCCTGGAGCCCCTCGGGACCACGGATTAAGATGGTACGGCTCAGCTCGGTCTTGCTATCGCGTAGCTTCGTTTTCTGGGGAAGACCCACCCCCCGGGAAAGTGGACCACGGGAAGCTGTGTAGTGTGTACAGACTCCAGACCCTGTACGCGGTACCATGCTTCTTTTTCCGGTGGCACGCCTCAACACCTTCGTCAACCTCCCCCAAAGACTTCACTACAACTCTTAGGGCCCCTACCTTCTAGAGGTGGGGGGGGGGGGGACCCCTAAGAGGACAGAGAATATAAGAAACCCATTTATAAAATATAAATCGAAAAAATAATTTTTTTCGTTTTAATTTGGTAATAAATATATTATTATTTTTTAACATATATGGATTCTTAATTGTAATTTTAATTTTCGAGAACTAATAGGCTCAAGCTTTAAGAAAAAATATATATAATAGCATTTTAAACGTTTGGAAATTGCGGTCCACCTTCTTTGACCTCACCCGCCCACCAAGTTAGAACTTCGAACTGATACCGCTAGCGTCGGAAACCAGAGTGTCAGTTTTCTTTTTTTCTCTGTTTTTTTTTAAATAACTATCTACAACCCAAAGCGTAGCTAGTAATTTATATAAATCTTTTTTTATAATGAAAATAATTTTTATTTTATTATTCATTCTTCAACTTCGTGCAGTAGGTGGAAATTCTCTTTAAATTCAAGAAGTGAAATTCAATACTTAGAAGTTAGAACAGGTTTACCCAGAATTTATTTGGCATAAAAGGGCGGAATTACGACTGCTGTATAATTATCTTAAAGAGAAAAAATGAACAACTTTCAGAAATAAAATAGTTATAATACCCATAAATCACCTCACATTTGGTTAGGTCTTATGTTGAAGCAAGGATAACCAATAATTTTAATTAAAATTAATAATATAAATTAAAGGCAACAAAACTTTAAATTTTGAAAATATGTTTATTATTATTTTTTAATCCTGATAATAGTCGAGATTAAAGAAGAGATCCAGCAGATTCTCTTCGTAACCGATATTTTGTAAATCTTGATGGGTAAGCCCTTCCCTCCCTGACTCCCTAGGCTAAAAGCCTAGAAGCCTACTCAGAAGCCAAATAACGAAAACGCCACGACTCTCTGTCCGTGTCCAGCCCCACGCCGTTGGCACCACACTATCTGCTGACAACAGCCGAATCTCGTCGGCGCGGCTTCGTTCGGCTCCACTATCCCATCCGTACATTCCTCTCTTTTTTCGCCTTTTTTTTTTTTTACGTACTTTTCTTTCTTAAAAAAAGAAAAAAAAAACTCAATCATCTGGGCGCGCGGCTCGCGAAGCCAAATATTTTAGGGTTTTTTAATGGATTAAAATCGTTAAACGAAATTCCGTTATTTTTAGTCGATTTTTTTATCCTTCACCGATCCCGAGAAATATCTCCCCCGGGAACGGTCGAAAACCGGCGACTCCCGGTCACCGCGTTTGCATTTGGGATTTCATTTCTCATTTCGGCTTCATTTCATTTGCTCCCGCGTAACCAGGGTCAGTTTCTAACCTCCGTCTAACCCACCTTGACCTTTTATTTATACACAGAGTGAGAGCAGCGCCTCCGGGTCGCTGGATACACCTTCGGACTCTTTTTCTCTTCTCTGGATCGCTCTCTCTCTCTCTCTCTCTCTCTCTCTCTCTCTCTCTCCCTCTTTCTCTCTTGTTGCTTAGTTCAGTCATCAGTGTGTTATCGATTTTGTTTGATTGATCGATCGATCGATCATAGTGTAATGATGAGGTAGAGGAGGAGGCGGGAGGGCGGGAGGGCGGGGATTGTATATTATATAAGAAATTCAATATAATCGTTCTGGGTTCTCTTGATCCCATTAGAGAAAGGGGGGTGGTGTTGAATGATGGGCCTTGAAGGAGGGGGAGACGGAGAAGTGGGAAGAAAGCAGAAAGGTGGGGGAACGGAGGGGGGCTCTGTGAAGTTCAGAGGCTTTCTTTCGATCCCTCTTTGGTTGTCTCAGTCTTCTTTTCAGCATGATACTAGATTGCCTTAATGAGGTGAGTTTTCTAAGTGGCGAAATAGCTGCTTGTTTGCAGTTGCAGTACCCGCCGCTCTGAGACTAAAGCCTCGAGTCTTCCAAGGAAAAGAAAGAGAGAGAGAGATTCGCTTGGTTTTCCCTAGTTATTTCGGTGTTGGGTCCTTTTATTTTTCGTTTGACAGTCATCATGAAGAGGTTGGCTAGCTCGGATTCGCTTGGGGGAGTGATTTCCATCTGCCCGTCTGCAGGTAAAATTAAGTGGGGGGAGTAGTACTCATGCTTTCCTTTCTTTCTTGTTTTTCTTTCAGTTCTAGATCAGGTTCATGATTCTGCATTGGGGGACTTGTGCATCAACTGGGTTCTTAATTCCATCTTCTTCTAGTGTAGAGAAGAGCATGCCCGATCTTACTATTTTTGCTGCATATGCTCATCGTCGAATTGCGAATGGGTCTGATGACTTGGGATATTCTTAATTGTTCGTTCATCAGTAACAGCACTGATTCTCCTTTTGTTTGTTTGTTTTGTTTTTTTTTTTTTTGTTCTTCCAGACGAGAAGGCTTCTCTAGTAGTGGGCAATAACAGCACTGGCAGCACTGTTTACGACAGGGGATTCCAATCCATCCTGGACGGACTGAACGACGACGACTCTGTGGAGGAATCGGGGCAGATCTCGGAGAAGAAACGGCGCTTAAGCGTCGATCAAGTGAAGGCCCTGGAGAAAAACTTTGAAGTGGAGAACAAACTCGAACCGGAGCGGAAGATCAAACTCGCTCAAGAGCTCGGCCTTCAGCCCCGTCAGGTTGCCGTGTGGTTCCAGAATCGCCGAGCCCGCTGGAAAACCAAGCAATTGGAGAAGGATTACAACCTCTTGAAGGCGAATTACGATTCCCTCAAGCACAATTTCACTGCCCTTCAACATGACAAAGAGGCTCTATTGGCTGAATTGCAGGAGCTTAAGTCGAAGCTCAAGGAAAAAGACGAAGAAACAAATGGTTCGATCAAAGAGGAAATGAGCCCGGATAATACCCAGGAAGGAGAGACGACCCTCGTCTCGGAATCGGAAAACAAGGCTTCTAATTACCAAAGTAAAACACTCAACAACGAGGACAGCGATTCGAGCGCTGTTCTTGACCACAACAGTCCTGATCAGCAGCCAATTTCACCGAACGGGTCTGTTGTTCCCCAGATGACGATGATGATCTCTCCCGTCATTTCTTCCTCCCTCTCCTTCGACTGCGGATCTTCTTCGTCCACTTCCTCCATAAACTGTCTCGACTTCCCAGAAACCAGGATCTCCTGGAATGCCCACAAAGGCTTCCACCAGTTTCTGAGGATGGAAGAGCACAATTTCCTCAACTCTGCGGAGGAATCCTGCAACCTCTTCTCCGACGTGCAAGCCCCCAGTCTTCCGTGGTACTGCGGTGACCCATTTAACTGATCAGGGGGAACGGCACCGAGACGTGGCCTGAACCACCAGGGGAAGAGTTTTGTAAAAATGGGAATGTATGTATCTTTTGATCATCCACCCTTTTCTTGTACAAAAAGACGTTTTCTTTCAGAGCCTGTTCCACAGACACCCGAAAAGAAAGAAGAGGGAGAGGTTTCCGGAAGCGGGAGGGAAGAAAGGCTGGAAAAAAGAGAAACCTGCCTTCACTGAGAGAAGAAAAGAAAAGCTGATGCAGGAGATGATGAGAGGAGATGAAACTGGGAGTGACGACTGGCAGATTTTTACGTGAAGATTGCAAGGCATTAAATTTTTGTTGTTCCCACTGGAAGTAATAATTCAAATAATAAAAAATCATTAAATTCTCTTATTCCAAACCATTTTATTGAAACATCGATTAATTAATGCAACTTACAAAATAAATCTCGTGTGGAAACTAGCTGTTCTATTCTCCCCATTAGAATCACCTTAAAACCGTATATATGAATCACTCTCGTGATTGATAATATAAAGATAACATTACAACCTAATTAAACATGTTCACAAAAGTGAAAAGAAACTCATTCTAAATCCGAATTAATGTGCTCTGCTTAGATTAGCCCAGTTTCCCATTATATAATATCCATTTTTCTTTATACAGCTACGTTATTTTTCGTAATAATTGATTAATTACTTTGATGAAGGGTTATTGAAAGTTTTAATTACTACATTCATTCAAGTTAGTATATAAATTTTAATGTTTGATCTCTAATTATTACTTAATTTTATCCCAAATTCTTCTGACAACACGAGAGAGAGAGAGAGAGCTGCTTTCAAAACGGTTATGATGATTTATGATAAGTTCATCCTTGGCAAATAGGGGACATTGAATGAGTATGGATAAATGCTAGAATACACATGCATACTAAAACTATTTTTGTCTTATGATTTGCCTTCTTTTTTCCTTTACAGGGAAACTTTGGTGATTTTTATTTCATATCTAAAAAAGCTCTCTCTCAAACAAGAAAAGAGTGTACGTGACAAGTGAGTGTAGTGATGTAATTTGATCTTATAAAACAAATCTTACCAAAAACAACTTTCAGTTCTTATGTAAAGATTTTTAGGCAGAAATACATTTAGGCTGGACGTCCATAAAAGAAGAAAAGCTTTCCCCAAGACTCAAGCCACCTTTGTAAAGGAAGCAAGAGAATAAAAGGAAAAACTTTTAACAACATTTGAAAAGAATTATTAAGAAACTATTTGTTCTTCACTTTTTAATTAGCTTTTTTAATCTTCCAAATGATTAATAAAACTAAAGTATATAATACATACTGTAAAAATATATGTTACAAATTAAATATATATTATTACTTTCATTAGAAAACATTACCTAGTACCCATTCAAGAATTCTCTATAAGCTACAACAGAGGAGTGTTCTCTAATGCAAAATTCTTATATTAAACCTAAAAATTATAGAAAAAAAAAAAGGTTAAGAATCTGAAACCACCCTACAAATTTTTTAGGTGTATGGGTAGGACAATTTAGAGAAATTAGGCAGAGAGATACCCCAAAAAGTCCATTTTCAAGTTGCTCATTTTCACATTTGAAAGCAACAATACTTCCCTTTTCAGGAACAATATTGACAGCCAGTCCCAACTAAAAGCACCGGAAAGTAAAGAAAAGAAAAGAAAAAATCAAAAGCAGATGGAGAGACTAAAAAGCCGGGCCTGGAGTACACTCCCAGACTCCGTAGGACCCCCCTTCCCTTCCCCCACTAAAAAGACCGTGCGCATGATTGGATCCCAATGGCCCCCCCTTTTTACCCCCATCGAGAAAAACAAAAAAACAGCCAGCAGCGGCTGCTCGGCGTCCCTCTGCAAGGGTACCCCACCCTACTACCCCATTAACGTGTTTTTTTTTTATAAACACACCAAAAAAAAAAGCGAGAAAAGAAAAGACGAGTCTAGCTACTTGGACCTTTCTTTCCCATTCTCGCTTCTCTCTATTCACGATTTCAGCGGCCACCACAGCACATGCATGCATACGTGCGGAAAAAGAAAAGAAAAAAAGAGAAGATTCTTTACGTGGGACCCGGTGAGACATCCGGTCCCCCCCTCCCACCTTTCCTGGGACCCGCTCCCCTATTCAATGAAAAGGTCGGAACGCGAGCCCCATCTGGCTTTATCTCCCCACATTGCTTACTTTTCATTTCTACTTGTTTTTTAAATTAATTTTCTGAAGGATAAATTAGTTCCGTTTTATAATTTTAAATTATTTAATTAATATTTAGTCGTGCCCCATTGACAGTGTTAGTGTATTGGGTGGCATGTTCCTCTTTTGCCCACGCAACCCATAAAAGTAACATATACTAAGATTTGTATGTATGTGATATGCGCAGCTAGCTAGCTTCGGATTCCAAGATTTCCTTAAATTCTCTTTTTTTTAAAAGCGTTTACACCCAATGCATTATATATGTGGGGTTTCGCCCAAGATGTGTTGTTCTCTTCGAGATTCGGATATAAATCGGATCCTAACTTCCCTGTTCGGAGTCTAGAATCCGAAGAGGGTTCTTTTGGATCCGGATATTCGAAAAGTATCCCAATTATCCGAACTTCCGGATGGTATCTAGACATTCGGATTTTGGTCGGATGTCGATAAAACCGGCATCCGTTTCCGGGCCGCCTCCGGTTGCTAAAAAAGTAGATCTGATACCGTCTCCCACGTGTCGCAGGCATCGTCCGTCCACGTAGACCCTATTTTCTGAAGCATTTCTTCCACTCAACCACTCGGAGCCACCCTCCCTGATAAATAATAATCCTTTAATATTCCCGTCTTTATTGATTTGTGTGAATGGAGATTCTGTTGAGATTATTTGGGAGTTATATAATACCCCCAAAGACTTATGTCACCAAAGTCACAAAGTTCTGCTGCAATTGTGGTGAGATTTGAGGGGGAAAGCGATAGATGGGAAAAGAATTTTCAGTGATGTCTACTTTTCTACTTTTTACCTTTTTTTTCTTCTAGAAGAAGGTGACATTTTATATAAATTAGGTCTTGATAGGCTATGTCTATGTTGTGGTCTAATTCCCATGCAAAAAGTGATTATTATCATTTTTATTATTATTATTATCATTATTATTTTTACATTTGTTACCGCGTACTTTGTTTTAACTTTGTGGTGGGTGTGTTTGTCTCAGCCTATTGCAATCATAGTAATAAATTGCTTATTTATTTATTTATGAAAAATCTTATTTTATTAAAATTAAAATTATTATATTTAATTACCGACACAGTTAAATCTCAAACTAAGTAGAAACTTCAAACAAGAACATCTCATTAAAATTACAATTGTGTTATGTGAAGGGGAGTGAGGCACGTAAGTAGTATAAATCTTACAATAAAAGGGTTAACATTAAAGGACATCAACACACCATTTTTAGAGGTTAATCTTTTAATGAAAAATTTTTTATTTCACTAAAACGTAAATTCATCAAATATTTTTTCCGTTAATTGAACTCTCCTAATTAATAGGAAAAATGGGGAGATATTGTTTTTTCTTCATATGGATTTGTGTGTGTACTACCCTAAACCAAGATAGGCATGAATTTAATTTGGAGATTGGAGATGTAAAAACTAATCGAGACACTCTATGTAGTCCAATCGGTCTTATTAAATATAACATTTAGGTCCTCATCTATCACGTGGCTAGTTTTTTGGGTATAATATATGCCCTCAGTGTAAACACTCATCTCAAATGAATCCAATTAGAGTGGAGAATTTCACCAGGAGATCAACTAATCCCTACTAAAATAAAACCTAATTGGTAGGGCGTCATATTCTTTGAAAATTGAACTAGGACATTATACGTTGAAAGAAATCCTTTAGAGTGGATTCCCTAAAGTTGAAATCTATTTTTTAATCAAAATTTGGGGGATTAGATGGTGATGGGAGTGGGGACCCTTGGTTTAAATTTTAATTAATTTCAGCATCAAATGTTCACTGATTATGATGTTAAAATTTTGTGCCGCCATACAAGCAGTTTCAAAGCACCATTTTCATACCGTGTTAATGAAATGTTGGACAACGCATAACACTCCATATTTCACTTATTAAACTCGATTAATCACTGAATTAAGACACGCGTAAATGCGGTGGCTTAAGTTAGAACTACTTTATATTCGCATGATTCATGCAATATATAATATTTCGGTTCAGAATTCATCACTCAACTTGAACTGGATTAATTAGCTAGATTACCCCAATAGAAACCAGACGTTTCTTGCGCACGTTTCTGTAGCTGTACATACGTGGATGTCTTATGTGGCATCTACGTCAGAAGCCACTTTGGCAAAGAGAAAACCTATTTTCTCTTCCCCCCCCTGTCGGAGGCCGAAAAGAGCGGGAAGCCGGAGCCGAAGAGAGGCCGGAGCCGGAGAGAGGCCGAAGCCGGAGAGAGGCCGAAGCCGGAGAGAGGTCGGAGCCGGAGAGAGGTCGGAGCCGGAGAGAGGCCGGAGCCGGAGGGAGGCCGGAGCGTGAGGGAGGCCGGATCCGGCGAGCTTCACATCATCCTCCGGCGAGCTTCACGTCATCCTCCGGCGAGCTTCACATCATCCTCCGGCGAGCTTCACATCATCCTCCGGCGAGCTTCACATCATCCTCCGGCGAGCTTCACATCATCCTCCGGCGAGCTTCACATCATCCTCCGGCGAGCTTCACATCATCCTCCGGCGAGCTTCACATCATCCTCCGGCGAGCTTCACATCATCCTCCGGCGAGCTCGTCTCCTTCCTCCGTCTCCCTCCCGCTCCCCGGCCTCCCTCCCGCTCCGACCTCTCTCCCTCTCCCGCCTCCCTCAGTCGGAGGCGAGAGAGGGTGGACTGGCTAAAGTGAATGTTTCGATTTTCTCTTTGCAGAAGTGACTTGTTATGTGGATGCCACATAAGATATCCACGTCAGAAGCTACGCAAATGTACACCTACATAAATGTACAGCTAGAGTAACCTACTCTTAGCATTAGGGCTATTGCAATAGAGTACTAATGGCGATTGTTCTCCTGCGATATCTAATGCCGTATCTCCTGCGATAGAGTACTAATGGCGATTGTTCTTCTCCCGCAGCCGGCATCGAATAAAGAAAACCAGTAAACCCAAGCGGAAGGAAGATGAAGCACGGCTCCCCGCGCGGGAAAGACTCTTAATTTGAGAGTATCTGATATATAATTGGGGGATTCCGTTGTTCTAAGTCTTTGCATATTTTAAATGATCAAAACAAAGGCCACAAACCATAAAAATCACATTTTGGTTGAGAAATTAAAATTAGTGTATTTGATAAAAGTTTTAGCTCCAAATGACTGGTCGAAATTAGAAACTTTATTTCTAATTAATAACTTAGAAGTATTTCCGCTTGTAAATTAATACGAGCAAAGAGGAAAATCTCACCTCTCTTTGAGAGGAACAACCTAGCATTACTTGCACTAAATTGTCGTTAATTTTTAAGACATCAGATATAGAAGACGTCTTTGCTAACGCCACTTACCTTAGTTTTCGTCGACCAAATCAAAGAATAAAATTACAAAAACTTTAATTTTTGTTTAAAAGTGAGAGCAATGAATTGGGGTTCAGACAAATAACAAATGATAAGAAATTCATATTGTCGGGTGTAAGTTAGTTTATTTTTTGTTTAAAGTTTAATCCACTTGTTTATCATCAGTTATGGTGAAGCAAGACCTATCAAAGATTATTCGGATTACGACTTAATTTTTTTTTTTAATATGATGGGAGTTTTTTAACATTCATAAGTATGAAAAGCAAGTAGGAAGAACATTATAAAACATTAATCAATTGGACTATATATTGGGTACCAAAAACATTATACTAGTGCCACCAAACCAAATGTTCCTTCTCACAAAGTTTAATTTATTACAAAAAACAAAATATTTAAATCCAAGCATCAAGGTGGCTCACTTTTTTTTTTACTTTTAATAATTTTATTCCCACGTCGTTGTAGAACCTGATGAACCCAAGTTTTCGGGATTAATGAAAGGTGATGTACGAATTTTAATTTCTCATGACTCCCATCTTAAAAATGGCTTATTTAATTGACTTCGTGTTCTGTAAAATAAAATAAAATTTTTTGTTATGCGTTGTAGCTGGTGGAATGTTTGGTAATTATGAACAGGGAAAAAAGATGCGGGATATTACTTGGAATCTAAAACATGTGGGCGCGGTGTTATGGGCTGCCTGATGACATTTGGAAAGGGGTTTCACTTTCTTGATAACAATTATCAAATTAATGAAGCGCACTTGTCTCTCTTTCTTTTGTTTTAGAGAATTAATTCAGGTCTTATCCCTAAAGTATGGACATGCGAAGAAAAGCCAAACATGTTTGCTTTTCTTCAATTCAGATTTAAAAAAAATTGAAAGGGGGTTTAGGAAAAAGAAATTGACCACTTGACTCCCCCTCATTGTTTTCTGATTGAGATTCTATAGCTTATTAGACATTCATTTTTCTAAGAAAAATGCTATATACACTTTCTACACTTCCAGTGTAATCCACATTAGGAATATTTTGATGGCTACACCTAAAGAGAAGTGTACAAAGTACATGCACATTAAAATGATATCAGTACTTTATGATTTTATTTCAGGTTTTACACCCTGGGTGTAACATGGAGAAAATAGAGTTTAAGGTTTAACCACATTATTTATAGTCTATTACCAAACCTCTCAGAAAGTCAATCCCGACTTTTTGGCACACAGTTTGTGTGTCTGCTGGATTCATCATTTGGCGTTTTTTTTTCCACAAAATTTGACCTTCTTCTCGTGTAATTACCGCAATGCCACCGTGGGCCGTAGTGTAAACGCATCCACTTTCCTTGGGGGCCCTCCGAAAAAGATGGAAGGAAATCCTCCCACGTCCTCGCGTCCGAGGCGAAAAAAGCAGATAAGGGCAAAAAGGTCATCTAAGCCGGCACAGGTGGGACCGATGAGACAGTGATGCTGGAGTCCACCCAAGGACACGCAACGAAGTCGGCGGGTCCCACACAGGAAGAGTGGGGCCACGTGGGTCATGTGGCCGCCGCAGTCAGTGGGCCCTTGCTCGCTTTTGAAGTGGGCGGCTGCAGTCAGTGGGCCCTTGCTCGCTTTTGAAGTGGGCCCTCGCACGCGACGAAGAACACCAAAAGGAGACACACAATGCGCGGCCTTTGGACGGAGCCAATCGCTCCTCCTTCCGTCCGTCCCATTCGGAAACGCGGGACTCGGAGACTCGTCACCGGTGACCCTCTCGCCCCTCTTTCTCTCTCTTAAACTAAATCAACTCTAACACAAACCTCCCTTCTCTTCTCATTATCTCTCTAGATTAAGCCTTCTCTCAACAAATTAAACCTATAATACCTTTATTTTTGGAGAGGGAGAGAAGAGAAGAGGAGGACAGCGAGGTAATCAAACAGCGACGTCCGTGGGACCCCCGCGAAGTCGCCCAATTTTGACTCGCGAAGGCTGTCGACACGCGGCCGGGAGCGAAGTTCTCACGTGTCCCCACGGCGCGGATCCCTAGGCCACAAAGTTCGGGATATCATTGCTGTGCGGACCGGCTCTCGTTAATTGAACCCGGGTTGAAAAAACCGGTGAACACCTAAATTAAAGAAGAAAAATTTATATTTTATATTTTATAAAAGAGTAATGCTAAAGCGTACACTACTGTTTACTTTTTGGGTACACCCCGAAGTGAAGAAAAATAAGTTTCTGCTACGTAATCGCGTAAATATTATATCTATCTGTCAGTGTCCATAGGTGTGGGACGTTTTTTTACTTTTTCCTTTTCACTGTTTTTCACGCTATAACTTTCTCGGAAAAAAAAATTTCTCAAGCCTTTTTACAGACGATCGTAGCGCCAGTAACAACACCATTGGCCGTGCACTGAGACTTGTCTAAAGCTTTTCACGAAAAGCGTCAGGCGCGCATCCAGGGAACGCGGTCACTGCAACTCTGCAACAGTTCACACACAATACAGAGGCGGATGTGCAGAGAGAGAATCATCAGAACTCAGAAATACAGAGGAAGACTGACAGAGTCCCTCGCCGTCCGTGAAGGTCGGTGTAGCATCTATATATCTTCTACTACTAGTCTCTATCACTGTCCGTAATCGCACGTTGTGACGATACTCTGTTGCGACAAAAAGCCACCCTGTATTCAATCTCAACGAAGCATCGCGATCAGAAAACAAAACCGTGTGCTGAGTGGAGACGGTTGCGGATTGGTTTCTTGTTTTGGGAAGGGAAGATGCTCGAGATCATGCTTTTCTCTGATTCGGAGAAGGGCGGCCCGAGAGTGTGACCGACTCTTCCAGTTGAACCTGCAAGTTGGGAGTTGTTTAACACTTGTTTCCTGTTCAACATTTTGTCGATTAGAGAGAAGAAGAAGCACACTCGTTAGTTGATCCGCAGCTTGCGAATACAAAAAGTGGTGCAAATGAGCATTGGAAAGGCTTCGATGTAACTCTCATCAACTTGATTGCTTGACGCTGTCGTTTTTGGGGATCCGAGATGGCTTTCCATGGCGGTGAGATCTGATCTGAACGACTGATCAACTGCCAGAGCTTGTGTAGCTGCTACCCATCGAAGACCGTTTACCATTAAGATGATATCAAATCAAATGGTACACCAAATTTTGTCTGCAAATATCTAGTTAGTAGCCAGAGAGACACAGTAAAAGAAACAGCATTTGCAGCTGGAAAGTAGCTCACTATCAGACACCCTTTGTACAGAGATGAAAGGAGGATAAGGGCATTCAGGGTCAATTTACAGGATTATACTATTCATCACACACGGATTGAAAATCTTTAGGAACCCAAATCTATCATATCCTAGTTTTTCTTTTTATCTTCAATTTGGATATTAATCAGCATGCGAAATCCTCTATAATGGATAAATGAAGTATTCTAGCGCGCTGCACCGTTGTCATACAAAAGCTTTTGTACAGCAATTCCAAGTTCTATCATAAATACTGTTATGAGTCCTTCGAGGAATCAACCCACAAAAAGAGAAGTGCTGCAAGTTATCTTAAAGACGGCAACATAAGATACCATTCAGAAAATAAGAGGTGCAGAATTTAATGGCTTCAGAAAGAATGTTGCAAGTATTATTCTCAATAGCTTGCAACCAGTCACGTCTACGCATACGAACAGGTTAGGATTAGGTTATTCTCTGACTTTATGAATCAAGGCCAATCTGGCTGTGCACTTATTCTCTTTGATCTATCCAGGACGTGCTAAACCACAACATGAACAAGCATATAACGGTGTAGCCACTACAAATGACTTACCAAGATGAGGAGCAAAACAAAAACAAAACTCTGATTCCTTGTCAAATAAATCTTACTGGTTCACCAAAATTAGCAATTCCTAGAGTCATAATATGATAATACAGTACCAGCTTCATTTCCCATTCACCGAAGGAACACTTCTACTGGTTGACACAAACACAAGAGAACCAAATGCTGGCTTCTCCTTCCTTCAGCCGTTAGAACCACAGAATTTGTTTTAAAACACGTCCCATGACTGGTGGTAAATTTCTAGCTTCAAGGCACTATGTAAGATTTGAAATTCAGAAGTGTTGTTTGAGAATATCATATAGAAATTGTACTGAGCAAGAAAACCACCACAAAGCTTTATTTTATTCAAAAGGGCTAACAAAACCCATATCATGCAGCCACATTCTCAAACCAAGAGGATATAGAGCCTAGGGATGACAATAGATTAAGTCAGTGTTGGGTTTCTGGAAGCGGACATGACCCACAAACCTGCACACGATCCAAACCTGAGACTGTTGAAAACTCAAACCTATAACCGGACATGTAACTGACCTCTGTCTCTACAAAACCCAAGGGTACCCAACTACCCCAAACCATCTTAGCAAACCCACGAATTTTGATTGATTTATTAAATAAATTTTCAATTAAAAATCAAAAGTATAAGGTCAAGAGGTAATCCTGTACCCAACCCCTCCCTCTGACGGTTGTACATACAAAACCCATCCCCACCCAATTGGGTAGAGTGTTAAAAGAGTTAAAACCCATCCCCACCCAATTGGGTAGAGTGTTAAAAGAGTTAAAACCCATCTCCACATTAAGCAGGTCGGATCGGGTCAGTTGGGGTTCCTTTAAACCTCATCTATTCTCATTCCTATATAGGGCTGTAATGAGATTAGGGATATCAACAGATTGAGCAATTCCAATTCCCGATCCGATTCAAAACTCAAGATAACCAAGATCCAATATCTGAAATACTATCTGAAGTCAGATATCGACATCCCATCCGAACGGATAGTGTTCAAATTTGGGTTTAACTGGATCCGAGATAAAGAAAAAACCTAAATCTTACCTTCTGTTGAATATCATTCATTCCATGTATCTGCTGCAACATTTAAGACTACAATGCAAGGGGCAAGAGGAAATGAGAGCGAGAGGAGAGAAAATAGGGAGAAGATTAGGGAAAAGAAAGGGAAAAGAGGGTAAAAAGAAGCAGCCAATATCTCATGTAGAAAAAGACAGGATGGAATCAAAGAAAGGGAAAAGTGAGAAGAGTCGAATAGAGGAAAAAGATGGGTAAGAGTCACAAAGAGGAAGAGAGGGAGAAGGAAAAGTGCAAGAAAAGGAGACAAAATGGAGGAACAAAAAATAGGAGAAAAGAGGGAGAAGGGAAGCGAAAGAGAGCGAGAAGAGATGAAGTGAGAGAATAGAGAGGGAGGAGAGAGGAGGGAATCCGAAAGAAAGCATCGTGGAGAAAACAAGAAATGAGAGAAAGGATGAAGGAAAGATACAAGGAGGGATAACATGAGAGGAAGAGAACCGAGTAGGGACAAGAAGAGAGGGAGAAACGAGTAGAGCAATAAAAAGAAAGGGAGAGAAACGAGTAGGAATACAAAGAAAGGGAGAGAAACGAGTAGGAATAAAAAGGAGGAAGAGAAACGAGTAGGAATAAAAAGAGGAAGAGAAACGGGTAGGGATGAAAAGAGAGAAAGAGAAACGTGTACGGATCAAAGAGGGAGAAATCAAGGAGGTTTAAAAAAGAAAAGGTAAGAAACAAGGAGGATTAAAAAAGAAACGGTAAGAAACAAGGAGGGATAAAAAAGAGGGGGAGAAGAGAGAAGGAACGAGGGTGAAGGAAAGAGATTTTCCTTTTTTTATTAATAAAACTAAGAAGATCTGGATCTTTCTATTCTGATTCCGGATCTGAGTTTTAAATTTCGGATTCCAATATCTGATCAGGATCCAAATTGTCCAAGATTTTGGAATAAGGCCCAAAACTTCAGATCAACTACAGATCAGATCTGGATAAATTCCAAAATGATTGACAGGCCTGTGATCCTAAAATTTCTCTCAAGAATAATGGACGAGTAATCAGACATTGGACAATGATGCTCAAGTTGTCACTTTGGCGATGAGGTACATCTAGCAAGTAGTCCATCCAGCTGAGGATTGGAGAGTTCCAAATATTCATCAACATGAATACAGCTTGACAAAGCCATCTATCATTGCATATACCTTCTATTTACAAAGATCGTCTGGCCTTCATTGAAAGAGAAGTAAATAGTTCAAAGTGAAGATACAAGACATCAAGAAAGCAAATTTACAGCATTGTCTAGCAAGTCCTCCAGATGAGCTAGCTCATCAGGAACAAAAAGACCACTCAATAGAATTGAGAAGCAATTAGAGAAACTAGTTCACCACAGAAAGAAGCTATTAGAGCAGTTCATCAGATACAAAAAGACCACTCAATAGAATTGAGAAGCAATTAGAGTAACTAGTTCACCACAGAAAGAAGCTCTTAGAATAGCTTGCATGAACCTTAGACAGGAGTGGTAAATGTAATAGGTATTCATTTCAAACTTAGAAAAGACTCCCATTTTCTGTAATTTTTTTACTTAAAAAAATAACAATAAAAGAAGCCCTTTGTCTTTCATAAAAAGAAAGAAATCCACGTGATCTCCATGACTATTGAGTTTCATGAAATAAGTGATAGACTTAAATTTCAAGAAAGCCAAGAAGATCAGCAGAAAGATACATATCAAAAGTCCAAACAGCCATGCATGCTATTTAGATAATTTAATTGGCCAATGTTCTTCAGAAGTGGCACAACCAACATCCCAAAACCTCCATCCGCTACATAATCCAAGCCCCTAAATCTAGGAAAGCAATTAGTCACCAAACGACCAAGAGCACAAAATTACATTTAAAAGCCATCCACCTTAAGCGAAAACTTATCAGACAGCAAAAAGGAAAATCAGGTCAGTACTCCATTTAATGTCCTCAAGAAAGGAAATCAATTATCATTGCATGAAGAAGGAAAGGTACAAACGCCAGGAGGGGGGATAAGCATTTACTGTTGACAATAAGACAAGGTGATGTTTAACATAAAATTTAAACTGAAGAAAGTGGCATAGGCGATACTTCGAATTGATACACATTTAAGTTAACAAAATAGTCTTTGCAATCCAAAACAAGAAATTTGGCTAAAGCATAACATTTTTTGTTTTGAAAGTTGGTATTTCATTATCAAAGTGCCTAATTTAGGCAAAAGAATGTAATGCATAACATTTTTAACACTGCATAATCTCTTAACATACCTTGAAGGTCGGCTGGGTTTAGGGAGTCCCAAGGAACAGTGCTGGTCAGTGTAGTTTAGCTTTTACAGGGACAGCAGGTTCTTGTCCTCTACTGAGGACGAGGCTCAAAAGTGCTAGCCGGAATCAGACTCTCAAGCAGCATTTCAGCTAGCAAAATTCAAGTTAACTCCACCCTCGTCATCAGCTGGACCACCAAATGTCCCAAGATCTACCAATTCAGTGGCAGATACCGTTGCTAAGAGTGCATAGTATAATCTTGAATTTGGACCTTCCCGGCTTTGTGACCTTTTGCTTTCTTGCTCCTCTTTTTCCTAATTCTTTTTCTTAAACGATAAAGTTTTCATCATTCTCAGCAAATGAAGGTGTTAGTCAGGGTTTAGGGTTTAAAAATTTTTAACCCTGAGGGAAGTCATGTTGTAAAAGCACTGTAAAATTTCTCCCTAAACAAGCTCATACAAACTTACACAACTAAAAAGGCTTAATGAAGTCCAAAGTCTATAGATCAAGCTTAGTCTTTCCACAAGAAATAATTGCATAAGAGAAAAATGCTTTAATAAATGCCAGGGATGCAGGTCATCTCCTTAGAGTGGTCACTTGATAGATGAACATAAAACATTGAGAAACACAAACACCATTCTAGTGGATGGCAAAAGAGCTTGCTCCTTGCCAACCAAAGTACACTGTTCTTCATTAAAAATGTCAAGAGACTTAATTAAAAAGCCCTTACAAGTATAAGAAGGGCTACACAAGTGACACAAGAGAGATCTAGAGAAGTGAACAGCTTTGAAAAAAACAGCTTGTGCAAGCCCATTAACAACGAAGTTGGCTAATCTGAGCACGTAACTCCAAGCAATCAGCCAGTTAGAACATAAATCTGCAATTTCATCAAAAAATTGCTTCAGGCAAAAGGCAGACCCTTTCTTTCTTTCCCAACCACTACTCACAGCACAATAGCCCTTAATTCTGAATTTTTTTTTTAGAAAGTGATTTTTTCAATCCAATTTTCCGTACTCCAGGAGACTCGAACTCAAGACCTCCCCTGACACAACCCGCTGTGTTGCCACTGAGCTATGCTCAGGTTCACCTTAATTCTGCATCTCTCAAACCATAAAGACCAGCGGGACTAGAAACAACCATCAGAAACTGATCCACAATTATTTTTTAAAAAAAATTTCCTCAGACCTTCTGGACCTAAGTTGCTAATAGAATAGCTGTCAAAGTTAAGCTTCACCCAATTTTATAGAAGACATCGCCATCCTACTACTATCAGAGCCTGAGCACCAAACATGAAAATTTTCAATAAAACTTCCTCATGACAGTGCATGGGAAAGGAGATACACATGCAAACTGCTTGAGCACAGAATGTCATGGAACTTTCTAAAATACCTACAAAGGACCAACTTTTGCCTTCAACAATTCTACTATTGGGGATGCAACGAATTGGATTAAAAAGTGAACCCTATCTAAACGGACGCGTTCTACACAAGGATAAGTTTTAAAACCCGAGTAGCAGGAGGGGATAAAGTTTGTATAAAAACCCTCCATGGGGTTAGGTAGGGTATGGGTTTGACTCAAAAAACCCACCCAACCCAGTATGCATGTTTCTAGTTCAAAATTTATTTATTAAGTATAGTTTATAAAAAAAATGTTTTAAAAGGTATTGACCGGATAGCAAAGACAGGTCAGGTTGGGAAAGAGGATCTTTATCATTGACATCTATGAAATAATTGTCTACAACTACAAGCAGGGATATCTGTGACAGAATAGCCTTATCCCTCTGATAGATGAGCCCCCATTTCAGCCTGTACCAAGCCATGCAAACATGCAGAGCTGAAGAAGCTCAAAGCAGAGATCCTCTATGATCTCCAAAAGCTCCCAAAACCACCTGCACTGGGATTACCAAGTGAGTTCCTATTCAACTGTTCACATGCAAACCTGAAGACGCACAAAGCAGTGATCCTCTGTAATCTCCTAACGCTCACTAACATAACCTGTAAAAGGATTACCGAGTGAGTTCTAATCATAATTCAACTGAAAACATGCAAGCCTGAAGAAGCCCCAAGCAGAGATTCTCTGTAATCTCCAAATGCTCCCTAACACGACCTGCACAATGATTATCAGGTAAGTTCCCATCAAAGTTCAACTTCAGCCAACTGAGACGAGTCGAGGAGTGCAAGATGGAGACACATTGTCCAACAGAAAAGGGGTCATTTTCTTGAGAGATCTCGTTCATATGAGGATGAAAGCCTGACAGCTGCAATTATTGGGAGTAGCCCACGGTAACATTGTCCAACAGAGCTCAACCGCCGGAGGACGATTACTGTACCCATATATGTCGAGTATTATTTAGCACACAGAGAACAGAAAGTATGTTTTTCTAATGCAAGTTACATTCTAACAGAACATTGTTTTCTCAGCCTTACAGTCCAAAAAAATAAAATTTTGACAATAACTAAGATCTATTAATTCAGAATAGAAAATGGCAGTATTGACATCCAGCAATCACAGTCTTCCAATAAAACAAACTTCGAATTTCGAAAACAGCTGATAGGGCACATTTCGTCGTTGTCTTGACACAGAGAAAATTTTCGTGAAAAGCTTTATTATCCACCAGTCAACTCATAAATTACACATAACCACAGCCACCACATAAAAAAAACCCACCCAGCCTATAAATACTAAACTCGCCTCTATATCATTGCTCTCCGGCTCTCTTCCTCAACTTCATCGGAAAATAAACCTACTCACTTACAAGACTGACTCTCCTGTAAATCTTCCCTGTCCACCAACTTCTCCTTCTCTTCTTTCGTTCCAGATGGCTCTATAGCGGGTGCCACGGTCGCTCCATCCACCTTCTGTGAGCCCGTCAACCTTGCAAGCACCACAAACGACATCCCTCCGAGAACATTATTCAGACACCTCAAAACTATGACTGAGGCCTTAAATCCCAAAGGCGGCAATCCCTTGGCAAGTAAAAATTCAAAGCCATTCAGAGTCTGATACCGTAAATTACTACTCACTCCCATGTGAATTGCCCAGGTTGAGGCATTCAAGAGGGTGGGCGGGGGCTTATTCGGGGTCTCAAAGTCAGGGTCCATCTTCTTCCTCATTTTGATCAAACCATTCGACAGAGCTGTGCCCACTAGTCCTGCAGCAAACCCCACAGCAGAAAAAAGCGCACCTTTGTACACAAAAGTCCCCAGCCGGTCGAAAAGCGAATAAGCACCAACCTCAAACATGTGGCTCTTGGGGCAGCTCGCGAAGATCGCCGGTAGCGCAGCAGACCCTGAAGCTGCGGCCGTCGGCGCAAGGAGATACATTAGAACAAAGTTTAAAATGGAACCCACCACAAGCGTCGAGAAGACGAAATCGAGCTCATTGAGGCCGAAATTGGGGCGGGAAGCCATGTCACCAAGAACGCACGCGGTAACTCCGACTATCTCTTCCATGAGAACCTTAAAAGGGAACTGCGGATCGGCAGCAACCCTAGATCTCCATCCATTAATGAAAAGGCCAAGAATCCCGAAATCCGACTGATTAGACCGATCGCTGGAATCACCACTATCATGGCTCTTCCCATCATCGCCGCTACCGCCACCGCCGCCTCTTCGACCAGTTCCAGTACCGCCGTCAATCCCTCCTCCAGAATATTCAGTTTTAGGGGGATATTGCGGGTCTCCAGCCGGATTAGAAGTCGCTTTAGGCCGGTGCAAAGAGAGAGTACGATTAAGGTTGGAGGAGTACCTAGAAGTGGAGAGAGCGAGCGATGGAAAATGGGGAGTGTGTTCGACAAATTGATACTTTCCGGCGGTAATACTAGGGTTCCTGAAAGGAGAATACCGGAGTTGAGCCATTGCCGTCAGATCTCCGGCTGGAAAGTGGGAGAAAATGCGCTCCAGAGTGTCTCGTTATGGACTTTTATACGTGAACCATCGAAAGAGCAGCGTTTCGCGCGCGTGTACGCTCTTCGTCACTTGTCGCCAAGGCGGCAGCGTGTCCTCGATTCTCTCTCTCTCTCCACTCCCCAGACGCCCACAGAGTCGACCCACATCGACATGCACTGTTTATCTTCTTCTCAGCCTATCAGGGAAAAAGAAAAAGGCGAACATGAAGACTATACCATAAATCGTTTCGAAACAGAAAAAGAAAATGAACATAATATAATATGTCTTCATCTTAACACCTCCTCAGCTTATAGACTACAAAAATGACACAAAATTTTATTTATATTTTATGTATAAAAAGGGGTTTATAGCTTATTCAGATAAAATTTAACCACCCGAAAGATCCTCAAAAAAAAAAAAAATTTACTAATGCAAGCACTAATATTGAGTTTGGTAATGATATAACTTTGATGAAATTAATCCGAAGGAGTTAGCTATTTGAGCAGTATAACTGTATCCCGCCCTCTGTGCATCAAATCTCCTGTTTCGAATTTTAAGTCTCTCCTAATAGTATTCTACCACCCTAGTTCCTTATCTGATTAACATTTTAAAAATATCAACAATTTCCTTTAAACTTACTTATCATTAAAAATTTAATGATAGATAAAGTTGTATCCGTCACAATTTTAGGTCATAATTTTTATTTTTAAAAATGCCCTTGGCATAGTTTACAAAAACCAATTAAGAGAGATAACTCTATAGTAGAATCATCATGCTAAAAAACGATCGAGAGGTCATCTTTCGAAAAAAATTTATCAATTGATTATAATTTTTTTTTACTTTTTGCTCTCCCAGTAGATGAAAAATATTCTGTAGAAAGTAATACTTCACGGGAACTATTGACACATTCTTTCTGGTAGAGTAACAGAGATAACTCTATCAGTAATTGAGAACATAAATGAAGGATACTTGTTTGTTTTCAGTTAGGAAAACATTTGAATAGTTGTCATTTGATATCTTCTACATATCAATTACAACAAAAATAACCTTGATAAGGAGAACCTTCTTTCCATATGGACGGAACAGAAATGTCAATTACAACCTTCTTTCCAAATGAGACCCGGTTGTGTACTATTCGTTAATAATTGCCATGATTGACTAGGCACTTGGTTACACCTATTCTAAAACGAACTCAGCCAGCAGCGCTTTTAACTTTTACCTCTTAACCTAACTTCGGTTCACCTTTTACGATGCCACGCTTAAATTGGCGGAGCGTCCACGAGGCCCACGAAGAGAAAAAGAAAAAAAAACATATGACTCCGACTGCTACCAACCCACTCATGTAGTCTTTGTCTCGACAAATATGATGGCTCTGGTCGTCGACTTTTCGGTCCACATAAATAATGTTGGGATTTGAAGGACGGGTAGTAATATAATTGTAAATGAGGTAATGAGAGAAGCCATGTATAACCTTGCTGACGCAACAGCACCAGCAACTACTACAGTTTCCATTCCAACTCGCAGCCAAATCAAAAGGAATGCTACCTTGTTATGTTCAGCATAGTAGATAACCAATAACACAGAGTTTGGCATATATGTATGAAAAGAAAAATCAAATCCATCGCATAGCTGGCCAAGCTGGCGTTTCCGCTCTAACAACTGCATTGGTGGGTAAAAAAAGAGTTTAAAAGTCTTCGTTTAACTAGTTTTTTCCTTGAAAGAGATTCGGCAAATATTTTCCTCCATTAATATAGTCAAGATTACATCATATTCCATATATTGCAGGATTAGTTTTGAGTAAAAAATAGTGGGAACTGTAGGACCCCAAACTAATGGTTTAAAAAAAAACATGAAATAAGCTAAATGTTATAGAACGTTATTAGGTAATTGAAAATGTCCTTAAAAAGTGTTAAATTTGGTTCGACGACAATACTACTTTTAACATATTTCGACTCCAAACAAATCCTATAGGTATTGATAATTGTCTATCTATCGAAAATATGGCAACTTTGGAGGTTTATGAGTTGACAATTATACTCAAATGTACTGAAATATACCCTCCCTGCCGAATATGTTTGACAGAGATCCTTCCTTCGCTTATATCCTGAGAAATTGAAATAGAAATGTTTAGTCCTTCCATCTTGGAAAAAAATGAACTCGCAAAGAAGATGACCGTGGCCTCTTTCTCAGATGCTTCGCTTGGTGTCTTAATTTCCATTATCAGCAAACTGCATCCAAGACAAATGGAAAAACCACAAGCTGAATTTGTTTATTGACCCAACAAGATCGACTACATGTACAGAGTGGATATACAGAAAGACATCTTTAATATATAAGGTCAGTCCATATACAAAACAGATACCACTGCCCAAGTTTCTCCAATCCCATTCATTCACTTGCGTGCGCTGGATGCTCATTACACCTTGCCCACCTGAATATGTGCAAAAAGTACCACTGGCATATTTGCATACGTGGACTTTGCAAAAGAATAAAAGCATTAGTATCGACAACAGATTGCAGCCAGAATAAACACAAGTTTCAAAAGCCATGTGCAACACCAAAACGTCTAGCCTTTAGACTTCTTTCCTGCCTGTATAGCCTCTCGCTTACTTAAGAACTCGTGTCCTACTGCATTTAGAAATTATATCTTTTTAGTTCATCAGCCACTTGTCGTGAGGGACCAATTCAGAATATTTTTATTGCAGATTTATCCACCTTTCTCAGTATCCAACTAGTTGATTTTTTAACCAACAGGATAAACTATTCTGAACTCGTCTCATCTGCTGCTCAAATCTTCCCTGCCATTTGCATCTGTATAGTCATCGATGGATCTCAGCTGTTCAAGAATGAGCTTTTCCTGTTTGCAAACTGAATAACAGTCAAGAATCCAAATTAATCCATAAATTATCTGAGGGCTCTATCTAGTTTATATAAAGCAACAAAATATAAGATTACTGAAAACTTGAGCTCAATTTATAATCTGGAACACCAGGTGGAAGGATACATTCCTGGTCTGGGTTTTCAGTGAAATTGGAGTGTAGAGCATTCCCAACACTGTCAACTATAGCAGAAGTGGTCATGGATGCTTCCACACATAAGATAGCAGCAACCGCATCTAATTGAGTGACCTCATTTCGGAACATGAGCCTTGCATGAGCTGTGTAATAAGAAATCACTTAGGTTTTACATTAAATGTCAACCCCTTAATATTTTGCAGCGGGTGAACACTGGCTTATTAGAAGCATACCTTGGGCCAATCTGATCAAACTCTCAAGCATCCGAACAGTGGTCCTTGCTGTGGTAGTTAATAATTATTTTTTTACTCAAAGTAAATAATTTGAATATTAGTAGTAAGGGATCGAACCTGCATTTTTTGTCCCAGATCTTCTTTGAAGCTGATAATAATTCGAAATAACTCTTTCTGCCTCCTTTGCCAGAATAGGTTGGAAACGGCCTTTGACATAGTGAATATACCTAGAGTATTTAAATTCTTTAAATGCACCACATCAATTACATCCTTCCTAAAAGATTAAAACTGAAGTATAAGACAAGCGCTTTTAGGGGCAGCCAAGGCGCATCAATGTTCCAAAGGCAACTCATGTAAGATGTCTTCCCATAATGGACAATCCCAGAACGAAATCATCCAAGCATCCACTCCCACTCAAGACAACAATTTTGGAAACTTCTTTTCCTCTACTTCTTGGCTTTCACTTCTTGTGACTTACCACTTATATACTAGTCCTCATGTAAACCGAGTAGGAGCTATGTAAAGGCCGAATCGGACAGTAACAAAGAAGATAGCGCAAAATGCAGAGTGCCCAGTAATTTGACGAAAGGCTGTAGGGTCTGAAGAGGTTCATCATTTGTAAGTTTCGCCCGGACATAGAGTGGCAATTGGTTTGCATGATCCATACCATAGCTCCGTAATAAATCGTAAGTATACTTTGTCTGTGTAAGAGTCCATCTTTAAACGGAACCGCTTGAGCCCAAGGAAGAAATGTAGTGGACCGAGATCTTTCATATCAAATACAGTCTGTAACTCGAGGATAAAAGAGTGTAATACATGGAGTGACGTACGTAATAACAATGTCATCCACGTAAATTAGCAGAATAATGATTTGAGTTTGAGTACGTCGTAAAAGAGGGTATCATGGGAGTTTATAAATCCAGCTTGCATAATGAAAGTGCTAAATTTGGAATACCAAGCGGTGCTTGTTTGAGCCCATAGATGGACTTTGTAACAAGCATACGTGTGATGGATATTGGGAGTCAATAAAGCCTTGGGGCTGGTCCATATACACCTTTTCTTCCAGGTCGCCATGTAAAAAGGCATTTTAACGTCTAATTGCCAAGAGGCCAGCCCATAGAAACCGCAATAGTTAAAATTAATCGAATCGTGGATGGTCGGACAACAAGACTAAAAGTTGAGTGATAGTCGGCCCGGCTGTTGGTGAAAACCTTTGGCCACTAATCTGGCCTTATAACGTTCCACGGTTCCATCTCGTTGTTTGATTCTGAATACCCATTTACAACCGACAATGTTCATATTTTATGGGCAGGAACCAGAGTCCATGTTTTATTTTAATAAGTGAATTAAACTCTTCGTCCATTGCCTTTTTCCAAAGAGGATTTTTAATGGCAGAGGAGAAATTGGCGGTTTAGAGGGCATATTATGCAATGAACTTACGAGACATGAGGGTAATGAGTACTTATGCTAAGTAGTATTTTAAATAGCGCGTTCCATCCTTGGAACGAGTAACCATAGGATGATTTAATGTGGAATGGGATGGAAGGGTAGTTGTGTCATTGTTAGGAGGGCTGGTAAAGTGGTCCCCATAGCAAGAGAAGGGCCAGGGTCCTCAATATGTTTGGCAGCTTCAAGGAGGCTTTGGTGTTGGGAAATTAAAATTGGGGTGGGAAGACAAGGGCGGAACCCGAGATGCAGGAAGAGCAAACCTGAGGAGATATTTCACGTGAATGTAGCAGCAGACGGCACTTCCGGAGGTGGAGCAGCGATCGGTGAAGCCGTGGCCGAGGTCGGAAGTGTAGGCAAACGGGAGAACGGGATCGCAGAATATGAGGTCGAATAGAGGAAGAACGCGACGGCAGCATAGATGCTCTGTGCGGACGGGCTGAGACGACGGAGCATGCAATAATGTGGCGGCCAAGGGGAAGAGGAAGAAATTGTGGGAGCGGCACAGAGTTCGAGAAGAGGATTTTGGACCGAAGTGTTGCGGCAGGAGGACAGCCGAGAATAGACGCGCAGCTCGGCCCGCCTGTGTGATAGTGGCGGCCGAGTATATCTGAGATGGTGGGACGGGGGGTAAGGACGCAGGGGGACGGCGGTGGCGAAGACGCTAGAGGCGAGCTGCTGGTCAGACGACTGATTAGGCGAAGTTCGAGATGTCGCAGCAGCCGATGTTCTAAAGATAATAAATCAGATGCTGTAGGTGGCTTAAGAGCAATAGGAATTGATGGAAGAGGCCGAGCCACCAACGAGGGCTGCAAAGGTCCCAATTTGGGAGAAGAGTGTTGAAGGCCGGAAATTGTTGTTCATCAAAACAACATGTCGGAGATGAGAATACGTTGCCTCCGAATATCAAAGCAGATATATCCTTTGTGACGATTGAGTATACCAAAAGACATTTACAGCTTCTAAACTCAAGTTTGTTGAGACCTGTGGGGCGAAGACAGGATAATGACGCATCCAAAAGGCCGCAGATGCATATAGCTTGGAGAAGATCCAAATATGAGAAAATAGAGCGATGATTCTGAAGCAGCCTGTGGGAGTCTATTTATTAAATAAATAGCAGAGAACGCATATTGCCGTAAAAGATGGAAGTTTGGATTGCAAGCGGTTAATCCTGTCTCCACGATATGACGGTGCTTTCGCTTGCGACTCCGCTCGCTCGTGTACCAGGACAAGAGAGACGATGTAATATGCCACGCCGTCTAAATTCATTTTGTAATGCCATACTTATAAATTCTCCTCCCCATCACTCGAACACGAGTAAAGTGGTTTACACAATTTTTCCACCATTGGAATAAAATCACAAAATATTGACGTGACATCAGATTTTCGCTTTAGAGGATACAACCAAGAAAACCGTGAATAATCATCTATAAGAATTAAATAAAATCGAAAACCATCTCGGAGAGGTGGCTGGTGCTGGACCCCACATGTCACGTTGAAGAATTTGAAGTGGAGCCGAGAACGTATTGGAACGTTGAAAAGGAAGACTACGACTTTACCATATTGACAATCTGAGCAAGGAGAATGTGGCTGAGATGGAACCGGAAAGTGAAGAATTGAGGCGAGTTGACGCAATGTCCGATCGGAAGGGTGACTCAAGCGGCGATGCCATAGAGTGGAGCCATTCTTATTTGCTGCAAGACATTTTATTAATTGAAGAGTGGGTAAAGCCCACCTCTAATTGCTCTCTGTGAATTACCCGACGCCTCGCAAGTCATGAATAGTATATCCGGTTGAAGTAAATAAGAATGCCCAGCCAGAGTGCGAGCGAGAAGAAAGATAATAATTTCTTCGAAATGGAGGAAACCAGTAGAACACATCAGTGGGAGCTATCTTTCCGGAGAGAGAGGAAGAGATGTATTACCGTAATGAGTGATAGGAAGTGTGCGCCCATTGCCTATTAGTATGGAGTCAGAACCTGAATAAGGACGCTACGAAATGTCTAGCTTGAGATGTGAGATTGTGTGTAGCGCCGAGTCCAAGTACCAATCGCCGTAAGAAGGGGCTGGACTGGTAGTAGAGAGAGCATTGACAGCAGGCAGTCGGAGCCCAACAATGGTTGGCCTTGTGGAAAGGGTGTCCATAGCAGTAGACACGACGGAGGAACCGCGTGGATTTGGTGAGATGACCTGAGTCGGCCACATCCACGAGATCGAGTAGAACGTCCACGAGTGAAAGTAGAACGACGTGAGGTACCCCGAGGAGTGTGGTTTCTGTGGGTGGTCGTGGAGAACTAGGAGTAGAGGCAGCAAAGGAGTGCAGTAGTCGGAAGCGCAGCAGCAGGAGCAGCCAATTTTAAACGATGCTCATGGTCAAGCAGCATACCAGAAACCCACGGAAAGGTTGGGGCAGGTTGAACATCAATGACAGCGACAACTGGATCGATTCTGAACTAAGGCCACGAACAATGCATAAAATCAAATCATCTTCATCAATGGACTTACCAGCTTAAGAGCGAGAGAGGGCCTTTGCACGACGGAGGTATTCATGAACAACCAAAATAACCTTGTCATTTTCTAGCTCGACAAAGAGTTGTAACCAAATTGGCACATCGTCTTATTTCTTCTTTTTAATTGCTAAATTACACCTAGTATCCCAGAGTAATAAGCTTCCCCAAAAGAATAACTTCATAGATTCTTATTTATACTCAACATCAGATGAGCTTGGCGTACTTACCGCCTAAGCAATGGCAGTGGCCACACGTATCTCAGATCTTCAGTGTTCTTGGCACTGTCTGCTTCACCTTGCTTAAAGACGAAAATAATTAAGTCAGCTAAATGCATCATGACTGTACAATAAATTAGAAAAGTCCCTCTGAGACAGAATTTACCTCTGATAAAATGTGAGAGGACACAATTTGATCCCATTCAGGGTTCTTAGTATCCAAGAGTACCAGAACTATATCAAATCTGCTTAATAATGGACCAGAAAGTGTCGTATTCACAGACAAAGCTAAAGCAAGTTAAGGACTACAATATAACAGGATCCACCAGGAATCCAAACCTAATTCCTCGAAGAAAATACCACTGTTGTTTCCGTTCTGAGAGTGCCCATAAGTTTTCTAAATAAATGCAAGATGATATTCTGGAAAAATAATCTTTCAAAAATAAATTCATAAGTTTTTCAAATAAATGCAAGATGATATTTTGGAAAAATAATCTTTCAAAAATAAATTATTCTCAAAATATATATATATATATTTTTGAAATGGTGAAACTTTTATTAAGAGTAAAACAGTAGTGTTACAATAATTCTACATGCATACAGTACAAGGCCAAGGCCTCTCATTATGCCTGAGACACCTCACACAAAATCTGTAATGCTGTTTGAAGTCATGAATGTTGCTTTAGGTATTCCTGACTTTACTAATTTATCTGCGATTGCATTGGCCGATCGAGGCACATTTAACCAGGCGATCCGCCATTCTCTTGTTAGATCTGCCGTCTCGTCAAATATATTTTTTTAAGACCATGGGGCAGAACCCTCTTTTGACACCCATCCTACTACCAGCTTGGAGTCCCCTTCCACTTCCAATGCTTCATTACTGTACTGTTTTAGGATCTTCAAACCAGCTAACATTGCTTTTGCTTCAGCTTCGTTGGATCCAGAATTTCCTATGGGTCTGGAGTAAGCTGTAAGTATCTCCCCTTTATGATTCCTTATGACACCTCCAATTCCGGCTGGGCCCGGATTGCCTTTAGATGAGCCGTCAAAGTTTAGCTTGATCTTGTGGGGGGTAGGAGGCTGCCATATCGTCATGCTGGGAGGTTTCAGGTTTTTAAAGAATATCACCTTGTTCCAGAATTTTCTTATAATTGGGATGGGAAAGGGTGGAAGACCATGCATGCTGTGGACCCATGTGAGGGTATTGCGCGTTGCTGCTTCAATGATTCCCCCAATTGATGTGCTCTTGTTTTTGAAAATTCTATTGTTTCTTTCTAACCAGAGATTCCATAGGATAGCTGGTATGCTGGCTCTCCATAGAATGTTTCCCCAATGGGGTAAGGGGCAGCGAATCCATTGTGTGAGCAGACAGAGTCTCTGCGGCATACACATACTCATATTGAACTTTCTTAAGAGACCAGCCCAGACTTGTGTGCTAAATTTGCAGTGGAGCAGGATGTGGTTGCTGGTCTCTTCTTCTTCGTTGCAGAATCGACATAGAGAGTTAATTATTGGTTGCCCTCTTTTACTCAATTCCGCACAGCTGAGTATTTTTTCATGGGCTGCTGTCCATACAAATTGTTTAACTTTGTTCGGGGCTATAAGTTTCCAAGCACCTTCCACTCCCCTATTTATGTAGGACTTTGTATCTTGAATTGCTTTGTAAAAAGATGCAACTGTGAACTGCCCATCTGCGTTGGGGGCCTAAATTATCTCATCTTCACCTCTCCCGGATCTGTACTGCTCAATCAGCTTTAGAAGCATAGCCATCTCACTAGCTTCCTCATCTTGTAAGTTTCTTCTGAAGCCGAAATTCATGCTGTCATCTCTTAGGACTTCCGCAACAGTACTTTCTCTATTATTTGTCAACTGATAGACCTTGTGGAAAGTTCTTGAAAGTGATTGATTCCCCAGCCAAATATCTTTCTAGAATTGAACTTTTGTGCCTTGTCTAACATGAAATCTGATTGCTTTGCTTACTTCTGATTTCTTTTTTATAATCCCTTTCCATAGGCTTGATGCTGCTACCATTGAACACTTTTTAGGCAGCCAGAGATGATTTGCTTTGCCATAATCCCCTTCTATAACTTTTTTCCACAAAGCTTCCTCTTCCTTAGCATATCTCCAAATCCACTTATCCAATAAAGCTGAGTTGACTTCAGTAATATGACGTATGCCAAGCCCTCGTGTTTTCGGCCTACAAACTGTGTTCCACTTCACTAGTGGGTACTTGAATTGATTTGTTGCACCGCACCATAAGAACCTCCTTTGTAGGGCTTCAATTTTTGCAACAATTCTTTTTGGGCATTCTTCTAAAGACAAGTAGTAGTTGGGTATTCCCGCTAATGTTGCTTTAATTAATGTGGTTCTCCCAGCTTTCGCGAGGAATTGTCCCTTCCAACTGTCTAACCGTCTTTGGCATCTTTCTATTACCGGGTCCCATAATTGCTTTGTGGCTCTTCCATGAAAAAAAGGTAGTCCAAGATATTTACTTGGCAGATCTATCTTGGTACAGCCAAGGATGTCTCTGATTTGCTCTTCAAGCTCGGTTTCAAGGTTGAGACTAAGCATCCCTGATTTTCCCCAATTGATTGCTTGGCCTGATGCTATTTGGAATAAGTTTAGGATGGCAATTGCGTTCAACAGTTGCATGTTATTCCCTTGGCATAACATTACCGTGTCGTCAGCAAATTGAAGTATGGGGGCATGTATGCTGCCTGCTGTTAAACCTGAGATCCATCCCTGGTTTTCCCCTTCCATAAGCATGGCATTCAGTCCTTCACTGACAATGTTGAACAGCATGGGAGAGAGGGGGTCCCCTTGCCTTAAACCTCTTGTGCTCCTAAAATGACTTTTTACCGTGCCATTAAGTAAAATCGAGAAGTTGGCTGAAGAGATGCAGGTGCTCATCCATTCTCGCCATTTATCTGGAAATTCCATTTTTCTGAGCATACCATCCAGGAAGCTCCAGCTCACTCTATCGAAAGCTTTTTCGAAGTCCAGTTTTAGTATCATATCCTCTTTCTCTTGTAGTGGTGCATAAATTCGTGCACTATCAACGCTGAGTCTAGTATCTGTCTGCCCTTTATGAATGTTGATTGTTGGTTGTTAACTACCTTCGGGAGAACCATTTTCAATCTGTTGGCTAGCACTTTCACAATGGTTTTGTAGTGACTTGATATCAGACTAATTGGTCTGAAGTCTTTGGGGTGTGTAGCTCCCTCTTTCTTCGGTATCAGTGTGATTAGGGAGGAGCCCATACTATTGGCGGTGATTCCTTTTACATAGAACTCTTCAATCATCCTCATGACATCTTCTTTTAAAAATTCCCAGCCAGCTTTGTAGAATTCTGATACAAACCCGTCTGGACCCGGGGCTTTTGCAGTAGGCTTTGAGAACACTGCTTCTTCCACCTCCTCGGCAGTAAAGGGTATGATCAATTTCTGACTATTCTCTTTTGTGAGGGAGTTTAGCTGTATCCTCTCTGGAAATGGCCTGCTAACTCCTTGATCTTTGTATAAACTTGTGTAGTAATTTTCGAAGGTCTCCACAATCTCTTTCGCCTCTGTTATAGTCTTGCCATCCACTTCTAGTAGACTGATTCGGCTGTTTCTTCTATGCTCTGAGGCTACTGCATGAAAAAAATTGGTATTGGCATCTCCCTCCTTGAGCCACTTGTAGTGTGCTCTCTACCGCCAATAGATCATCTCTTGCATATCTGTGTTTTCCATTGTTTGAATTAGTTTTTCCCTTTCTACCTCTTCAATGGCATTAGGTCCCTGCTGCTCTTCCTTTCCATCATATTCTCTGATTTTTCCCAGCAATGCATTTCTTTCCTTCTTGAAATTCAGTGCTCTTTTCTTTCTCCACTCCTTCAGTTTTATCTTTAAGATCTTTAATTTCTAGCTAACTTGGAATCCTTGTGATGTAGAACATGATAGGGCAAATACGAAAGGAGAGAATATGAGAGAAGAACTAAGGTGAAAAGAGGGAGAAAGGGAGGAGAAAATGGGTTTCTCTTATTCAATCAAAAATCAAGTCGTCGTTTTACAATATACATGGCCTATTTATAGGCTAATTAAACCCTAATAACACTTTGAATCCTACTAAAACACTGTCTCAAAGATAAATACGAAAATACTCTCCTACTACTCTGATTAGGACTGTAGAGTCCTATTCCGACGCCTAGCATAGGTCTTAAGACCTTGTGCTACGTCACCTTGGGAGCCTTCAACCTCAATTTTTTGCCACCAATCTTTAATTATTTCAACGAAACCTTCTTCTTTCAACCAACACACTTCAAATCTGAATGGAGGGGAGCCCCAGGAAGCTGATTCTGTTTCAAGCAGGATAGGATTGTGATCCGATGCTGTTCGAGGCAAAATCCTTGCTGCAGAATTGCCAAAGGTGTCTAGCCATTTTTTGTTTACCATAAATCTGTCTAGTTTGGCAAGGATAGGCATGCTTCTGCCATTTGACCAGATGAATGCACCACCGGGAAGATGCAAGTCTGTGAGAAGGTGGTCTGAAATAAATGTCTCGAAATTTCTCATTGCTGCCGTGTAGGTGTTTCTGCCTCCTTTTTTTTTTCAGTGACATATCTGACCACATTGAAGTCCCCTCCTAAGACACAAGGGATATCCCATAGGTTTAGGATGCTTGAGAGTTCCTCCCACATCTCAATTCTTTGGCAAGCTTTTGTTGGTCCATAAATAGCAAGTGCCCCCCAATGTTGTTGGGATTTTCTTGCTTTGAAGTGGCACGCAAGGATATATTTCCCTTTCTCCATGTCAACCAGCTCCGTATGTCTTTTGTCCCATATCATCATTATTCCTCCTGAGCTTCCTTGAGCTTCAATGTCCTCCCATTGTGGCTTCCCCCCAAACCATAGCTCACGAACAACATTAGGGGTGATAGAATTGAGTTTAGTTTCCTGCAGCATAACAATTCTTGCTTTGGAACTTTTGATATTTGCTGTTACGCTGGCCATTCGACTGGCTGAGCCAAGACCACGAATATTCCAGGAGAGAATATTCATGATCCAACCTTACTTTCGTAAATCTCATTTTTCATCTTTAGGTATCTCTCTCTGCAAGCAATCACATCTTTTTTTTCCATGCCAATGGCTGTGCCGAAATCTTCCATAGCCTTTTCAATAATCCCCACTATCCAGAGCTCTTTGCTTGTCTTTTCGATTTCCGCCGCATCACCATCTCGTCGCTTTGCTGATTTTCTGGTCGATTCAGCAGCTCTGAAAGTATTCTCGGAAGGGGATTTCTGGTGCTGCGTCTCATTGCGTTTTGTCGTGAGCTCGATCCTGGACCTTCTTCGACAGTAGAACTTGAGTCCCGCACTTTTTCCGCTTCTTCCCAGCTTCCTGGCGTGTTGCTGATCTTCTTCTTCTTCCTCGTCTTTTCTTTCCTCCAAGCTTTGTCTTTCCCTAGTCGTTGTGTATGCCGATTTCGGGTTGCTGGTCAGACTTTGTAAGGTATCCGGCACCAGATCTAGTCCCGGATGTGGATTCAAACCCGTCTCTATATTTACAATTTTGCCTGTTTTCTCGGGTCGCTCCGAGTCGGAACCCAGGTCTTCGACTCGCTTTGGGTCGGCAACTCGTACCGAGACTCGTTCTGAGTCAGATCCATCGTTCCCCTCATTTGAGTGAAAAGAGCCTATAGAATCTTCTAGACCCTGTCCACCTGGATGAATTTCAAATTCCAACTCTGCCCCTCTCGGCTTCTGTGCATCAGCACCCTTTTGGTGTTCTTCGGACTGTTGGTTAATACCCTTTCTTCTCCAGATCTGGTTTTTTGTGTGCCTCCGGCTCCCTTCCTTGGTTCCGGTCGATATTCCGGCCAACTTTATCTTCTTCTTCCCGCCTCTTTTCTTTTTGCTTTTTTTCTTCCCTTCTTTTATTGATTGTGTTCTGATCGTGACTCGGAAGACATCTTCTTCATCTCGCAAGATTGTTGTGTTCGTCTCAGTCGTCGCCTCCCTCTCGGACGGACGACCCGCAGAAAACGGTCGATCCTGTCCCCAGAGATAACCTCCTCATCGATGGAAACAAGGTCTCCCACTGTTCCCGTTAGTGTCAAGAAGATGTCCGGGTGCCATAGATGGGGAGGGATGTTCCAGATTTCCACCTTCATCAACTGTTTGGGCTTGTTGTGCGCTGGTTCCCAGGATGTAATTGCTGTGATGGTGTTCTCTTTCAAGTCCTCCTCCAGGGCCAGGATACGATTTTTTTCCTCCTGTCTCTAGCTGCACAAGCCATCTTTTTTTCCCCAAAAAGTGGATCATGGGGGCTTTGGTTAATCTCCACTATCTTTTGATTTCTTGCAGTAAATCTGTGATTTTTCATTCGCTTTTTATGGTCTCTGCCACTACACATTTCTTCATTTCCTCTTTCCTTTCTCTTGTAAGCTCCAGGTTTATGGTCAATGTTAAAATCCCATTTTCTATTTTCTTTAGCACCGAGGCTTGTTCTTTCTTGGCTCCCTGGGTATGGGTGTTGTCTGCACTCTTTCCCTCCTCTTCGATCATTACAAAGGGATTTTGTGTTGCTCTTTTTTCTCCCCTCGCACCTGAGGTGTATCTCGGCTTGTTTCACAGTTACCAGCCGCTTCAATCTCTTTTCGGATTGTTTCCAACCCGTCGATTACCCAAGACCAGCCTGTATAAGGCTTTGTTGATTTTGGTATTCCAACAGAGCCGATTGTAGTGGCGCCCCTGTTTTCTGTGATTTTACAGACCCGACCTTCCTCTTCCTCATACACGCCTATTTTAAATCTTCCTCCCAGAATTTCTTTTACTTTGCCTGCGGTATTTTCTTTTACAAATCCTTTGAGTACCGTCAGCAGGTCTTGAACATCATTCGCCGGTATTCTAATGAAAGATCTTCTCACCAGGCCTTTCACTGCCAGCTTGACTGCGAGGGTATCTTTCAGTGCGATGGTATCCAGGTAGTATCGGCTTCCATTGATGTTGGTGAAGAACGCCGACCTAATCGCGTCTGGAAACTCTGGCCGATCATCCATCTCCCATGGCTTCCGGCTGTCCGAGAGCCTTGCCCGAGAGCTTCGTCCATTTCCCATCCCGAGAGCTTTAAACTCGAAAAGATGGGAGGCCGCCGGAGGAAGCAAGACGGGAGGCTGCCGGAGGAAGCGAGACGGGAGGTCGCTGGAGGAAGCGAGATGGGAGGTCGCGGGAGGAAGCGATAGACTTGTTACAGTAATTATATTTAAAGAAGTAATAGCATATGAGGTAAAAATGAGCATTTCATGGTGTAACTTG
The DNA here is from genome assembly GCA_022405105.1 of Aristolochia contorta. Classification (NCBI taxonomy): domain Eukaryota; kingdom Viridiplantae; phylum Streptophyta; class Magnoliopsida; order Piperales; family Aristolochiaceae; genus Aristolochia; species Aristolochia contorta. The sequence goes on along the minus strand of CM039668.1, from coordinate 1,526,145 downwards.
CAATTCTCCCACCAATCTGGTAGCTACAACATATAAGAGCCAGATGATTTATATGAAGTTGTGAACTGTTGAGTAATCTTCCATGTTACTTGACTCATTAAGTCTAAAGAAAAGAGAAGGATACGCTGATAAGGATCATACTGCCCTTCGGATTTGTTGCTCCAAAAACAATTGTACGGGTACTAAGGGTCGTCACCAGCCCTGCCTGAAAATATTGCACAAGGGAGGATGTCTTAAGTTCATAAAATCTGCTATCAATTATAAGCATCCAAAAGTGAAAAATAATATATATATATATATATATATATATATATATATATAAATATTCAGAAAAGAGGAAAAATATATTTCCTTTTGAAGAGTAGAATTCATCTAAGCTTGCATATGCAACTCAATATTTTAAAGCATTCAGCATCAAAGACAGACTTTTGAATCTAATAGAAATTACCTTAGCAACACTAATAGTCTGTTGCTCCATGGCTTCATGTATGGTAGCCCTATCATGTTCTCGCATGCTGTCAAAGGAATAAATTAATTAGTTAGTACCTAACTTGGCTTTCAACCAATGAGACACTTGAACATGCACTTCCTCATTTTATAAAAAGCTCCAGGTTCAAGAAATCTTAGTGGGATAATACGGTAACACGATCTTTTTAAAGAAAAAACGTTTACAACCTATGAAAGTCTAAACAGTAAGTCCAGCTAAAGAATTTTGCCAGATAAGATTCAACTGCCACTCCCAAGTCCAGAAACGTGCCAACAGTATCAGGTAACATAAAGCCTTTGTCAAAGAAGACAACATGAATTGAAACCTTTACATATTTGATGAGAATGAAAAAAAAAAAGATCTTTTTTGCTACATTCTAAATTGGACAAAGACACTGCTAATATAAACCAGACTAGAACTTTCTAGTGTTATTAAAGGTGCCTTCAATAGCACATCAGAATTCTTGAGTCGTCAAGTACCTATCAAATTCATCTATGCAGCAAAGCCCACCATCTGCCAAAACAAGGGCACCAGCTTCAAGGACCCATTCACCTGAATGTCCATTTTATCTGTTAGATATATTAAAATATACAAGAGGATGAATATAATAAACATGCACAAGAAGATAAATAAAGTTTTCTATCTTGAGCTTTAGATGACCAATAATGCTGTTGAAAAATGGCCCAATATAAACAGGTCAATTGATGGCATACGAGATTGCTTATCCGAGGAGTGGACCAATGATACACCCGGACCTGCAAAACAAGGTTAGAACAGTGCAATCCAGGAAAATTGTGGGAGAATTCCTGGATAGATCTCCCTATTCTATTACTGTTGGATTCCGTATGGACAAACAGGGGTTTCTCCAAGCATTCAAGAGACTCGGTTCTCTCCACAGAGCCGAGCTCTGAATACATACTATTCCCAATAATCCCTCCTAACACATACCCTGCTCCCTATATTCCTGCACTTAGACACGTTAGCTAACTCACCCCCATGACCCGTAATTACACATCAGCCAACCCATTCTGACTGGGATAAGTGACACCTCAGCAGCTTTCTACCTCTGGTCCCCACGCCTAGCGTAAGTGAACCTCACTTGGGGCCTAACAGTCAATCAATCATCAATCTCTTTTGTTTTGATCAATCACCTTCTGGCCTTCTATTACATGTTTCAAATTGACCGTTAACAAAGCATCATTTGAAAACAAAAAAAGATGCAACTGCCCAAAAGACTATAGGTGATACCTCTACAATGATAAATTTGTGACTTGTTGCTTTCAGAGATACTACAATTACAAACAAAATAACTCTGGCTGGCAGATAAACAAATTCCGAAATTTATATAATCATGACAGAAAGAAATCTAGAACCTCCATCTTTGACAGCAGTGACTGTTAATCCAGCACTGGTACTTCCTAGCCCAGTGGTAATCACAGATCGGTTGCTCAATTTTGCAGCAAACTTCAAAAATTGAGATTTCCCTGTACCTGTCATTTATTTCTCCCATAGGAGAGTTTAACTTTAGGTACCTTCAAAGGCTAGATAAACAAGTGTCCAAGAATCAAGAAGTCCCATAATCAACAAAAATAAATAAATAAATAAAAGGCTTAGAGACAAGCAAGTTTGTATGAAGTTATTTGTCCCACAGTCAACAAGAGAAATAGGCAAACTTGTACAACTAGAAACTTGATGCAGCGCTATTTTAGAATCAGGGAATAATTAGTTAAATGCTTCATGCGAAAGACGGAATATAGTGTTTCAACAGATATTTACAAAATAGAAAATAGAGAAAAGCAACTCAATGGATAAGTGTATTAAAGTAAAACAAAAATTAAAAGTTTATTCACTTCAAAAACTCTCTCTTTAACTTCTAGGTTATATATGACCTTTTAAAGGGATACAAGTCAATACAATAAGAAACTCCTACTCTATCCCAAGACATCCACTCTCATTAAACGTAACTTAAACTAAACTTGCTTGCTGAAAAGAGGTTGAAGCTGTAAACAGGAAAGAACTATTATAGGAAAGCGCTGTTCTGGGAAACTACATAATTTAGAATGTTTTATTCTTTAGACCTTGTTTAAAATAGAAATTCTAGCCTTTTCAATTAAACTTTTTCTTCCTTCTCCTTTCATGAATAGGTACTACTTTGGCATACTCTCTTGTCCATAAATTTTCCTTTATTAGATCCTTCACATTAAGACATACTGCATCAAAAGTCCAAACCATTGCATAATAATTTTAATATGTAAGTTGCCATAAATTCACTTTTGAATTATAGATGAACTGAAACCATTCGATTTTACCTGGATCACCAACAAGAAGCAAGTGTGACTCGCCACGGACTTTAGTCCCAGAAGCATCAACGTGTTGTACACCTCCAATTAGGGTTAATGCAACTAGAAATGATGGCAGGAGCATGTAAGGCACTAGAAAGTAATATTTCTTGTTTCGTGCATGAGTGCATGGTGAACTTATATTAGCACAAACAAAAAGAAATTCCATGTCATGCAGTAGAAACAAATGTATGCTTTAGAAGTCAAGCATCCAGAGTGATCTATATAGACTGGAGATCCAGCACTGGAATGTCAATTAAAAGGGAAGCATGACAGGATGACATACCTGCAAGCTTCACAGTAAATAGGCCAAAAACTTGAGGACAGATACCTCGTAAAATGGCATTTCTTCCTGCATAATTTCAGATAACAAACTTGTTTAGAACAGGTTTATGTCACATTGTCACATGGAATGCGTTCAGGAGGTAATTGAGTACATTCAAGGCCATATAATCCTAGGCCAATCAATTGATTACACAATGCATCCACTCAAGTAACAAATCAAACTTCAAAGACAATTTTGTGGTCATTAAATTAGACTCTATGAACAACAGGACATTAGTTTTGATGAGGACTAGATAAAATTAGCCCAGGATATTGCTTGTACCTCCTTATTTGAAAGTATTCTTGAAATTTACCAGGATATACAACAAGCAGCTTGACCCAACGGACAGATTGTCACGATCGTCCAGGGACGGTTTCTTACATGCATGTTAAATGTACAAGACAAATCATTTACCCAAACCTATTTTCTTGCAAAGGAAGAAGATAAAGTAAGGATGCAGGTTAATTAAGGAACATATATTGAATTTGGTTTTCTTAACAATTTGTACATGATTTATATGGGGGAGGAGGAAATTGCACATTGACTCCACTTGAAAATCATAAATAGAGAATATGGAAGTATTGGGTAATGACTACACCTTTCAGTGGCATATCTTTGAATTCTAACCAGAATTGCTCAAATTTTTTGACAACATCTTCAGGAATGTCAATTTCTGATCTTAGTTCATTAGTTCTCCTGAAAGTTCAAGGGAAAAAAATAAAAATCATGAAAAGAGAGTATGAATAGAAACAAATTGATTCTGTTTACCTCACGTAATTTGCAACCAAGACAGGATCAAGGTTGCATCGTACATCTCTTAAATCTGGTGACCATTTTGCCGTCAATACACCCGAAACAATGATGTCATCTGAAATCAAGAAGTCCGGGGAACTTAAAGAAGGGAACAAAAATAGCAGCAGCCCCATTAGAGGGAGATTATTCTATTAACATAATACAGAATTAAAACTGCATATAACTTTAATAGAGCCCATATTAACTGTATATATTATTCCTGGAGAATCTGAAATTAAAGGAAAAAAGAAACCATTGTCGAACAATCCTCAATAAGATCCAAGTAAAAAATTCGCCACAAAAAATTGGTTACTGTGTTAATAATATGGTACCTCCAGCTTTAACCATGTCCACTAGATCATCTTTTAGAATAACAGGAATTGAACGAGGTATAGAGCCCATGCCCAAAACTTGTGTGTTCTCTTGGATTTTAATCTCCTGGTAATCATGGCAGACTATACTTCCTTCAACAAACTGGAATTTTGTTCCTTCACATGCTTTATCCCTCTGAACAAAAAGAAAAAAATATGATAAAATCCTTACAGATGATTGCCGCAAGGCATAAACAGAAATAAAGCAGCAGAGATTAATCAACAAGAGCAAATAGATGTAGTATATAGTCATCAACTATCTCTAATACTTAAAACTGAAGTCCTCAGCAAAAAATATACAGTTTCTTATGCAGATAAAAGGCGACGAACACAGAGAAAATTGATAACTGAAATTTTGGCCTCAATTTGTTAGATTGAAACTCGAAAGTGGTGTTATTTCCCCCAGCAAGGAATTAGGTGTGACAAGTGAAACGTGCAACACCAGCCATGCCAAAAGAATATCAGCAAACCTTGGATGGGCAAGATGTTGGAAGCTTTATTGCATTTCCTGTCTCAATCTCTGGGTAAACTTTAAATCTACAAAAGGATCCTTCTGAATTAGATGACTGGAAGATACAAACTTTAAATTTTATGACAACCAACTGCTTAAACATTACAACGAAATAACTACAGTCTCTGCTACAATCGTATGGGCTAAGAAATCAATAGCCTAATTGAACAGATTCACAAGATACACATAACTCAAGTAGGCTCTGAGAAAGCAGATTGAAAACAATATGTAGTGAAAGAACATGGCAACGCAACGTAGTTGGTATAACTTGGCTAAACATCCTGCAGATATATGAGAACCCAAAAAGCTTATCAGCTGAGCATTCTTGAGATCCATTGGAACCCGATAAGCGGCACTTATTCGTAAAAGATTCAATAAAATCCCCACAAAGAAAGAATTTCAATATCTCCCTACGCAATCCCGTCTAGGATAGCAGCTCAAGTTAATGCGCCTAGCCAGCTCTTCTTATGTTCCCAGATTCATATAATAAGCAATAGATGCATCTACTGAATCAGGAACCGTGTTTGCCATGACAAATTCAAGAGTTGCATTTACTAAATTATGTAGCAGAAACAGATAGATTGGGGAACTACTAACCAAAATCCAAGCAAGTAATTCATTGAGCTCTGTAATATATAGTGCAATAATTAAAAAAAAAAAAAGCAAACGTGTAAATATTGTTGTGGGACGAGAACAATTACAGGTGCTTGCATTTCTTGCATTCATATTCCTGCCCCTTCGATCATCTTAATACCACCAGATCTAATCACAGTGCCCTTAAGGGTGAGAAGAACACCCCAGGTGTTTGACCCTCACGCGCCCAATACTCGGAAACGTCTCTGAACCAATTCAAATGAATCCAAGCCTTAGACTCGGAAAAATTCCGACGAAATAAAAACTAATCAGATATCCATATGGAAAAGAATATAAAGTTTAGCACACGAGAGTATAGACAATAAACCTCACCAGGAGATTCCAAAGGAGAGCCGCATACATTCACCCGAACGTGAAGAAATTCCTTCGGCGTCGCATTTTCCTGATCCTTACTGCTCTCCACTACTATACTCTAATACTCGCTCATCCAATTTGCAAAAAGGAAAAGAAAACGATTCGCAGTTGCACTCCTTATTTAGTCCCTTCGCTTGTAAAACTAAGACAAAATCCACAACCTCCCGATAAGCTGATGAAAGTCTTACCTGCGCTAGCCGAGCGCCTTCGTCGAACAGCGGAAGAAATTCAGTTGGTTGTAAAAAGAGGAGGTGAGCAAGAGCGGGATCCGAGTTTAAAAGCTCGGCAAATCTAAGAATTCAAATTAAAAAAATAATTAGGAAAATGAGCCAGATCGGATGGAAATGGAGTAATATGGAAAGTGAGAACCAGTAGTTACTCGATGATGAGAGGGAAATGCAGCATCGCGTCTTCGGAGAAGATGATAGAGCGAAACTGCTGGGAGTGGTAGCGTATCAGAAAGCGCGCGAAGCCGTGAACGTGATCCGAATCCGACTCCATACCTGAGAGAATTGGAGCTGAGATAATCGTCAGAACTCAGAAGCGACTGTAGGTCATTCTGCGTCGACTCTACCGAGATCAAAAGAGCAGCCAAGCAAATGTTTGGCGGGAAAGAGCGGCAACCGCCTGGAGAGCATTTGGGCTTATAGTTTAATAAGCCCATGTTTTAATGGGCCATTTTACCGAACCATTCCACCATTTAGTGTTTTTTATTCATAACAATTTATCGAGGTATTATCCCACACGATAATTCTGTAATTCTGAATGCATTTGTTCAAAACCATCACAGCCTCTTCTATCTCACTTCAATCTCCTCTAAACTGCTTATTTTAGTGTAGAAGCGTCCGTCTAGAAGCCTTTGACGTCCACTCAACCCACTATCTGTCTAATTTAACCTCCTATCAGTTTTTGTATCATGAAGTAGGTACAGGCGACCGTCACTCCATATTTTACGAAGAACTAGGAAATGTTAGATTGTTGAATATTACTCCTCGTGAACCCCCGACAAAGGCAATTATGGGTTACAAATTTAAAATTAACCTTGATTACCGTGTTATGGTGATACATGTGCCGAGAAACCCGAGGTACCCCCACCCCATGCGACATTCTCTTTTTATGATTTATATTTTATCGATTTTTTGGACGTAGACGCCATGGAATAATGGAATTGCTTAATTTTATGTGCATATTATAATCCTTCTTGCTAAGATTGTGAAAGTCATATATAATGGAATTACACAAAGATTTATTTGAGGACTTTATAACTCGGGTACTCTCATTTAGTATGAGTTTCATATGTAATACGGATTGCCAAATCTAAGGACAAGTAACGCATTAATTCACCCGAGTAAGTAAAACAAAAAAAAGAAACAATTAGCCAATTAGGTCAATCTATCAAGGAATAATATTAAGCCCAAAAATCCATATATTATATATAAATTCTATATTTAATAGGAAGAAGTCAGCATTTTCCATATGAAAAATATTGTTGTTAAAAATTTTAAAATTTAAATAAGATTAAATATAAACACTGATATTGTTAACATAGGAGTAAAGAATTAAGTCAATGACTAACTAAAATTAATAAACTTTTTCAAGTGACGAGCACATTTCTTTAATTTATATACGAACACATTCTTCTTTGATTTAAATAGTTCGACATTAATTTATTGTTTTAAAATGTCGGTAGGATTAATCCACATTCTTTAATAATTAGTAATTGACATTAGTTTATAAGGATATGATACTAAATGTTCGCATGTGACACTTGTAGATGGAGATATCGGGTTAGGGTTTAATGGGCAACACACAATTCCTTGACCGGAGAGACGTGGACGGGAAATGGGAAAAAATTCGGTCGACGTGACCGGGCAGAGATGCACGCCCGAGAATAACGCGTGCGACGAAACACCGGGCATGGGCCAGGGAGGGACCACTTCCGGATCGCGTGGGTTTGGTCAGCGGATAGGAGGACAAACCAATTTCGTGCCAGGCGCGGGATGCCATCCCGATCCCCTTGACGTACACGTTCGAGTCAAATAGACTCCTGTGCACGTGGAAGGGTTCCTTCGGAACTGAGCTAACCTGCCCACGTGCAGCTACTCGGTCGATTTGCGAGTCATTCCGACCGACGACGGTACCCGATCCGTCGGCTCGTGCTTGGCCTTTCTTTGTATTGTCATGTCCCGTTCACACCTGTAATGGACTTCATCGCGTACACCTAGCGTGTACTAGTAACGGTGTCTCACGAAAATAGGATAAACAAACTTTTAAAATTTAAACACTTATTTTTCCTACGGTGTACCCAAATTTGCCTCCATTAGCATAAAATTACTAATACCTAACCTCAAAAAATGCTAAATAGTATTTTAGAATTATTAATTCTCAAAAGAGTAACCTATTGCCAATTTAAATTCTTAAAAATATAAAAAAATATTTTTATTATATAAAATTTTATATTCTAAAAAGTAAACCCTATGGTTTAGATTAACAAGTACGTAAAATAAGTAGTATACACAAGTGCAACTAGTATTTTTTTTTTTTTAAATATCTTCCGGAGTCCAAACACCATATAGGTTTCATTTAAATATTAAGATTATTTCAACTAAGAAATAACGCAAACATCAATATAAAATAGTACCCTAATAAATAGACAATCAATTAACTGTATTTTTACATTAGATAAAAGTTCTTTATAAATGGTAAAATTAATCGCTAAATAAAAAAAATTAAATTAAATTTCCATAAAAATTTAAATACGAAATACACAATAAGATAAAAATGGAAGTTTGGAAAGGCCCGGTTTGTGGAATCAAGGTCATTGGGTTGTATCGCCCAACATATATTACGACGATTTTTTATTGTACGGACGATAATGGAACCAGGAGCCGGGTCGGAGCCTCAACGGTGGTCCGCAGAAAACCGGCCAATTAATGGGATGGTCGACGAGAAAAACTTTTTGCCCCCGGTCCACCGCATTAAATGCCGTCGGTCGAAACCGAACGTCAATTTAATACATACCAAAAATTTCCACCCGAGTCGGCCGTCAAACAGGCCCACTTCTTAATTGATCAGACCGTACCGGGTTCGGAGTTCGGACACGACCGATCCGTAGCCGACACGTCGCGTAGCGTTGTTTCCAGTTGCGAGGAAGTGCGTCGACACAACCGACACCGATATTGAGTTTCTAGGAAGTTTCATCGTTAAGTCGGTCCAGCTGGTTTGGCTCCCGAAAACCAGAGCGTGGTCAAGAAGAAATAAAAGACTTCACGGTTCTTGACTTCAGAGCTTCGACGGCTTCCCCCACTTCTGACCTTTGATTAAACCAGAGATGTGTACTTTCTTTTTTTTTTTTTTTTTTTTCCTGAGGACGGAACGTCGTCGGGGGTGGTCCCACCGTCACTTTCCCTGCACCCGCCCGAGCACCTAAATCTAGAATTCCAGTTCGATTTAGAAATACGGAAAGATCCAGGAAATTAAACCCGATCCTCTCCGTTATCGCCCCCTTGTGCTCGCTCCCCAGTAATACTATTATATAAACATGGCAACGCGCGCCCACAGAGGAGAAATATTTAGCGTTGCTAGCTCGGAGTAGTACTCCATCGCTTGAGGCAGACGAAGGTCATAATTAATCTGCAGGAGAGATGGTAGCGGAGGTGCGATGCAGGAAGCACCCGAAGCACAGGCAATCTCCGGGGGTTTGCTCCGCCTGCCTGAGAGAGCGTCTATCGCAGCTTTCTAATTCTTCGAACAAGGTGAACCCTAATTCGTTTTCCTCGTCTTCGTCGTTTGATTCCGAGGTTTCTTCGTACTACTCTTCCGCCTCCTCCGCGTCTTCGCCGGTCGAGGTCGCGTTCAACCGGTACGATCGGGTGACTTTTGTGTACGGGAAGCCGCGGGGGCTGTTCAGGAGCCGGACCGTCGCGGCGGTGGTGCAGGAGAAGATCAGGACGGCGGCGGAGGAGCGGGGGAAGACGACGACGAAGAAGAAGAAGGGTGCTGCTGGGTTTTGGTCCAAGTTGATCAAGGGGACGACGAGTAAGATGAGGAGGATGGATCAGGGGGAATATTTGCATTCGAAGACGTACAAAGAAGACACGACAGCGGCCGCGGCCGATACTGCATGGGGATCATACGCACGTAAGTGAGATCAAACTATGTACATCAAAGTCCGCCCGTGTGAACGAAATCATACGGATACGAATTATGAATTACAACCTCTTGTATAATAATCTACGAGGAAATTCAAATTTTTTTTTTTAGTTTTCCTTGGTTAATTTCAACGTACGAGCTAGCTAAACGATTTCTGCACAGACGTATCGGATTGGTTCGGAACGAACCTGATGGTTTTTAATTATTCGAGAATTTTGACGGCTTCCTGCTTTCCTCAAACACACCGGACCATATCTGGATGTACACCCGTGTGTCTGACCTGTAGGTTTGGTGTTCAATAATCAATAGAAGCAATCCACAGAGATATATACAGCCAATAACGATTTCTGTATCGAGATTCTAATAAATTTCGGGCCGTTTAAAGGAATTGGACAACCAAAATGAATTAGGCTAATTATATCATGGATCCGGCCTTTAACAAGAATCAGGCCTTGGACTTTGGATCCAAGAATGGATCATGCGTCAAAGAAGAAAGCCCAACCTAGAACAGCCCACAACGTAATAAAGGCCTGCGCCAAGTGCAAGGCTCTCTGCCTGTAAAACAAACGAGCCCAACTAGCTACACAAATGAGCCCAGAACACAGCACAAACATGCCCAGCCCGCAGAGTCAAGCAAAATCTATTCCTTTATTCGAACACATTCTCACACAAATAAAATCCAATCTATTGAAAATCGAAACGCTCGCAAGCCTCTGAAATAAAAAAGGCTGCGGAAATTTATTTTTCTCATCTCTTTTCTCAACCTTCAAATTCTAACGCTTCCCCTTTCTCTCACACCCCCCCTAGTTAGTCCTATTTCTCTTAGAGAATTACGCACAACTATTTTTTCAATGGAATTATACAAAGCTCTAAGGCCGGCTTCCACCCCATCTTTTTTAAATGAGTAATGATTCACGCCTTCGGTTCAAAGGCGCGAATCGGCATCGATCCGACGTGGATGTCATAGTTGGCATCCACGTGAAAGGATGAGTTGGCTTGTGAACCGGGTTCGACAATGAAAAATTTCACGCGAGCTAGCGTCCGTGAAAAATTTCAGAGGGCTCTCGTCTGAGAAAAAATTCAGAGAGACGCAGAAAACTCTTTTTCGTTGTTCCTCCGGTCCAGAAAAAACCAGAGCTCGCGCCCGAAGCCTGAAGTGCGAAATCGACGGAAAGATAGCTCGCGTCCGAAGCCTGAAGTGCGAAATCGACGGAAAGATAGCTCGCGTCCGAAGCCTGAAGTGCGAAATCGACGGAAAGATAGCTCGCGTCCGTGAAAAAACTCAGAGGACGCGGGAAACTCTTTTTCGTTGTTCCTTCTTCCTCTCCGGTCCAGAAAAAACCAGAGCTCGCGTCCGGAAGCCTGAAGTGCGAAAACGCTCGGGAAGAATCCAGGTATGCTTCAATAGAATCCAGGTATGTTTCATTTATTGAGACTGAATCTTCTCCTTGCGAAGTCAATACTGTTAATTTTACTCCAGATGAAACTGCTGAAATTATTTTACAGAGCCAAAATGATCCGCTCTTGGCTCTTAAATATTATCTAGGGGCAAAGGAAAAGCTGGGATGCGCCCAAGTCATGAAAGCCTTATGTATTCTGCTTCACATTTTCATGTATTCTGTCTCAAGCAGTCGTGGTCCTCAAGGGAGCATTTTCATCAGCTGCTTAATGGGTAGCAGTAAGAACTTCAAAAGTTGAGTTATTTTTATTCAATTTTGTGCTAGACAAATATGTTTATTTGTGTCTGTTGGACGCGTAAGTGAGGCAGTGGAATGATTTAATATAATGGTGCAAAACGATATTTTTCCTGGTCAGAGTTCTAGAAATTCTCTTTTAGCTGCTTTGGTGAGATGAAATGATATAGCACAGGCCGAGAAGTTGTATAGTGAAATGCATGTGAGAGGCATGGAGCATGACACCGATACACTTGGGGTGATGATAAAAGCTTGTGTGAAGAAGGGTGAACCTGCAGCAACAACTGATAAGTACTTTGAAGAAATAAAATCTTGGGGAGTGAATCTCGATGATGCCTAGTATAATGCTGTTATTCAGGCAATGTGTATGACACCTAATTCAAGACGAGCATGTGAGTTGTTAAATGAAATGAAAAATTTGGGGTGGGTTCCAAGTGGAAGGACATATTCAAGTGTTATTGGAGCTTGCTTAGGGTAATCTGTTAGAGGCTCTTGAATTCAGAGATGACATGCTAAAAAGTGGACAGCCACACAATCTCATGGTTGGGACAAGTCTCATGAAAGCTTACTGCATACAGGGAAAGTTAAATAGTGCTTTTGAATTGATCCCTAATATGATTAAATGTGGTCTTGAGCTGAATTATTTTGCATACTCAGACCTGATTGAAGGTTGTTGTAGGAATGTGAATGTTGAAAAGGCATATGAACTTTATGTATTGATGAAGCAGAAGGGTATAACACCCAATGCACATGACATTAATTTATTTGTAAACGGGTTTTTGAGAAATAAAAGTTGGTCTCAGTTTTACAAGTTGTGGGATAAGATTGCATGGATGGTAAGGTAAGAGAGGCTTCTGACTTGTGGGATAAGATTGCATGGATGGTAAGGTAAGAGAGGCTTCTGACTTGTGGGAGAAGATGGTGACAAAGAGTGTGATGCCAAATGTTGTTTCCTATAATAACTTGATACTTGGAGATGGTAGTTATATTCTTTTTTTTTTTGTGAATATTCTTTTAGTGGATCTTTAAGCTCAAAATGGAAAGAGCACTCAAAATATATTTGAGGGGATGGTGGTTCGAATCCACCAAGATCCATCTTCAATCTATTTCCAGTATGTGTCCTTGAGTCAAATGAATATGTTTATCCTAAACATAGTCGAATGCCTATGCAATCAGTGAACTGAAATGATTCAAACTAGTACAGCAATCAAACAAGATAGAACCAAAGATGAAACTTGCATCAATTTCATATACTTCCATAAAAGGAGAGTTACCATTGAGAATAAAAGTTAAGAGTTCCCTAAGAGTACTGCAGTACTCTCAAAAAAACAAAACATTTCAGAGTATTGCAGTGCTCAAAAAAAAACAAAACAAAACATTGAAGTTTCAAGTAAGAGACTTGGATATACATCACACATCTTAGTTGAGCACAACTATTCCATTCCATCACTTTGATCACCCCTACTTTCTCAAGCCCCTACTTTCTCAAGCCCTTTCTCAAGCCCCTACTTTCTCAAGCCCCTGCTTTCTCAAGCCCCCACTTTCTCAAGCCCCTAATTTCTCAAGCCCCTACTTTCTCCTTGAGGAAATCAAAAGTCACTGTAAAAAAGTTTGTGGTATAATCAGTAAATTGAGGAATACAATAGAGAAGTTATGAGCTAAAAATAAGCTTTCAAGTATAAGTATACTAACCTTGTAAGACCATTGTCTTTAGTGTCAAAATTTCAAAAGATGCATGTAGTTCAACTATCTTGCAATTGACCTATGTAAGATATCAAAATAAAAATACAAAGATTAATGAAACTATTAAAATCTGAACTTCAAAAAAGAATAAAAAAAGAAAGCATGCTTGCAAACCTGCTGGTACAAAGTTCAAATCAATAGACACTTGTGCCCTTATAGGAGCATCATGTTTTTCCACATTCTTATCATCACTTGTTTTATTTTTTCTTGGAGAAACCTGCTGGTACAAAGTTCAAGGTCTTAACTAAATAAAAATTTACTAAAAATAAAGTAATGAGAAGGTTCAAAATTTTTTCAATGTAAAGTACCTTTCTTTTCCGTTTAGTACATACTTTCTCCACTATTGACTGTTTCCTCTTAGAAGGTGGTCTACCTTTCCTTCTTACTGAAATTGGATTAAGAATCTTCCCAGATATATTTGAGTTGTCTCCAATCTGATCTTTCTCAAGTTTTATTCCACATTCCACATCACCTAAGCCTCCAAGAATTGGGGTATGATTATGATTTTCTTGATTACTTCTACAAGTGAGACTTTCTTGCAAAAGTTTTTCCTTCCATTCAATGATTAACTTCAAAGCAATGTCTTGCCGATCGCCAAATTCCAAAGCTACGTCTGCAAGCTCCTGGCAATGTATGTGTATGGCTTCAGACCATTTCATAGAATTATCAATTACCGAACTAGTAGAAGCCATCGCATGTAAACGCTTAAAATCCTTCCTCCAACGGGCCAAAATATAGTAAGATGGAATTTCAAACACCTCGAAAAAACTTAACACAGATAACGCATGTCTACAAAGAATCCCCCTAGATTCAAATGAACGACATATGCACCAAAGCTTTTGTTCTCTTTCATCATAAATAACTTCATACTTGATTCGCTCCAGACTCCTTCCATCTTTTCTGATAACATGTTCTAAAACTTCTAGTGTAGATACAAATCCATCTTTTTTTACTAAAGAAGCATGACAATATATTAAGGCCTTTATCTCTTCTTGAAACTTCTTAAAGATTTCAAATGTGTAAATCTCACTCACTTGTTTCTCCATATGATATTTGGATATCAATGGTGGTCTCACATTAAATGAGTAAAAATCTGCATGTGCTTCTTTCTCATATTTGCTTTGCAATGCAAACTCATATTTTTCAACAAACTGCTTTAAAGAGGTCTTTGAATGTATATACCCATCAAAAAAAGCATTCATACTTTCACTACGTTGAGTTGTAGACATACCTGCCCAAAAAATATCTTTCACATAAACAGGGATCCAATTACTTCGGATTTCATAAAGTGATCGCAACCACTCATTTTCTTCAAGTTTGTACTCCTCAATCAATTTCAACCAATTTTGCTCAAACTCCTCAATTCTCAATGCTTGATACACTACTGACTTTAACTTGTTTTTAATGGATTTATAGTCATTGAGACTGCCCAACTTTTGAGGGATTTTTTTCATAATATGCCATAAGCACAAACGATGATGAGCTTCTGGAAATACATTAGCAATGGCTACTTTTATAGCCTTACATTGATCAGTAATTATCGCTTTAGGCGGAATTCCAGACATACAAACTAGCCATGTTCGAAACACCCAAATATATGTCTCAATACTTTCATTTGCAAGTAATGCACAACCTAAAAGTATTGACTGACCATGATGGTTAACACCAACAAATGGAGCAAATGGCATGTCATACCTATTTGTCAAATATGTAGTATCAAAAGATATCACATCCCCAAAATACTGATATGCACTTCTTGATCTAGAATCAGCCCAAAAAACATTTTTCAATCGACCCTCAGAGTCTAAATCAATTGCATAAAAAAAACTGCGATACTTGCTTTGCATATGAACAAAATACTGATGAATGGCTTCAGCATCTCCCTCACCAAGCTTAAGTTGTCTAATTTTGTCAACATAATTTCTACATTCTCTTTCAGAAAAACTTAGCTTGTCAAAACCTCCCATTCTCTTTGCCCATACCTGAACAGACTTGTTTAAACGCACCCCTGCGTCATCATTAAATTCAAGATTTTTCTTTACATGGCTGGGCAACTTTCTATGCGATTTGAAAAATCGAGACTTTGATGGGCTTACTGCATGGTTATGATCGAGATGAACTTTGGTAAGATGATACAACCCATCTTTATGCAAATTTGCAACTATGCCGGCCTTGCAATCTGTTTTTGCTGATGGTCTTGAATGGTAAGGAATTTCAGCCCTATATCTTGGTTTCCCTTCTTTTAAACATGCTAATTTAAATGTGTTGCATATTCCATCTTTTCCATGACTAGAAGTCCTTTTCATTATGCCAAATCCAACTTGTTGAGCATATATAGTGTAGAATTTTCTGACTTCTTCACAAGAACTAAAAACCAACCCTACTCGAGGGGTTCCATCTTCTCCCTCAATTAAGGGTTGATGATGAGGTACTTCTTCACAATTTTTCTCATCAACAATCGGTTCATCAACAATTGGTTCATTAACAATCGGTTCATCAACAATTGGTTCATCAACAATCGGTTCATCAACAATTACTACTTCTTTACAATCATCCAATGTATTTTCCTTTAGAGAGCCACTAGCCATTCCCTAAAGTAGAACACACAAAATTTGCAATAAAAGAATAAAGAAGAATACATAAAACCGTACTAATAGACATTAATCATAAAAAAACAGAGATCATGATAACAAATATATACACATATACACAAACATAGATAAGTCATTTTTTTCAAGGTCAAGAAGAAATGCAACCTAATTTACCTAATTGACTTCGTAGGCTCAGCTGAAAGCATAGAAATGTATTAAAAGCTAGGTTGGATCAGCATAGAAACATATTGAGAGCTACGTTGGATTAGTATAAAAAACTTAGGAATTTTAAAATGTACAACCACAGACTAAGTGCTTGTGGTAACTCAATATGCAAAAAAACTGTCCCTGAATTTAGCATGTAAATTTTAGAAAGATATTCAACCAATCCAGGTCCTCTGCTCATATAAATTGGACGCAAAAACAATTTTAACACTTGGTTGCGTCATAAATAAAGTTGAAAAATAACTATGTATAAGAGTAAATGCCATCATTAAAGACTCCCTGCTTTAAAAAAAATTCTGTTTTCAGGAAATATAATTACGAATTTAAGAGCCTTACCTCAAATGATCAACAAGTAACCACGGAAGATACGAGCACCGACGAAAGAAGTTTTGTGGACAGGATAGGAAGAACGAACAAAGAAACAATTTTTTTTGTTAAATTAGGAGTTCCAAAAGACTTGCATTCATGTCGGGAGCTTTAGATACGAGTACGGACGAAAGAAATTTTTTTGCGGTTCACGGTTCAGGCTTCCTGAGCGTTTTCGAAGGAAAGATTTGCCGAGCGTTTTCGCACTTCAGGCTTCCGGACGTGAGCTCTGGTTTTCGAAGGAAAGAGTTTCCCGCGTCTCTCTGAGTTTTTTCACGGACGCGAGCTATCTTTTCGTCGATTTCGCACTTCAGGCTTCGGGCGCGAGCTCTGGTTTTTTCTGGACCGGAGGAACAACGAAAAAGAGTTTTCCGCGTCTCTCTGAATTTTTTCTCAGACGAGAGCCCTCTGAAATTTTTCACGGACGCTAGCTCTGTGAAATTTTTCGCTGTCGAACCCGGTTCACAAGCCAACTCATCCTTTCACGTGGATGCCAACTATGACATCCACGTCGGATCAGTGCCCGATTCGCGCACTGAACCAGTGCGCGAATCATTACTCTTTTTAAATACTATTGGAACATATTTAAAGAAGATCTACTTAAAAACTTAAAGTCAATTTTTCTTTCTGGATCTATGGAGCCTAGTCTTAACAAAACTTTCCTTGTCCTTATTCCCAAATTCCCAAGCCCAAAAATATAATCCTTACAAATATTCTCGCCTCCAGACTCACAAAAATTCTACCCCTAATCATATCCCCTACTCCAGCGGCTTTTATTAAAGGCTGCCAAATGTTGGATTATGTTTTACTAACCCATGAAATCCTTAAAACTTTCACCTTGATAGGGAAAAAGCGTGCCTACTTTGGAACAAAAACTTATTCCTCTCATCTCTCCGAACCACCACATACTAGATTTTGATCAATGGTTCACCATCTGACCCTATTTCCCCTAAATGTGGCCTTAGGCAAAGAGATCCCATTTCACCCACTCTCTTTATCCTTACAACTGAACTTGTCTCAAATAAAATTTCATCAGCAATCGAACACCGTTCTATTTCCCCTTGGCAGCCTCTCCCTTGTATGGAACCTATTTGTAATTTGCATTTTGTTGTTGACTTATAACTTTTTGGAAAGGCTGACTCCAATACCGCGGCCACAATCACAAACATCCTTACCCAATATGCTGATTTCTACGGCCAACACCCCAATCCCTCAAAATCCTCCCTTTTCTTTTCAACTAGTGTCGCACCTTCTACTCGTCAATCTATCTCTCAAATAATAAATTTCACACTAGCTTAATCTATGAGTACTTATCTAGGTATTAATGTCCCCACTACTAAAATTACTCACAACACCAATGGTCCGATAATTAGAGCAATAGAAGCTAGATTATTTGGGTGGGTGAATAAAGCCTTATCCTTAACAGTCACCTAATCCTTATCAAATCCTTCCTTAGTAGTATCCCCCTTCACACTTTTACTTGCTTTAGTATTCCTATGCATATCATAAATAACTTAGAACAAAAATTCAAACAATTCTTATGGTCATTTAAAGGGAATAACAAACTTCACCTAGTAAACTGGTCCTTACTTTGTGAACCTCATCGACATGGGGCTTTAGGGTTACACTCTTTACAGGCAACTAGTCACGCTTTTAAGTTGACGCTTCTCTGGAGAATGTACACCTATAGGAGATCACTTTTCTACAACTACAAACTCTTCCATGAGGACAAAATACGGGACTTCTCCTCATATCGCCTACAAAACAACTACAAACTCTTCATCACTTTTCCGGACACAAATCAATAAGTTTATACCCACCTTTCTACAGCTTACCGCTCTCAGCTGGGCAATGGGGATCGCACTTCCCTCTGGTATGATACGTGGGTAAAAGGGTTATAACAACCTCTTTGCAACTTTACCTGTCTAATAGAATGTCCTTTAACAATATCGGCTAAGGTGTCATCTCCCCTCCACCATGATAATAGTTGGAATGAACATCACATCATAGCCTTGTGACCCCCTGACGTTGTAGAATTAATCCTCAACTCTTCCACCGTTGTCCACCCTGATGACTCCTTAATCTAGACTCTCTCTCTCAAGATGGTCTTTTCTAGGTTAAGTTAGCATACCATTATCTACACACCTACTCTATACTGCGATCAAACCGACAGATCAACGGACCCTCTTTGGCCTAAATTATGGAAAATATGAGCCCTCCCCAAACAGAAACTGATCCTCTGGCTCTCTCTCATTGATAAACTTCTTACTACCAGCCAACTCCTTCGACTGGCTATTAATATTAACCCCTCCTGCCACTTATGTGCTTCTCACCAGGGAAACCTCGGATCACCTCTTTATTCAATGTCCATTTGCCCAACATCATTGTCCTCTCATTCAACCTTTCACCTCCATCATTCCTCATCTTACACCACTGAGATCATATATTTTCCAATTACTTCATAGTCCTCTCACAAAGTTTCTAACTCGTACACACATATTTTCTATTAATACCATAGAGGAAATATGGCGTACTCGCAATAAAGCAATTTTTGAACACATCCTTCCTTCTCTAGCCCAGAGCTACAACTGGATCTGTTACCTAGCCCATCATACAATCATTCATAAACAAATCCTGGAACACCAACACACCAAACAAGACCGTTCTCACATAATTTGGCACCCCCACCACCTGACTATCTAATGGCAAATTTTGATGGCTCCTCCGATCTTTCCACAGAAAAAGCAGGTTGTTGATTTATTCTTCGTGACTCACATGGCAAAAACTTACTATGTGCAACGTGGCCACTTACCCACAAAACCAATAATCAATATGAACTTGTGGCCCTTCAGATTTCCCTTATCCTCATAAAATACTTGTTCCCTTCTTCTCCTACTATTGTACAGGTGCACTCTTTGTTGGTAATACAACTGATGCAAGAATCAGAGACGACTCATTGGAGGTCGCAAAAGCTGGTCATTACTTGAAGAAACTTCCACAGGTTCAACTCCAACACAGGGTTCAAGAGACAAATAAGGTCGCAGACAGTCTTGCTACATATGGGACTACCATGCCCTCACCAAGTCAAAACCGTATCCACATATGGCTTAAGGGTGTCCCATCTTTTATTCGTCAACTCCTACATGAAGAAATATTTTGGATAAAAAAAAGTTCCAATTATTTAAATGAAAGAAATATTTTAATATAATTCAGAGACGATGGGCCATATGCCGTCTTTTCCAAGCTTAGTGAGGGAAGTTCAAAACCCAACATCTGAAATAAGGCAATTTATTCCCCGATAAAAATATATTGTTACTTACAACATTTGTACATGTATAGATTTGCTTTTAAAGGTATATAAATTAAAATTTTTATACAAATATAAAAAAATTAAATTATTAAAATTTTATTTTATTTCGATCATATCTACAATCTTATGCTTTAAATTTTATTTCTCCACAGTCCATAAGTTTTTTTTATATAATTCATTTAAATAAGGGGTCTAACAAATTTATTGTGGAACAAGAGAAAAATATTATTTAATCCATGAAAAAATGGAAAAACTAAAATGGCTTAATCCTGTTTTAGGGGTATACCCATTTCTACACCTATTAGCATGATTTTAATCTAATGCTCTTCGATTTATTTATTTCAATTCAATGCTTATGTTTATAATAAATTGTCAAATGGTTCTTTTTAATTCCTTACAAATCTAATGTTTTGATAGGGTGGTTAATCTATTTGCCTTTTATTATAATTATGAATATCATATTATATTTTATTAATTATTTATATTATATATATTGTTAATGCTTGTGTGTTTTGACTTTTTCCATGAGTTTTATAAATGAGTAATGCTAGCTGCACCTATGCGCATTACCCATCCGACATACCAGACAATTTAAAATACTTAAATGATAAAAGTATTTTTTTATTTTAAACAATCCTAAATCCTAAAGAAAAATCCCTAGCTTGTGTTTTAAATTAGCTGGTACAGCAAGCATTTATCATTATGAATTTTAAATATTTGATTCCAGAACTAGGGTGTTTATAAATAAAATTACAATAATACCATTGTATTTTGTCATTGGACGGCCGAGATCGAATCTGGCATTGGCCAAATGTAGTTGGATTTGTCATTGGACGACTGAGATCGGATTTGGCTTTGTTTGATCAAGATCAGATTTGGCGTTGGACAGTTGAGATCAGATCTGGGATTTGATAGTCTAGATCAGATCTGGGATTCGACAGTCTAGATCAGATCTGGCATTGGACCCCAAGAATAGATCTGGTAGTGGACGGCCTAGATTGGATCAGGCATTGGACTATGGAGATCCAAATTGGCGTTGGACGGCCAGCTTCAGATTTTGCATTGGACAGCCGAGATTGGATTATGCTTTGGACGACAGACATTGTATCAGGCTTTGGACGGTCAACATTGGATCTTGCATTGCATGGCCGAGATCGGATCTTGCATTAGATGGCCGACATCAGATCTTGCTTAAGATGGTTGAGATCGAATCTGGCATTGGACGGCCGAGATCAGATCTGGCTGTGGATGCCTGAGATTAGATCTGGCTTTGGAAGGTCGAGATCGAATTTGACTTTGATGGCGGAGATCAAATCTGGGATTGGATGGTCGAGATTGGATATGGCATTAGATCATCTAGATCAAACTTGACATTGGACGGCCGAGATCGGATCCGGTGTAAGACGACCTAGATCAGATTTGAAATTAGATGGCTAAGATCGTATCTAGCATTGGACCTTTGAGACAGGATCTAGCATTGGATATTTGTGATCAGATATGACATTGGACGGCCAATTTTAGATCTTGCTTTGGATAACTGAGATCGGGTCTGGCATTGGACGGTCGTGATCGGATCTTGCATTTGACGACCAAGATCAGAATGGTACTGGAAGGCTGATCAAAACTAACATAGCAGGCCGGGATTGGATATGGTATTTGATGCCTAATTGGAGAGATCAGATTTTGAATTGGACGACCGAGATAGGACCTGATATTGGACGACCTAGATCGGATCTTGAATGAGACGACCGAGATCGGATCTAGTATTTTGGATTACCAAGATTGGATCTTTCATTAGACTGCTGAGAGCGGATCTGGCATTGGACAACCGAGATTGGATCAAGAATGGGAAGGCGGAGATCAGATATTTCTATGGATGATCGAGATCAAATCTTGCATTGGACAGCCGAGATCAAATCTTGCATTGGACAGCCTAAATCGAATCTTGCATTGGACGACTGGTATCAAATATGTCTATGGACGGCCGATATTGGATTTGTTCTTGGACAGTCTACATCAGATATGGAGATGGCCAATATTGGATCTACTCTTGGACAAGTTGGATCAAATCTGGCTTTGGACGGGTTGGATCAGATCTGGCTTTGGACGGCTGATTGAGCTTTGGACCACTGAGATGGGATCTTGCATTTGTTTGCGGAGACCAAATTTGGCTGCAGCACAAACTAGCCCAACCCCCTTGTCATTTAGCCTAACCAGCTGGTCTTATGAGCCCAACCCGCTGGTCTTATGAGCCCAACCCGCATTGCAGACGAGCTTTGCAGCCCAAAAAGTCCATCCAGCATCGCAATGGACAACCTATATCTGATCTGGAATTATAGATTATGTACTCATGGATTAGAACAACTCCTGGGATAATTGGAAAGTATGGCATCTCAGCTCTTCTGATGTAGCCCTTCAACTTTCAACAATCAAACTGCAAAGACATCGCTTGCAGTCCAATCCCTTCAACAGGTTCTATTGTCACACGAGTCTAGCACTCATCCATCATAAACACCATCTGTCCTCTCATATTCTGCACTACCTCTAAGCCAACTCTCCCACATGATCATTATCTCCTCCACTCTTTTCAACGAGTTTTGTATATGCATATGCTAAATCAAAGACTTATTATCCCAACAATATCTCCAGGTATGAAAATTCACACGTAATCATATCACATGTATCTTATTTCAAGTGCAGTGATTTTCTAGTCCCGCACCTCTTCCATTTAAACATATTTCTACTTTTCTATAAACACTTCATCTCCAACCACAAATATGAGCTAATCTTCCTTCTTACCGTCTCCATTAAAAACCAATACATAATGACTATCTTAAAAGAAATCATTTCTGCATACCAAGTATTGCAGATCTTACTATATCTTAAACATTTGTTTCTAGTCACCGTCTTCCACAAAGTAAACTATTTTCCATTGTTCATATTCCTAACATCACCCAAAAAACCTTTAATGGTCCATCGGCAAATACCTTCCCATATTCGTTTCCCCCGTAAAAACCACCCCCATACTTCCACCTGTCTTCATCGAGCCTCCAAATCATCATTGTTCTTTAAGCCCCAACATGGCGATGAAATCTTTTCCCATATCGGCCCCCTCAATCCCCATATCATGAATCTAGTGGAAACCCAAGGTGGGTCTCGATATGGAGCCCAACTGGCAGGATCTCACGCATCCGATTGGCCATGAATGTCGGCAACTCAAGGGTATCCTCTCAGCTCCGTGCAAACCGACCACAACATTGTCCGATGCATGCATTTGTGGACCCACTTCCACCCATAAGATCGAACAGATAACTGAGAAATTAAAAGATATAAAACAACAATCAACGAAACACATGAATTTATGTGGAAACTCCAAATCAGAGAAATAATTGCAACCCTCAGGAAAAAATCCGCTTTGTGAAAAATTGTTACAATTACACAGTTTTCTCTCCCAATCCCCCATACTCCCACACTCTTACAAAACTTTCTCTTTCCTCAACTCACACCTAGTTCTCATGAGAAAGGAATTTCCATAGTCAAGTACTCAAAGCTTAAAAGTGTCCTTGACTAGGGCTTCCATTGAAAACCAAAGCCTTGAAGCCTTTATATAGCCTAAAGACTCCAACTCCCTTTACTTCAGAATCCATGTGGGACTAATCCTTTTTCTATTATTTTGCCAAAACCTAACAATTTACACCTTGGCGAGATAAAAGAAACTGCATAGCAGATGTTATAACCATTATCTACACCGATAATCATAACTCTCTTCTACCCCTTGCTAGCTACCACCGTTGAATTCTCTGTTGAATCACGCCCTTCACTATTCAACCTTCTCTCCTCATATAGGAGTTTCCCAGTAACTTCTGTAAAATTCAAGCTCTCCTTCCCATACATCATGATTGGCTTTATATGTTCATAGGAAGATGGAAGACATAAGATGAGTCTTAAAGCCTTACCCTCGCCTTCAATTTCAACTCCAATAGACTCCAGTTCAGAGATAATACCATTAAGAACACTCAGGTGATCTAAGATTTTTGCACCTTCATCCATCCGTGACGTGTGAATTTGCTCCTTCAGGTACAATCAATTTGAGATGCCCTTCACTTAATACAACTCATCTAGCTTCTCCCAAAACTCCTTGGCCGTCGAAATCGCATACACGTTTGCAAGAACATTATTAGCCAAACACAAGCATATCACACTTGCCGCCCTCAAATCTAGTTCCTCCCAATCTTCATCACTCATACTGGACTTGTCAGAATATTTTCTGGAACCTTTGGCATCTTCGGAACGATATGACCTTGGTTTTCCCTTCAAAGCCTTGTGCAACCCAGATTGTATCAACGCATCTTTGACTTGACCTTGCCACTAGTCAAAGTTGATCGTTCCATCAAATTTCTCCACGTCAAATCTCACAGAACTTGAAAACTTTGACATCTCTGCTTCGACTCTTAGCTTAATGAAAAACTACACCGCAATATATGCCTCAAACCTTGCGCTCTGATACCACTTGTTGGGAAATTAGATCCTACTTCCACCCATAAGATTGAACAAATAACTGAGAATTTAAAGGATGTAAAAAAACAAACAACAAAACACACAAGAATTTACTTGGAAACTCCAAATCGGAGAAAAAACCAAAGCCCTCAAGAAAGAAATCAACTATGTGAAAAATTGTTACAATCCCACAATTTTCTTTCCCAATCCTCAATACTCTCACACTCTTACAAAACTTTCCCTTTCCAAAACTCACACCCAACTCTCATGAGAAAGGAATTTCTAGAGTCAAATACTCAAAGCTTAAAGTGTCCTTGACTGGGCATTCCATTGAAACCAAAGCCTTGAGGCCTTTATATAGCCTAAAGACTCCAACTCCCTTTGCTTCAGAATCCATGTGGGACTAATCCTTTTTCTTTTATTATGTCAAAACCTAACAACATTTAACCCAAAATCGATTCAAATTCTAATAATGCATATGATTGGGATCAACAACACATAGCCGGCGACACCAGGTAAGTTTCAGGTATGTCCCTCCACTTGCCATCAAGTCTCAGTTTTTGCTCGACGAGTGTATCCAAGTAGGATGTCCTCTTCTGTGATTTCAATACATATTAGACTTTTATTTAGGAGTCAAACCAGTCTTTTAAGTACAAACCCATGTCTTAACCAATATAACAAACTAAACCATCATACAATCACCCTTTTAATGCTAAGTTACCAATGAATAGATTCAAACCCCCTCCCACTACCCTTATTATATCAACTTGCCAACACCAATCTGGTGATTGCATCTTTGAAGCTTCCAAAATCAGATGCTCAGATAATCATGCAAACAACCTTTATTGGTTCTCAGGTTGCCGACCCTCCAAAACCTGCCTCCGGCTACTTCATTCCCATCATTCACTCTACCATTTTCATTCTTTCTTACTCCTTACACTGCTCCTCCTTTCTCTCCTCTGCCTTTCCTCTTGATTCCGAACATCTTTTCTGTCCTCAGCATCTCCACACTCCTTGCCTTCAGCATCCTTGCTATGCCCCTCTCATCGATCCTCCTCCGGCAACTATTCACCCATCGTCTCCTATGTCCATACCACCGAACACATCCCAAAATATATTTTCACCAGACTCAAATCATCCCCAAGATGGTTATGGGAGCATACATGCACAAACTATGACTAGTTCTTCTACTGCACCTCCCCATGCAGCAAGACCTCCTGTTTTGATCCTAGGTATTAGAACAAACCTAGTTAACTCATTAGTAGATAACCTGCACCGAGTAGCTATAACTCTGGAATGTTCAAAAAGAGGCTTGTTAAACATGCAACAATCCTTAGTGGGAATTTTGTTGGTCGTGTTCCTGGATCTCCCAGCTACTTAGCCACTACCCTCCAAATCATCTTGCAAAATCACCATCTTCCTGATCCAGAGCATTGTGAAGCTCTTCTAGAAATTCGTCCTATAAAAATTAGGGAGCCCCACCTTCATTTGTTTCCATGGCCACGTGAAAAATGATCAATCTTCCCCCTTTACTCTTCTATGAAGAAGCCCTTTCTCTAGTTGTTGAACCTTTAGGTCACTACCTAGGAATGGACGAGACCACAAGGGCTAACCCTAATGGCCGGGTATTTGCGCGGCTCAAGGTTGAAGTCAACCTCCTCACTAAAGAAGTCCAAGGAGCCATAGTAGATATGCCTGAAACTTCCTTTTGGCTACCGTTCCACATTGAAGGAAGTCCCAAGATCTAGAACTCCCTCAACCTCCTCTTAGAGACCTGGATACTAACCCATCAGGCGACTGGCAAGTTATCCAAAGAAAGCATAACCGATCTTGCTCGGGATTTCATACTGCAATAACTCCCACGGGTCCCCCTAGACACACTAATTGAGATCTTCATCCTACAACTCTCATGCAGCGACAGTCAGATGGATCCCAACTTGTGGCCCCTCATGACTCCTTTGCCTCTGAATCTTCTGCGGACACCCAAAAAATTTCCTCACCTACATCATCGTTGGAATTCTCAAAATATTCCTAGAATAACACTGCGAGTTCATCAACCCAGAAATGTCGTCTATGACGCTACAGGAATACTTGCTAATAATTCAATTCCCCTCTCTCATACTTAATGAACCAGACAATCTTTCAGCACTGGAGCCTGTAGCCGAATAGGATGATGCCCCACTCTCCATTCCCTGGCTTGACGGGCATTAGGATACATTGCACGGCAAGAAAAGAATGGTTGAAGTTGAACCTTATTAGGAAGAACAGGCACATCACCAACCGTCTCGGACCCGCAAGGTCCTCCGCACAGTGGAAGAAGAACAAAATCTTCAGCCTAAGTAAATAGGTGAGTTCAAATGGACCCATTTAATTTCATATTGATGTATCCTATTATTGTATGGAACGTGCGAGGGATGCAAAGTCCCTCAGCATGGCAAGCACTTTCTTCAATAACATGCACACACAATTCAGATATTCTCTATCTCGACGGGGAAGGTTTTGAACAAGTTGTAGAATCTGCTTGGACTTTCGTTTAGCACCCTCCCCTCTTGACTCCGCCCCCAGAACTCCTCCCTACAGGCTCCAACAAATAGCTAAAGAGCTACAACATTGGACTAAACACTCATTGGTGAACTTCCTTAATAAAATTAAAAATAATTCAAGAAAATTGGCGAAAATACAACGAAACTTACAACACCAACCTACAAATTCTACATTACTAACAAATGAGAAAGAAGTTCAACATGAAATTATGAAACTCACTAGATATAAACATTTACATATTTTTCAACAAGCTCGCAAAACATATTTAAGGAAGGAGATGAAAACTTCAAATTTTTTGACTCCTTTCGAGCTAGAACCCATATAAATAGAATCCAAACATTAGAAACAGACCAGGAATTCAAAAGTGATGCAGTTAGTTACTTAAATTTATTCCCAAAAATCTAACTACCATTGACCCCCCTTTTCTCCTCTAACCACTCTAACAGCCAACAAGACTACCTAGCTAAACAAATTACACAAAAAGAACTCAGAAGTGCTTTATTCTCAAAAGAATCCTTCAAAGCTCTAGGCCCGGATGGTTTCCAGCCTGTCTTTTTTAAACACCATTGGTCTTTAGTCAGAGATGACCTTTTAAAAAAACCTTCTAAGGCCCATCAGCCTCTGCAACATAATATATAGATTACTAACTAAGATACTTGCCACACATATAAAAACATTCTTCCACAAATTATTTCTCATACACAGGCCGCATTTATCAAGGGTCGACAAATGTCTGACCGCATACTAATGGCCCACGAGGTAGTAAAAACCTTTCACCCAAATAGGAAAAAACAAGCCTACTTTGGTACAAAAATAAATCTTAGGAAAACTTTTGATACTCTCTCCTGGTCCTCTATTGAACATGACTTAAAAGAACACAAACTCCCTCAAGTTTGGCAAAATTGATCCTCTCATGTCTAAGCACTACCTCCTACCAGGTCCTCATTAACGGATCAGCTTCTGATTCTTTTACACCCTCCTGTGGCTATAGACAAGGTGATCCATTATCACCTGCCTTATATATCATTGCTACTGATCTGTTTTCTGCTAAATTCTTGACCTCCAAAACTGAAAACCAGATTTTCCCATGGCAAACCTTACCAAATATGGAGAGAATTTGTAATCTTCATTATGCAGATGATACTCTTTTATTTGGCAAGCTGAGCACACAACTCACACAATCATGGGTATCTTACAGTCATATGCTGAGTATTCGGGACAACACTTCAACCTACAAAAAAACTTTCCTCTTTTTCTCCACAAGTGTCCCCGAAGATATGAGAATTAAGATCGCACAAATTCTACCCTTCACACGAGTAGACTCGCTGGGTCCATGCCTAGGAATTTCTATCTCGACATCTAGAATCACCAGACAGACATATGAACCAGTATCACAAGCTATTACAAAAAGATTAACCGGATGGTCAAATAAAACTTTGTCCCTAGTAGGTCGAGTTACCTTACTCAAATCTATTTTAAGTAGTATACACCTTCACCTAAATACTTGTTTCAATTTACCTAAAAAAGTCATGAACTCATTCGAACAAAGATTCCAAACTTTTCTATGGTCATATAAGGATAATACAAAATTACACTTAGTCTAACTAGAATTAATATGTGAATCCCATAGAGAGGGACAAATATGTTTACGAAACCAACACAACCTAGGTCTAGCATTCCAATTTAAATTATCATGGAGAATCTTTTTAAATTGAATAATGCTAGTTGCACTTAGCCCACGTACCTATCCCACACACTTGTTAATCTAAACTATTGATGCCTAGGGTTTATCCTCTAGAAAATAGGATTTTATAAAAAAAATATTTTTTTATAGTTTTAAGGGCTTAGATTAACATGTTAGTTGTATAGGTGAGTCCACTAGGTGTATCTACCATTACTCTTTTAAATTATAATGGCAACTTTTCAATCAAATTAACTTACCATCATCTCCACGGTCCGTACAATCTAGAAAAATGACTAAAATAGTACAGCCCTCTAGATCCAATCTGGAATAAAGTCTTGTCAATCAATACAATCCCCAAACATAAAGTTTTTCTATGATTAGCCCTGAATGATAAGCTTCCTTCCACAAATAGTCTACAACAAAGAGGAATGCACGTTCACACACATTGTGCCCTATGTGGAGAAACTTCAGAAACGGTAGAACATCTACTCTTAAAATGTAACTTTGCCAAACAAATAAGGAATTCTGTCCAAATTCAAACACAAACAATACCACAACCCTTCGTTCCTACTTAGTTATATTGCTAAATGAAGACCCCACTAAAACCCTTCGTCGAACCCATATATATGCAATCACTGCCTTGTGGGAAATTTGGTGTTACCGAAATAAGAAAATTATTTTAGCAGATTGAACTATACTTTCCCAATGTTATAATCGTGTTATCTTTCACTCAGAGCTTACTATTATATCCAGAGATGTGCCTCAATTTGCTCACATACATTGGAAACCACCTTCTTACCCTTCCAATGCTGCTACTCTAATGAGCCCAGTCTGATGCGTTTACAAGCCCAGTTTCGTATTCGAGCCCATATTGAGCGGGCAATAAATCTCTGCCATGGTGTTGTGCCCAACCTCTTTGCGGAGCCCAGCTTGAGGTTTATGCAGAGCTGAGCCCCATCCCTCTGAGGTGTCTAGCCCAGACTAACTTCTCTTTGAGCCTAGCCCAGACCAACTTCTCCATGAACCTAGCCCAACGTCTCCACGGTACCTAGCCTATTACTGTGGAGCCTAGGTCTGTACTCTGCTTAAGTTCGATCAGTGCCCAGTGATAGCTCGAGCCCATTGCGGACAGATTTGAGCCCGGCCTAAATTCGTATGTCAGTCCAACCCAGGCACTACTGCGAGCCGGACGCACGATTAAAAATTAACAAACATCATCTGAAGTAAATATATAATGGGCAATAAGTCTCTAGGATATAACATATTTTACTATCGGAACTTATGCCTGCAAATATACACGGAGGATCAGCCACGGACATTCTCAGAACTGGCTTTAATCTTTTTCTGCGATATCAACCCTGTTGTATGTTTCACTGTCTTACAAGAAGAAATGGACTTTAGTTTATTGAGACTGGAGCCTTCTCTTGCAAATGAGTAACTTCTGGAGAAAATTGAACTGAATTGCATTTTCCATTGCAAAGTTCAGATATTACATATTTTCTACACATTTTAGTGACCGTTCCTTTATCCCCTTACCAATACACTAAGAGGTCAGATCTTTCTCTACGATCTGCCTCCTGAAGAAATGTTGCACGCGTGTATATAACTTTGTATAAAATGGAACCTCCTCTGCTACCGCCACAATCGAAGCAGAAATTATCTCCCACCCTCTCACCTGTACACTTTGCTGCACTTATGCAAGACCTAAAATGATACTCCTACATGCTTATCAAAATGAGTGCAACATCACGGATGTTCGGTATACATGTTCTGTTATCTGCTCAGACCCACATCCCTGGTGTCCATATCATCATCATCTTCACCACTCAAATCACCATCATGCTCTCTTTTCGGCCGCTGTTTTAATCTATGGAATATATCATCTAAGGATTCTGAAGATGAATCCCGAGAATGAAATTGGTTGTCTTGGACCTGACGGATCGGGAGAAATTTCCTGGAACCCATATTAGCCTTGAAATTTTGAAAACCGTTTTTCATTGATTCCCATGTCGAGGCCATTCCTGAGGACGAGTTACCATTTGATTGACTGGAATTGCCTGCCTCGAGCAAAGAAACTTTAGCTGATTGTATCCTGCTCTTTTCAGTGGAGACTGTGGTAGGCGATGGTCTGCTTTGTTCTCTAACATGCGCATATTTAATCGCAATAGCTTCTCTGCTATTCTCATACTTGGCTCCAACGTCATTTGAAGCTTTCGATCGACTCACCTTCGGACCTTCTTTAATAACTGTGGACTTAAGTTCTAGATCACCCTTGTCCTGGACTTCTTTTTCATTTCTAGCAGACTTCTGCCAAATGAACAGAAATGTCATGTAAATAAATAAATAAATAAATAAAGTAGAAAACTCTGTCGAATACTAATTAGAAGAACGCGTGATATAACCGCAGAACTGGAAGCTGGTCATTTTCACTTGTAAAAAAGTGAAATAAAACAAACTGAGTAGGACATAACATTCTTTTAAAAAGAGATGAAAAACAAATACACTAACACACTTTTTGACAAAAACAATACATGAGAAACAAAAAGCTAATCCACCAGGCAAACCATAACAAATTTGCATACTTCAAAGAAAGCAAAAATAAGTTCACAATGATTACAATGTCAGAGGGGGCATGGTCATATACTTCAAGGAAAGCGAAAACAAGTTAACAGAGGTTCCTATTTCAAAGGGGGGGAATTAAACACGGTTGTTTGACATTCATGACATTTCTTCTGTCGGTGTCTTCTTAGGTTCACGTGCCTAAATATATAGCAGTCTTTATGCTTTAGCCAAAGAGTGTTTTCCTCCAATCTCATTGCTGTAAGGGGTCCACCACCTCTTTACCTTGAAACAAATTCATGTCTTTCTCAATAAAGAAAAACTCTTAATGCCAGAAAAGAAGAATGTAACAGATAGACAGCATTATCAGCTCTATGAATGGCGATTTCAAGGAACACTTTGCCCTACACTGCAGAACTGGAGGACCTGGATCACTTAAACAAGTGCCTTGCTAATACATTTTATGTGTAATTCTAGCCAATTTATTTTAAGTGTAATTCCATAGGAATAGCACAGATGCCATAATGTCACTACTTGCCTAGCTGAAAACTCTACAAAAGGAGACAGATCCATGATCTCATTTTACTTGTGCACCTGCAAACTCTATAGAAAGAGATAATCCAACTACTTATGTATCTGACAACTCTACACAGAGACAGAGATCCCATATCATTACTCTTCTGAATGCATTTATGTATCTGAAAACTCTTAAGGAAAGAAAGAAGAAGGAGAGATTCAGTATTAGTAATATACCAGGGGTATGCTATCAGACTCGATATCCAAACTCACGTTGTTGAAATTTCTGGCTAACGGAATGACATGTTCACCAACATTACGACCTTGCTCCAGCCAAGAGCGCTCTGAGGAAACAAAAGGAAAGGCCCATAACATTTAATAACAAAGAATAGTAATTACATCCCAGCTAAAGCAAATACTGACCTTTCTGAAGAATTATTATCCCCGATGGATCTAGCCCGTTGACATCATCTGCTTCATTCTGGAATTTGAACCGTTTCCAGCTTCCAAAAAAATCAATTACTCTATCAAAGAAATTACTTGCAACGAGCAAGGTGTATATAACCATGACAAGTGGATATATTTTGTTAAATCCTCGACCAAAAAATGGAACGGCATCATCAATGTTTCCCATCCTCTGCACAAAATCCAAGAAGTTAAACATAAGTAAGTTTAGTATAAAACTTTTAATATAATAATAAATGAGTTACCTTCTCAAAAATAGTTTTGGCATTTCCATCAAGACGAATGAGATTTAAAAAGTTATAACAAATTGGGGGAGCATATCTTGCCACCATCCTGAACAGAACCATAAAAAAAATTAACATATAAAACTGAAAAGAAAGAACTTTCAAAAAAAATAAAACTGAAAAGAAAGAAAAAATTCAAGTAATTAAGCTAACAGCAATAACTTACGAGCAGATCATCAGCAAGCTAACCGAGCTTGTTTGTCTTGGAGTTAACGAGTAAAACATCAACATTCCAATCTTGAACAATGAATAGTATGTGCAAATACACATATACATTAGAGGCACCAAAGACGCTACCTGTGGAACAATATCACCATTACATTAGAAATAGCACAAATATAAATGTTTTTAAATGTTGACCCCCTACCCTGGCAATGAGAAACAATCATCTAAAGTTGCCTCCATCTACACGGTCTTTCTCAAGTCCAATAACAACACAGTCATGACACGGCAAACTATTGGAAACATGAAGACCCCCAGGTTTGGGGTCCTTTCATCTGGAATAATTTCAAAGAAAAGACTGTCATTCTAGAATGACTTGAAGAAAATAGGGGCTGCGGTCAGCAGTGCTGCATCCTTGGAATCTGTGGCTGTTTTGGTTAGAGGAAAAAGGAGGCAATTCAGACTGATGTCTTATTTGATTGTAAGTCATCTGATAAATAATGAATCAGACAATATCATGGGCTCGTTCCCCTCTCAACTCTTTGACATTTAGCTTTTAAAAAAAAAAAGGAAAACATAACAGAAATAATGCTTTGGTAGATTTACAATGGACCTTAATGACGTGCTTTTAGGCAAGAAAATAAGTAAAAGATGAAATTTGAACTCTGGAAAAGGTCAAAATATATTTACACAAGAAAATAAGTGTCCCTTATCAATGCCCTCATCTAAAACTTCTTAATGAAAATAATAGTTGAAATAGTGTGACTCAAGCTTTTACCTGTACAAGAACCTCTTGCTTCCCTACGGCATTTATGAGTATGGAGAATAGTGATAGATCAACTCCACTTGGCAATATTGTAGCCTCGGCCAACAGAATAGCTGCTGACATGCAACCAAGGATAATAGCCAAAAGTTTCTCAAGCTGCTTTCTCAGCATACAACGCCAGACCAACTCTGCAATATAAGCATTCTCAAAATTAAAATCTCCTTCTCCTCCATTGTTCACTAATTGTGCAATCTCATAAAACTATTCCAAGTGAAAAGGCACCTGTCAAGATTGTTTAATTAATTAACTTGCATTGATCTGATATCTTATACTCAATGAAAGCCTTCATCAGCATTTTTAGAAAAGCATCAGCCTATGTTAACTATGAGAAATGATTTCAAGCATTGAGAATGTGTTTTATTTTATTCTAGTCATTGGCTGGGCAAATTAGTCCTCAATCCCCCCCATGGAGACTACCCTATCTTTGATGAGATTCATGATTAAGTAGCTGGCTGGAATGTCACCTGGTTAAAGGTAGCTAAGTGTGCCAATTCAGTGGCAAAACCTCGCTAAGAATGGAGTCTTTGAAGACCAAATTATTTATGGGCCTTGACACCTTGTAAAACCATTCTTGCAATTCTTTCTAGGGTACATATAAAGTTTCAACATTTCAAGACGAAAAAACAAAAGCTGCTTGGAAAAGCCCCAAAATAAGACTCTTCCAAAGAGGAGAAAACGCCTGCTGCAAAGAATCATTCAAACATCTTATCTGTTCATTAATGCCACCCCTTGTTTTCAGAGTGCTATCTTTGCCTCAAAAAGTTTCACCACTATCATGTCGTTTAGACATCTTAATTCTTTCTTGATCATGTTTTCTTTTATGTCATCATTGTAGTCCTTTTATGCTTCTGAACCAATCTCTCTCTTGTTTGTCACCTTTTCTCCTTAACTCATCATTTCGGCCCTTTCATTTATTTCTTGGATTTACTATTCAAAGACTTGATAAACTAACCTACTATTTTAATGCAAAAAATTTAAGAAATCCCATGTGTACAGACCTAAACCGTACAAAAAGATATTATTATCAGATTATTTTATTAGATGTGACATTTTATTTATATAATTATTATGCTACTTATTACTACACCTGTATTTAAAGAAGCTTTTCAATTTCATAATATACAGTAAATCTACTTGTCAAAGCTCTTCTAATCATTGTAGCCAAATATTCTCTCTTTTTCTAAAGAGTTCTTTTTCAAAGTGGACTCTTTCGAGGAGCCTATCTGAAAACGTTCTCTACAATTGAGTGTAGTCAAATGCTACCTATGCCTCTCTTTTACACCAACTATAATATTCCTTGTGATAAAGAAGCAAGCAGTGACACCACTTCTAACTGGTTGTTGTACTAACTTATGATGACCAATATTCAGAGTTTCAGTTCATTCATTGTTTACTAGCAGAACTCAAGATTGACATATTACGTTCAAGTTACAAATCAAACAAAAATAAAAAAGAAAATAAGATCAACGACATCCAAAAACTGAATAGACATATATAGCTAATAAAAGGACAAGGCATTTACCCAATGTATCCAAAACAGACCCCAGAGTTCCCGTCCGAGCAGGTCTGAAGCTAGAAACATATTTCCTGCAACAATAAACCATTGGAATAGATCAACAAATACTGATCAAGAGTCCAGCACACATAAAAGAAAGAAAATGGAGTTAAAATCTAAGAAAGACTATGCATTCTTTCATGAAGCCATTAAATAAAACAGATGTCAGAGACAGTTGGCATTCATCTGCTTGTATCTCTAAAACAAATAGAAACGAATTTTGTGGCCTTCCAACACAGCAAAAAATAAGTACTCCTTGACACTAATAAATTGGATACCAGGAAACATGTGATTAAAATACTTCTTCTCAGTGCAGCTGAGTATAGCTCAGTGGTAACACCGAGGATTGTGTTGTGGGAGGTATTGAGTTCGAGTCTCCTAGAGTACGAACAATTAGGCTATTGTAACTACTGTATTAATCCCACATGTAATGGAATCAAACTCTTCAAAAAAAAAAAAAAAAAATTCTTCTTAAAACCTCCCTCGACCAAGGTGCCATCTGCAATACATGACCCCGACTTTTTTTTTTTTTTGAAAGTTGTGTTTCATTGATTCATTGATTCTCAAAAAAAAAAACTTACAAGAAATGTGGCCCAATTCAGGCCATTACAATGAGAAGCTCATGATACACCAATAACAAGATGTTGCTGGTGCACCCCTTGCTTGGCAAGAACATCAATACGACCATTGGCACTTCTTCAGACAAGTGACCAATTGGCTACAGAATTCATGAATACAACAATTTCATTAAAAAGACACCATACCGCCAAGGTGGTTTAGACTGCCTCGTGCACCAAGAAAGGATGACTCTTGAGTCCCCTTCAACATGGATGTTTCCCAACAGACTCAAAGTAGCAAAGCACTTGATCTCCTGTAGCAAGTTCATTGCCTCAGCAGTGGTAGAAACCTTAACACCAATCAGACCAGGATATGATAGCACCACTTCCCTTCTCAAATCTCTAATGAGACCATCAATACCGGCCGGACCCAGGTTCCCTAAGGACGAACCATCAAAATTTAATTTGGATGCCCCCTCAGGAGGAGGAACCTAAGCATGAATTTCTGATCTAGCAGCTCTCTAATCCCGTGCATGCTCATTCCATAGACTCCAAATAGTGGAGATCTCTACTCCTTGAAGCATTTTTGGAGTTTAAGCCAACTCACAATAAGATGCAGAATATTATCAGCAACAGCCCTTCAATGTTTTTCTTTACTGTGGAAGACTCTACAATGTCTCCCCTTCCAAATTAGCCATGGGAAGTAACCCACACGACATCTATACATGATCCGGCCCATTTCCCCCATCCCCAAGGAGCCAACCAAAGCAGTAATGCCAATCAAACCATGAAGCAAGACAATATCCATCCCAAACATTCCGAGAAGAAGCATCCATATTTTCCGGCTATAAGAGCAACAGATTAAGACATGACTAACTGATTCTAGTTCATTAAGACACAAAGGACACAGAGTTGAAGAGATTTGCATTCCTCCTCTCCAACATATCTCTAGTAGGTAATCTCCCTCTCATGCTACATACATATGACCTCGACTTTAATGGTAGGCCACATTTTCAAAAAAAAAAACATTAATGGTAGGCCAGCAAGCACCGAAGAGCTCCATTCAATCTGTCAAGATCCTGAAACTTTGTCCAACGTTTTGGGCATGTGTTGGGCAGCGAGTCCATTCATATGTTTCTTGAAGAACAATGATCTTAGCATTTTGGCTCTCAAATAAATCATCTTAGCATTTCGCTTCTCAATTTTATTTCTAATGACAACATGTTCTTTATTATTATTTACTCACATTCCAGGTGAGTATAACTAATTCAGACTTTTCTTCTATTTATTGACACCTAGCTGGCTTTCCTCATCTTAGCTCTTGGTTGGGCAGCAATTTCATCTATTTGCACAACTAATTCAAATCAACAACATATATATATATATATTGCCGATGTTGAATTGCCTCAACCCAAGAATGGTTTTTCTCTGCGGTTCAATTTGATGTTGTCTAACGGGGACTTAGATTATTGGCATAGGCTAAGTAAATAAGTGGCAGCCTTGGTCATCGTATAGGAAATACCAATGGAAGTGATGACCCGATTATAAATGATAAGGACATAGGAGTTTACCGCTAGGTATTTGACCAAATATTTTTTTTAAGAGATTAATATTTACATTTCTGTTAAGAGTTAGAGGTAGTTTAGTAATTTTACTAAACTTTAGTTAGTTATTGTTTGTTTATTGTTTAGTTTACTTCTCCTCAAGCCATGAATGGCATCATTGTAATTTTGTATTTTCGGATTCTATTAATACATGTTTTAAGGTTGTAGGTCATGAAGACCTTACAACCACTTTCTCTCCTTCTCCCTCTCTTCTTCCTATCTCTTCACTTTTCTCTCATCTTCTATCTTCCTACACTAAATCTAACATGGTATCAAAGCAGGTCTGTATGTGACGACTCGTCACTTACAGAGGACATGGGGAAAAGTCTTAGATTATGGGAGATCCTTAAAGTTTGTCTCTTTTCTGTGTTCTTCTGCCATTACCCTTTCATTCTGGCTTCTACTGCTGATTGAAGTGTTGTCCGTATAAGTTTACTCCTAAAGGGAGTTCCTTTGCTGCTATTGGGTTCGTATGAACCTGTATCTGCGACTACTAATAGTGCTACTGGTAAAAAATTGAATTTTTACACTGCCTCGGGATTCTTGCCGAACAAATGAGCTGCGAAAACATGCCACTTCTAGTCACAGGAAGTTCTGAACGTGTTTCAGAGCTTCCAGGTACGTAAAACTCGTGTTATTACACTGCCTCGGGAACCGTTCCAGAGGTTTTTCCCGAATCAAAAAGGGTTTTCTGGTGTTTCTGCGCTCTAGTTCGTACTTCTGAGTCGTTGGACTCGTACTGCTGAGTCGTTGGAATCGTACTGCTGAGTCGTTGGACTCGTCTTCGCTGAGTCGTTGGACTCGTCTTCGCTGAGTCGTTGGACTCGTCTCGCTGAGTCGTTGGACTCGTCATCGCTGAGTCGTTGGACTCGTCATCGCTGAGTCGTTGGACTCGTACTGCTGAGTCGTTGGACTCGTACTGCTAGAGTCGTTGGACTCGTACTGCTAGCGTCGTTGTTGCACTGCTACGGAAAGGGTGATCGCTAATACTGTTGTTTAAGTGTGCTACACGCTTGGTGCTGCTCCGAGAAGGTGTTATTTTGCTGCTGCTGGGTTCATAAAACCTTCTTTATGTTATTACTCCTGCTACTGCTGCTGCCGCCGCCTTGGGATTTGTGCACACTCTACAAGTTAACCCTAAAGATCAATTGGCTGATCGGCTTACTAAAGATCTTTGAAGAAAAAAATTTGAGTACCTTCTCTCCAAGCTGGACCTTCATGATATCTACGCTCCAGCTTGTTGAGGAGTGTTAAGAGTTAGGGGTAGTTTAGTAATTTTACTAAACTTTAGTTAGTTATTGTTTGTTTATTGTTTAGTTTACTTCTCCTCAAGCCATGAATGGCATCATTGTAATTTTGTATTTTCAGATTCTATTAATACATGTTTTAGGGTTGTAAGTCATGAAGACCTAACAACCACTTTCTCTCCTTCTCTCTTTCTCTTCTTCCTATCTCTTCACTTTTCTCTCATCTTCTATCTTCCTACACTAAATCTAACAATTTCCTTTAGACCGGATTACAATACAGTGGCTACAATAGCCTAATTCATCGTACTCCAGACCTCCCGCAACACAACCCTCGGTGTTACTACTGAGCTATGCTCAGCTTCACAGTATTTGACCAAATATGATCGTCCAGTTCCTATAGATACTATCGCTAAAATACCCCTAGAAGGGGATAGAGCTAAGCAACGGAAAAAGGAGACCTTCTCAAAACTACTTGCACCTTTATTGTCTTTCCTTTTTTTTTTGAAAGTTTTATTGTCTTTGCTTTGTCCTTCCTCTTTCTATTCTCTTTGGACTTTGTTGGTTGTTGTCCACCTTAGTACAGCCAAAAGCCACAATTAATTACACTCTAGTAATCAGGGTTTAGTGAATCATGATTGTGCATCCTCATCCTCATCCTCATCATGATGGTACTGGTGTCAAAGGTAGAAGACGCACTTCGGGGGGACCATAAGCTCCTACAATTTATCTTGCACCAGGTAAGGAGGGCTCACCGGAAAGTATCAAGGGTTTGAATCAATATGGATTTCCTTTTGGAATAGGCTCTGGAGAGAGTAAGGGTAGGCGAGTTTAAATTAGCAATTGGATAGGCATCCGATAGTTGTCTGGCTAGAGATTAAAAAAAAATGGATAGATGCCACCAGATGAGATTGATTA
Source organism: Aristolochia contorta (assembly GCA_022405105.1). Taxonomy (NCBI): domain Eukaryota; kingdom Viridiplantae; phylum Streptophyta; class Magnoliopsida; order Piperales; family Aristolochiaceae; genus Aristolochia; species Aristolochia contorta. The sequence goes on along the minus strand of CM039668.1, from coordinate 1,486,816 downwards.
TTTGGACCTAGGTCATTATGACGGCTTTGGTTTTTTGGGAATCTGACCATCACGGGGGGTGGGGGTAGAGGGTCACAGGTGGTGGGAGGTTGAGGGTCACAGGTGGTGGGAGGTTAAAATTCCCGGGTGGCGGAAGGTTGAGGGTCGCAGGTGGAGGGAGGTTGAGGGCCGCAGGTGGAGGGAGGTTGAGGGTTGCAGGTGGAGGGAGGTTGAGGGTCGCAGGTGGAGGGAGGTTGAGGGTCACGGGTGGAGGGAGGTTGAGGGTCACAAGTTGTGGGAGGTTGAGGGTCGCGAGTAGTGGGAGGTTGAGGGTCGCGAGTAGTGGGAGGTTGAGGGTCACAAGTAGTGGGAGGTTGAGGGTCGCAAGAGGTGGGAGATTGAGGGTCACAAGAGGTGGGAGATTGAGGGTCACAAGAGGTGGGAGATTTGAGGGTCACAAGAGGTGGGAGATTTGAGGGTCACAAGAGGTGGGAGATCGAGGGTCACAAGAGGTGGGAGATCGAGGGTCACAAGAGCTGGGAGATCGAGGGTCACAAGAGCTGGGAGATCGAGGGTCACAAGAGGTGGGAGATCGAGGTCACAAGAGGTGGGAGATCGAGGGTCACAAGAGCTGGGAGATCGAGGGTCACAAGAGCTGGGAGATCGAGGGTCACAAGAGGTGAGAGATTGAGGGTCACAAGAGGTGGGAGGTTGAGGATCACAAGAGGTGGAAGGTTGAGGGTCACAAGAGGTGGGAGGTTGAGGGTCACAAGAGGTGGGAGGTTGAGGGTCACAAGAGGTGGGAGGTTGAGGGTCACCAGAGGTGGGAGGTTGAGGGTCACAAGAGGTGGGAGGTTGAGGGTCACAAAAGATGGGAGGTTGAGGGTCATGGATGGTTGTTGGAGCTTGACTTTATCGATTGAGTTCAACGAGTAAGCAAAGTCTTCATTATGTCCAATAGGGTTGGCGCAACTAGTTGCTATTTAGTGAAGCTCGACAAGCCTAGCCTCAAACATTGCAAGCTAGTGCTCAAGTGGTGTGGAAATTCCAATTCATCTCCTGCCTCTGTAATAGTACGGTAAGTCATACAAAGTCGAAATTGATTCAATGATTAGTTTCTTCTTCAAGTTCATGTCGGACACAAAATAGTGGCTGGAAAAATTATAGCCTAAGCACAATGTTGGGTAGTTCATCTCTACGCCGCAAGTTAAATCCAATGTTCTGTGAGGTCCTTACTTCTTGGTCTAATAAGAAAGACACTACAGTCCAATCGATTCAGTGTTTCTGAGGGGGTCAAGTTCTACCAATGCCCCAATGGAGAGCTCGCAATTTGATCAAATGCCTCTTCCTAAAATTCCACTGATAGACCCCATATTTATATCCAATATAGGAAGGGGCCCTTTGCCTTTGTTTTCTCCCTGTTCCAAACCTCCTAGCAAGGTAAGTCATCCTGATAAATCTAGAAGGAGCACAACAGGCTCATGTCATCTTATTCTCTAGCTTTATCAGCCAACTGTCACTACCCAAACAGGAGAGTAGTAGTTGATAGCTCAACATCTATGGTCCTAGAGCCATCGCGAGAGCTACAATTTTTTCCAAGATAAACTTCAATACATAATGTTGATCTTTAGCTTGGTCTATGCACTTTTTGCAAACAGGAATCTTCTCCTTGTCTCGGTCTTCCCTTCTAGGATCTCCACCAAGCTCCACCCTATAGTTGCCTTGTTAGGCCCCATTCATTGCACAACAGCCATCCTGTCATGTAGTGGTATTAGGTCCAAATGTAACTGGTCTTGTCCCTTTAAGAAAAATGGATTGAAAGCATAGAAAAACACATTCCCAGTGTCGTCCCTTCATGTCATCAATGTCTGGGAGGTAGATCCCTGCTAGCACCTTTCTAACTCGGAAGTGGACAAGCTTGCACACCCACTGATGGTTCTGGAAGATGGTGAAGGTATCTTGTGAATCTTCCCCCCGGACTTCTAGACCACAAGTGCAGTCACTAGGGTTCACTAGGAAGACTCCAAGCTGGGTAGAAACAGTAATTGTGTTGATCTTCCATGTTCGTTTGTCGGTTGACTACCCTGACCTCAAGAAGATTCTCACTAATACAAGTGTTGACCCTCAATTAAATGTAAACAACATACGTAACTACTAAAAATGTTTAGTTAATTGTAAACTGGGGATTCAACCCATGGAGGGTGCAAGCCTAACGGGCATTTCTGTCCATTGTAGCAGGGTAAATTGTAACCATAATGTTGCAATTCCGGTGAGTAGGCACGACAACTCCACTTTTGACCGCACTTGTTTCTCTATATTTTTGTCTTGTTCTCTGTGAAAAATGCTTGGGTGATTCGAAAATTTCAGCAGAACGAGTTCTCTACAGCTTGGGGAGCTAAAACCTTAAAATATTGACGCGGCAAAAAAATTTCTAAACGTGAAATTACACTCCTTCTAGCTTCAGTATTCACTAGGCTGCCAAAATTTATTGGACCAAAATAAGTAGGAGCTTGATGAGCTGTCTTATTCTAAGCCTCCAACTCCAGCGGGTTGGGACTGCCCCAGGACCACCACTGAAGTTCAAATTGAGCCATCCCAAAGAGAGAGGGACCCACGTAGACTCAAATACTTTACAGATCCTTCTTTATTTAATTGACTTCCATCTTTATAACTTCAAATACATGTAATGAACATTTTTATACACCATCATTTGATTAAACATCACAATATTCCTTGCTCTGAAGTGTCCAACCTAAAGCATCTTATCAGCAAATCATAGTCATTGCTTTGCCTTCAGGTTCCACATATCATAATGTCATCCATGGTGGAAAGATATCATCTCAAACAGAAGATATCAATCACAAAACCAAGTACAACAAGCAAGGGCATGGCATGTGAAAGTTTTTAAAATTTGACAGCCATAAGCATCTTATCATCAAATCATAATTGTTGCTTTGCCTTTAGGTTCCACATATCATAATGTCATCCGTGGTGGAAAGTTGTCATCTCATATAGAAGATTTTAATCACAAAACCAAGTGAGACAAGCAAGGGCATAGCATGTGAAAATTCTTAGAATTGGACACCCATAACCCTCGAGGAGCAAGTCAACAGTAACTATAATAATTACAGGGTAACCACAACAACTGATCATACGGCCACCATTTTTTCACTTTCCTACTGACATTTGGCATTGTAAGCTTGTTCTTTAAAAGCAACAGTAAACCATCACAGACTTAAAAGATGCCTCAAAAATAAAATATAAAAAAAGAAGATAAAAGCTGGTAGTGTGAAATATACCATCCAATTGCGTCCAGTCGCTCATAATTTTTTATGGTATCCTCCAGCTCAAGTGCCTCCTTGACACAGGCTTTATATTCACTATAGAGGACCAGAAACAGAGTCAAATAAATCAATAAATTCAACGGAAATCACCTCGTATCAATTAAATTCCAGGTTTCCTTGCCAATAAATGAACTTGATTAAAATATTTAAACATATACATAAACTTGGCAGTTGTAGCAGGAAAACAACAGACACAACACTTACTGACACTTAACATGAACAACATCCACTAGAGGGAAATACATTATGAAAAAAAAAATACTGTAAGATGAAAAGTTTCCATGATCAAAACCTTGCAATGGTAAACTGCGAACCTTTTATATCGATAATACTCCTCTCGAGCTATTCTAAGTTGACGTCTAAGTGTAGCCATGGTCTTCTCATCTGTATCATAGTCCATATCGTTCTCTCCTAGTCTACCGCCCGAAGGTTTAAATGATGGGTCTTCTTTGAACTGAAAGAAAAAATAAATAAATAAATACAAGAATGACATGTGCCCCAATTTGATGTCTTTTTTATAAATGGCTTTGAGTTTCGTAACAAAAAAAAAACATACCATATGATGTAATATGGCGTCAATAACATCCATACAAGGTCTTAAAGAATCCCGCTTGGACATCTGATTTGATGTTGCTTGAGCAACCTAACAAAGATTAAAAATATAAAAATACAGTGCAATATTAATTTGTTTTTAACTCTGCATGCAAGAAGGAGAATAAAAATAATAAGAACTCTACAAAATTCGACTTCTTGAGAAACATTTTTCAAATGAAAAAAATTATTAACAGCTTATCAATTTTATAAAATTCTACTCCCTCAAACAGAAATTTCTTAAATGATAAAATCCATTAAAAGCTTTAAAAATAGGTCAGTTTTCTCGAGAGGAAAACAAGAAGTCAAGACTCATCTAGCATGTCTCAATAGATCTAATAAAATTCAACTACCAATGTAGCGCATGTCCTTACCACAATTGCATTTGAAAGCTCCTGATGAGCAGTATCAAGATTCAAAGCCATTTTAGCAACCTTGTGTGAAAGCATTTTCTGGCGATTACTCCAATCAGCATTTCTCCAAATGCTTTTTGGAATTTCACTCAGGCCAAAACCCAGAAGAAATGCACCTGTGACGAGTCCAAAAGTGTTTGAGCAAGCCATGGCAAAGCCCACAACACCTCCGCTCCTGTCAGTCAGGCCCATGAGATGTTTTCTCAAACGTCAAACCAACAAAAAAAGAAAAGGGAAAGGACACAACACTGTGAAGTTGGAGCCATTAGAAAAATCATTATATTAATAACTTGTAACCCTATCAATGTCAGCTCAAATAATCCTAAAATATCGAAACAAATAACTTAGTGAGTCACACGACAGCTGCTAACAAGTCTTAGAAGTTAATCAAACCCTCCCCCTCAGTTTTTCACAACATGCAGCATCCAAAGTTTTAAAAATCTAAAAGACTACAAAATTATTATTGCAGACATGTACAAATAAGGAGTATATAACATCTTCAGACTCATTCTTTTAATGTTCATAATCCATTATACATACATTCACATTAAAAATGCGCATACACATGTAAATGCGTATATATAGCCCCCTAAAGGGCAATGAAGGAAAGATCAAAAAAATAAATTATCCAAATAGTCGAATTGAATGTTTAAAAACTTAATATGGTGAGAGACAAACCAATCTCCTCGCATGACTATGAGAAGAATGAGTCCAAGAAGACCAAGGGATCCTACGATCAGATAGAAGACCAAGTTCCCATGTATGCTACTCTTCATTCTTTCAGAGACGGTAAAATCACCAGCATCTTCATAACCCTGGATAGTGGGCACCACAATCCTGCTTAGAGAAGCAAATAATGTAAATGCTAGGTGTATTCAAACATTCCTACTTGATAGATAGAAACAATTTTTACAGGAAGAGAGCCAACAGAATGTGAAATGTTATATTAAATCTATTTGGAACATCAACTAACGCTAGTTATGGAACGTAAGGAGAATCTAGTTCATCAACTGGATCAAATGAACCGACGGTGCTTTTCTATCACAAATGTCTTTGAACAAGTACATGTTTTACATACCAAGTAAGAACAAATGTACTCCAATATGACCAGCTCCAGAAGAAAGCAATGCCCCCTTTGTCATGCCCAATAATTGTCTGTATGACAAGATAATCCTCTAAAATCTTCAGATAAAGCAATACAATATTTTTGAATGATCGATAAAGCAACTAAACACAAAGAAGATAACATCAGAGTTTAGAAGCTCGAAAGGTTCCCACAATGAATTGTCAACGTTAGGCTCCACATCCTCTTAACATAAGCTACAAATCTAACTTCTCGTCGAGGAAATGAAAGTAAAAAGAACATTAGAAGATTTCCCAAAATTCTTGTAAAAATCTGTTTACAGAGCTTTATTTCAGGCCGCTGCTGCAGGGCAAAGGAATATCAAACGGAACAAAAACAAAACTATTTTCCAATCCACTCTTTTGCCTTTCGCAAGAATACAAAAAAAAAAAAAAAAAAAAAAAAAAAAAAAACTGATGCCAGAAGTAGCAGATCATAATAAATGAACCACGGGCAGCACGAATCAGCTCAGAATTCCTGTAATTAGTAGTAATAAAACGATAATCTCGGCAGCAAGCGAAATATAATTAACCCAAGTGAAGAAACCATCCATAGAAAAAGGTTTGCATGCTTCGGAATCACCTAGACATATATATTTTAAACTTAAACACTCATTATAACCAAACGACGGGATTCGATCCGCCAAAACATTCAATAGGATGAACCAAACTCACCGCCCAGATGTCGGCAGGGACCAAGATGATGATGGAGAGAGAACAAAACCATGCATATCCGACGGTGAACAAAACATAACGAGGTACACCCGGTCCCGCGAAATACTTAAGCGTCACGGCCACCATTCCAAGCGTTAACGGGAGGGAAATTAGGTAAAAGACCCACATATTTTCTCTCTGTCGACTTTACTTCTCAAAATTTTTATGCCGGATTGTCTCCTCCGTCTTCGTTAGGGCATTCGGCAGAGGAAATGGGAAGAATCCGCAGGCTTCGGAGGATTCACCAGCGACCCCGTGAAGCGGATCCAATGCCCCGAAGTCCCCTGTTGCATGAACGAGAAGACGACTCCAGAAATCCTCGAATTCTGATTCAAAAATAAAACATGCAGGGTCTGGTAGCCCGCGGGGCTGCTTTCTACTTTCTAGTTAAAAGAATAGGCTTGGCCGCTATTTTATCTACCCGGTCAGCTTAGAAGTTGGAACCCGTCTCCGACTACGCAGTGTCGGGATTCTTTCTCTAAACAAAGGAAATATAATATATCCAAATAATACAGTAACATACTAACATTTGAATATCCAGTAAATTACCAGGTTAAAGCCGTTGATACGAATGCACCGGCCAACGCGGTGGGCCAATTAGCAGCCAACGCGGTGGGCCAATTAGCAGCCAACGCGGTGGGCCAATTAGCAGCCAACGCGGTGGGCCAATTAGCAGCCAACACGTCATCAGAAGGTGGTAAAATACCACAGAATAATAATTGGCTGGTATTTTGACTTTATAATTTTTGTACATCATTTAATGGTATTTACTATTTGCCACAATTTGGGTACTTCCGCTTACCTGTCAGATTGTGATTGATCGCACAAGGCCCCGGCTGGTGCGGGTGCACCAGCAGTAAACTACGACCACCATTTGTCTAAAATTATTACCTCTATGCGTAAACTCATAATGGAGTTAAGAAACCAAGCCGATAAAGTGCTTCTCTCGTTGCGTACCACGACAGACTTTGTCCTTCCCCCGTCCACCCTTCTTGCGTTCGCACCCCGCGTTACGACGTTCGGTATTTTCGTGAATATTTTAATAAAATTAAGTGGTTGGATTGGGACGGCTGGTTGAAAGGGTGCCTATCGGCCCATTCTAGAAGCCATTTTACATTTTTTTGGACGAACTTACCCATTGCTCATTTCCCGACGTTAGCAAATGAAATGGTAGTGTGTCCTTTCTAATTAATTGGACTAAGAGCGAGTGGAAGGGATAATTGTGTCCTTTCATGTTGTGATCAAGAAACAGAGGTGAATGCACCATGACTTTGATTCCATTTAAAGCCTTATGGTTGAGTTGGTAGAATTTCTTTTAAATACGAATCCAACATTGGGAACCAGGGATATTACCACGTGCAATTGCTTCTCTAATACTATTCAACTTGGTGTCCCAATCAATAAACTTGGATGTAGAGTTTTCGCAATTTATTATGAAATGAAAGATTAATGCTTAGGATTATGTATCTGGTCAAGTAAAATTATATTACGTCATAGTGTTTAGCCATGAATAAGAGCATGATTGATAGAGAGAGCTGTGAAAATCAATGACTATGCGAGTTATTATTCAAAGTGAAAAACAATGTATTTGTATGTTATTGATAAAGTTTTTGTGGAATATAAGGTGTTATTTGGGTTTGAAAATTGTTGTACTACAAGGTCGTCTTTAATTTGCCTTTTCCTACTATCTAGAACTCTATGTTAGACTTTGTTTAATAAAGCACATTATACATAATGAAAATAGACATATAATTTCTATAGGAACCCTTTTGGAAAAACATCATATAGATTTGATCAAATTGAAATAAGAAAGATAACGGGAGCGTACCTTTTATCTTGGAATAGTACTTGAGACGAAGTAGTGCACAACCAAACCTTTTCGAATATGTTTTACAAGTGATGAGTTTGCTTCCCTTCAGCCAGACTAGGTATGCATAAGCCTTAACCTCACTTGTAAAACTATGGAGGATTTATAGATTTCCAATGGGTATGGCATTAATGAATCTCTTGGACTAATGACCCTTGGGAGAGATACAACTCTTGGGAGAGGTACGACTTTTGGGAGAGGTACAACTCTTGGGAGAGGTACAACTCTTGGGAGAGACAACTCTTGGGAGAGGTACAACTCTTGGGAGAGAAACAACTCTTGGGAGAGATACAACTCTTAGGAGAGGTACAACTCTTGGGAGAAATACAGCTCTTTATTCCCAATGGGTCCCCAGCCATTGAATCCACCTCTAAAGGGGGATGTGCTGGCCATTATTCCTTGTACTGAACGTCCAATGACAAAGGATCTAGAAGTGGGCCCCACACCCATAAGTCATGGTAATTTTATAAATCAATATTTGACACTTTAGGTTTGCTTAAAACATTAGATCCATCCTCTCCTAAAAATTAGTTGTTTGCTTATATTGATAGGCATTTACATATGTGTGGTTGTTAATTCAATTTTCTAGAGTTCATCTTGATTGGAGTAGACAAATATTTTGTTCTAATTTGAAGATAAGTCAAATGTTGAAAACAATATTTATAAAGCTAGATAAGAAAAAACCCAATGAAATTTTAAGTGAACAAAAATGTGGAATATCATATGTTTACCTTAAAAGAGTATGGGCTTGAAGGTGGCCTATTTTGGTCAATAGATAATGCTAAAATTCTTTTGACTAAACTCATGATCAAAATATAATAGTAAAAGTTTGGTTGACTTAACAATTCAGCGGGAAAATGTGAATGCATGTGAGTATACATGTTGGGAGCATAAGACCAATTTTCTATTCTGCCATACAAAGTCAATAATCAAAATATAATAGAGGGAGTGTCTCAATGTAGCAGTGGTTCGGCAATAAAAAGATTCGCAAGAAAAAGATTTGCAAGAAAAGAGATTGTGATTTTCTGGGTGATTTTCGGTGACAGGGAAAATCTTCCGACGAGCGAATAACAAGTACTGAACAGCCTCAAGTCAATTGGACTATGGGTCATCGAAATTTTCTGGCAACCTCTGGGGAGTCGGCCAGAGAGGAAATGGAAGATATTGCTACTATGCCTAGGGAAATTGAAGTTGTAGGAACCCAAAACAGAGAAATAATCAACACAGTAGTCGTTGCAGTGAATCTTAGGGAAGAAGGAGAAACAAAAGGAGTAAGGCTCAGAGTGGAACCAAATGAAAGGCAGACATGAGTTGACATCGAGAGAACCAGAGAGCTAAAGATAATGATTGGAATTTGGTAACCAAAAAAAGGAGGACTCAGAACTTACCTCTGAAATCCAGACTCATTCATGCAAAAGGCTGGATCCTCAATGTCAAAAAGTGACTTGATAAATTGGAAGCCAATCCGCGAAGAAGTTTGAAGTTAGGCACTTGTAGTGAAGACAAGAGATCTTTCATGCGTCTCCAATCGAAGATAATGGGGAATGCAAGGGGATAATGAGACTTTCTTAATTCCAGCAATCCAAAAAGGGCCATTAGGACTCTCAATCTGAAAGAGGACAATTTTACGCTTTTAGTTTCCATTGAACCGATGCTCAACTTCAAAATAATTCACAAAAGAGGAAGTCAAATTATGGCGAGGGTTCACATACATGACAAACCCTCTACCGATTCAATTTGAAGGAAAACCTGGGAGGCTATAAAAAGTTTAGCAAAAGGAATAGAGCCTGAAAACAGGAACGCCATGGAAAGTGAAGAACATGCTACCAAAACGAAACATACCACACCGTGAGATTTAATCTGGACAAGGTATGAGCATGGGGAGAAAAATAGTTAAAATTGGTGGTCTACATCTCAGGAATCAGTAACATGGAGGATCGATTGCTAGGCTATAAGATTAAATCCTCCCTGGAGTTGTGCTACGAACCAAAATCTCAAACATTGGTGGAAACTCAAGCTTAGGCTGGCTATGATTAGAAGAAGTGAAGGAACTGAAGGAAGCATTGAAATAAATATGCCCATGTAGGAAGGTAAAGGCACGATAGTGGAGAAGTTCAGATATAGTCGAGGGATGCCTTTGGATCCAAAATTTAAGAAGGAAAATGCTAGCTGCACCTATGTGCAGTACTTATATGACATACCAACCAAGTCGAAAAACAACTACCTAGGGTTTATACTTTATAATTTATGATTTTATGAGTTTTTTTATTGGCTGGTACATTGCAACTTAGGTGCAACTAGAATTACTCCTTTTAGAATCCATTTGTAGTTATGGGAAGACGAAACCTTAAATACAATATTTAAAAGCTTTGAGAAACTTTTCCGCTTGAATGAAGTGGCACGAAAGAAAGCCGATCTCCAAAGGGCGCGTGGCCAGGTACAGGTCAAAAAAAAATGGCCTTCCGGGGTTGTTATCAAAATCTGGGTATGTGAGTAACCCATTACCTTAGTCGGCATCTTGGAATAGCACAACGGAGAACCGGATCCGGAGACGATGAATCTGAGTCGAGAGCGAGTTGACCCAACTTTTGTTGAGTTGACTTGGGCCAGAGAAATTCTTAGTCAAGAATTCTCTTTTGAAATGTGCCGCCAAAACGAAGAGGGCCCATGACTTTAGCAAATAGTAACCATCATTCTAAACAATCAACTCAGCTGCGTGGAGCGGGGAAATAAAGAAAGTAGAAAATCAAAACTCAAATTCATATCTTATATAAATTTAGAGGCAAAGTCCCATCCATTGGAACTCCACAATAGACGAAGCGATAAATGGGACAGGGGGCTGCAGAGGCAAATGGAAGTTGACCCTCCCCCTTGGAAAATTGTTTTGAAGGGCTCTTTGACCCTTAGTTACAATTATTTACTGGAGGGAGTTGATGCAAATTACGAATGGACCCAGCCTCCACCACTCAAAAGAAATTTTCACCTAACCCCAAAGAATTACCAGAGGAATAGGGATCAGGTCCACGTCCATGATCAAAGCAAGTTGAAATCCATCGCACGATATGATGACCCAGCTGTGAGATCTTGGATCGAAAGTATGGGGTTCAATGTTGGGCATCACTCAGATGTTGATTGGACACTAATTGTGCTTGGAGCCCGGATTATGGAGGAGTTTAGATTGGCCAGAGTGGTTGCAACTTCAGGAACCCCCATAAAAATGCATTGAGAGGAAGAGTGTTGCACATCCTGGAGTCCTTAGGAACCATGGGCGTTATTGAAATGAAGTTGTTCTCATGGAATGTTAGGGGGTTAGGCGGTTCCAAAAAAACCAATGTTAAGAATATTTTGTATGAAAATAAGGTGAATCTTGTAATTTTGCTTGAGACAAAGTTTGTCAATGTAACCAATGAACTTATCAATGAAATCTCACCTTTGTTATAACCGAGTGGAAAACCATTGATGCAATTGGAACTTCGGGAGGAATTTTAATTAATATTATGGGACTCACTTATGATTGATGTTGATGGCTTCGAATTGGGTGCATATTGTGTAGGTTTTAGAATTCTTACCATGGACGTGACCAATTACGGGATGAATTAGGGGATGTGATAGGCAGATGGAATGGGCCTTGGCTATTGGCAGGTAATTTTAATGTTATCGATTTCATAATGAGAAAAAAAAACTCATCACATACTATCATAACTACAATGAGCAAGTTGGATGATTTTATAGATGCATTCAATCTAGAAGAGATTTACTTGGAGTAGCATGAAACAACAGTTGATTGTGTCTATATTGGATAAATGTCTAGCTTCACTGGACTGGCTAGGAATATATAGAGACTCTATGACTCGAGTAGTTGGGGAAGTCATCTCTAACAATTGGCCAATCCTGCTAAACACTAGCATGTGTCGTTGGGGGAAGAAACCTAATCTGATAGAAAATACCTGGAGTAGTTAGATCAATCCTTTAAGTAAAATCTACCTCTATGGTGGAATGGCACACAAACACCAGGAGGTCCGGGTACATCTATCATCCCAGGTAAGCTAAAGCAATTGAAAAATAAATCATCTAATGGGCTACACAAATAAAAGGCAATCAAGGAAGCATTAGAAAAAAAAAATGATATTAGTACTTCTTGATTTTACTTCGAGGTTTTACATCATGACGTGGCTGCATAGTTGGTGGTCTAGGTAAGAGAAAATCTAGGGTTTAGGGTTTACCTATAGAATAAGTAGATATATTTTATCAGAAACATAAAATATGCAAGATTTTATCTCTTACCTGGACTGCAACGTGGATGCCACGTTAGGATGTAAAGTATTGGAAGTAAAAAAGCCCAAGTATTTATATCACTCGTCCCAAAAAAATTACTTAACTTGCACTTTGATGGCCTCGATTGTGTAGAGGAGGATAAACTACTTACACGCGAGGAGTTTCAAGACAGGAGAAGCTCAAAAAGTTTTTTGAGTGAATTGATTCACAAAGAGAATATCGTTTGGAAGTCGAGAGCTCGATATCGATGGATCAAGGAGGGAGATTCCAATTCAACATTTTTTCATTTTGTGGCATCCCACAGAAGAAAATTTGATCGAAATAGCTCAATGAAGATAAATGGGGAAATCATTTCAGAAAAAGATGATATCACTGAAAGTATAGTTAAATTTGTTTTTCTCAAACTCTATAGTGATAAGGACTATAAGTCATGTATTGAAGGATTGGTTTTCCCTAGTTTATCCCTAGAGCAGAGCTCATTTTTTAGATGTTCCCTTCTCTTTGGAAGAAATCAAGCAGACCTCTATGTCAAGGGATAGGGCCCCCGGCCTGGATGGGTTCAATGGTGAATTCTTTAGAGAATCATAGGAATTTATGGAAGAGAATTTTACTAGGCTCTTTGATGATTTTTATGAAAATGAGATTTCTCACCAATCCATAAGAGCTTCAATCATTGCCCTAATACCAAAAAAGAAATGAGTAAAATATGTGAAAGACTATATGCCCATCAGCTTAGTCTAGGGGGTGTGCAAGGTCATAGTTCGGGTACTGGCAGATAGGTTGAAAGAATTTCTCAACTCTGTCACAATCAAAGAGCTAAGGGCTTTCATCAAATCTAGGCAAGTTTTTAAATCTGCTATGTTTGTACATGAAGCAGTGGACATTTTCACCTAGCAAAAGAAATTGATGTATCTTTTAAAGCTTGACATAAAAAAAACCTATGATAGAGTCAATGGGAAACACCTTGTCTTGGTTAAGGAAGCCATTGGGTTCGGGCAACGATGGAGAAGATGGATCTTCTTCTGTATTTCTTCAGCTAGATTCTCAGTCTCAGTCAATGAAGGCTATTTGGTTACTTCAAGAGCTCAAGAGGCATTAGACAAGGAGATCTGCTCTCAACTCTTATGTTTAACATTGCGGGGAAAGGGATAACAACTTTCTTCAAACAACTAGTGGTTGTAGAATGGATACAAATACCTTTTAGGGATGGGGAACTACTTATTGTTCAATTTGCTGACGATATGATGGTTTTTTGTGAAGAGACTCTAGAACAAATTCAAAGGTTAAAAACTGACTTGGCCTTGATGGAGTTATCCACATGTCAAAGATTAATTGGAGGAAAACCTCGCTAACTCAATTAAATATCCCACAGAGCGACCTCTAGGAGGCAGCTAGTGAACTAGGATGCAACACGGGAAGCTTCCCCTACACTCATTTAGGACTCTCGACGATACAAGGAAGAATACACAAGAAAATATGAGATCCTACCATGGGAAAGCTGAAGAAAATGCTCACCTCCTGGAAAAGGTAAACACCTCTACAAAGCAGGAAGACTAGTCGTATTGCAATCATGATTATTTGAGATTCCTGCTTACATACTTTCATTCATTCCATGCCCCAAATGAGTGGCAAATGAAATTGAAAAAATAATGAGGCAATTCCTTTGGAGAGGTACCAACAATGAATTCAAGTTTCACCAAGTAAAATGAGAAGAAGTTTGTGTCCCAAATTATTTTGGAGAACTAGGCATTAGAAGAGTAAAATCTTATAATCAGGTTTTCCTTATGAAATGGTGTTGGAGGCTAAGTCAACTGAACCCCCCACTATGGGCATCCTTGGTAAGATCTAAATTGAAAATCTTACATTTGGATTGGATACTAGGATGGCATCTGTGTCACTCCCTATCTCTAATTTGAAAGAAGATATACTATCATTGGGGTACACTCTGGAATAAAATCAGATTCCATCTAGGAAGGGGAGATGAAGTGGACTTCTTGAACAATGTATGGATAGGCGAGAGATCTCTTGGCTAGTATTTTTCAAATCTTTATAGAGTTGTAAGATCCCTAGAAACCAAACTCAACGTGATATTACAGACCCGAATGGAAGGAGTTTTGACTAGAGTCCCCAATTCAAAAGAGAATTGAAAGATGAGGTAGGTTCAGAGCTATCTCAACTCGATCAACTCATGTCATCCTGTGTATTTGACACTAATAGTGCAAATAAAATCATTTGGAAACACAACCCTAGTGGTGAAGTCACGGTGGAATCTGCCAATTTGGCATTAGAAAACCTTGTGCAAAGAGAGAAACACTTGGTTCGATGGGCATGGAAGTTCCCATGCCCACCAAAACTAAATTCTTCCAATGGACGGCATTACAACAGAAACTAATGACAAGAGAGAATCTTGTAAAGAAAGGGATGACTTTACCCTCGGCTTCATATCCATTTTGTGACGGCCCCTAGAATTATGTGATCGTGTTTTGGTTCAATGCCTTGTTGCCCAACAAGTATGGAGTCATTTTATATCCTTGTTTAGACTAGACACACCAAACCCTACATTCTAGAGCCTCCTTGACATTATTGATCATTGGAAGAACCTCAAACTATCAAAGAAAGGGAGGATCATGCTTGGAGCATGGATCTCCTTTATTCCCTGGTGTTTATAGGACGATAGGAATAATTGAGTGTTCTCGGCTAAAGATATAAAAGTTGACCAACTGAAAGTGTAGATCTCCAGGAAAATACACTACTGGTTGAACACCATGTCTAGATTACAAACTCTAAGCAGGGACAATCTTAGAGCATCATGGGATAGTGTAGCTAAGCTACCAACTCCCCACGTAGAAATACAAGAAGTCCAATGGATCCCACCACCAATTGGAATCACTAAACTTAATGTTCATGGGTCATCCATAGGTAACCTAGAGCTTGCTGGATTTGGTGGTGTGTTAAGAGACCACAACGCCCAAGTGATACTCTTTTTGGCTACACCCTTGCCCTACATTGACTCGGTAGTTGATGAAACTGTAGTTATGTTACAGGGGTAAAAAACTTTCTAGGAAAGACTCAATGTAGAAGTAGAAGAGGATGGCATTAATGACATAAATTGGTGTAACAGAGCTTCCATACCTCCAGGGAGACTAATGGTTTACTTCAGAGAAATATGGTCCCTTGGTCAGTCCATAAATCACAGTAGGTCCCATATACTTGGAACGACTAATTCTGCTGTTGATTCCTCAACTAAAGAATGAGTTTCACTCCCTCACATAGAAGTGAGAGATCCACCATAGGATCTTGCTGTAAATGCAATTTCAACTTCAAAATTTTGCTTCAACAAAATACTTACAACCTTTAAAAAAAAAAATAGAGGGAGTGTCTCCTACCTCCCTTGAGTTTGTAATTATTTTCATGGTAGAACTCAATCTCTCTTATTCTTTATATTTTTGTTTACTATTTTTTGGAATTACTCATATTGGAGTTAAGTTGAATGAATGCAAGAGCAAAGCCAACTGAAATAGATTCAATCACGGACCTAATCTCATACCATAGTTGTAGAGAGTGGCCATATTAGTCAATATGAATACTTATTTTTCAAAAGAGTAGCGCTATGCTAACAACCATGGTGTACATTTTTTGGTACAAACATGGATACAACGCGTTGAAAAATGACTACTATTTGGCATTGTGGGCTCCATGTTCCACGTGAGACTGTACCAACAAAATATGCCATGGCCGTACGCATGGAATTACCCTTTTCAAAATTATGTTAAGCCTGAGAGGTTATTAATTAAATCTTGATCACAATTTTTTGATAAAAGTTTGCCAGCTAAGTGGCATCAATTCCTTCTTATTTTTCTCAATTCAGGGACGAAATGATAATCTACTATCCTTAGGTTCTCTTAAAAACCCAAAAACGAGTTTTAAAGAGCAAAATATATTTTAATTAATTATCTGACCATCACACTATCATTTAGATGTCTTCTATCAAAATAGAATTACCTCATTAGGTGATTATGTTTTGAACATGAATGTAAACATTATTCAATTTAAACAAAAAGTATGTAATTAAAATAATATTTTTTGAACTTTTTATTGAGATTGACGATTTTAGCTACATCTATTAGAGAATTTACTTAATAACCTTGATAGCCCAAAGGGACATCATTATGCAACTGAGGATAGATTATAGACAGATCCTCTGTCTTTACGCGTCGCCCGCTCGCATGGAAAGATCTCCTGACGCGCCGGTCGCAGGGGGACCTCTGCACACCGCGGCTTATTGACGCCAGACATCAGACGCCAGTTCGCAACTTGATGCCGAGGGCAGTCGCGGCGCGAGAGGGTAAACCTAAGCCCTATCCCAGTAAATACTAAGAAATATTAGGGCGAATTCGGAGATTTTTCCTTTTACTTTCCGCTCCCATCAGGTGAAAAACAGCCCCCTCTTTTGTACGTTTATCGACTCTCTCTCTATTCGGGGAAAAGAAATCGCGAGAGTCGAGACCGAAACCAAAAGGTACGAAGCCTGGGACTCGTTCGAACCTCGCTCTGCTGATCTTCCCGTTTCGATTCCCGTCGAGACCTCGCGCGCTTCTGGGCATCTTTAAGTCCGTCAAACATCTGGAAGGGGTCAGGTTTCTGTTCCTGGAGGATTTTCTCAGATTTGTCGCTCCCGCTGCCTTCCTTCGTATTCCTGGCTTCAACCAGAGGTGACTAGGTGAGGACGAGAGACTAAGGGGAGGTAGTGAGAGCGTTTGGTTAGATTTGTGTTGTTTTGTGTTTAAGCCTCCGATTTAAGAGTTTTTTCTTCCGTTTCACTTTGTAAATGATTTCCATTTTGAGCTCTTTAACGTTTGCCTGTTATGCCTTTCGTGGAAACAAGTGAAAACAAATATCAGTGGAAGTTCGGTTGTTATTTTATTTGAAAAAGCCACTGTTTTTAGTCATTTTTGAAGAGTCTAGCAGTTTGTTTTCATTTCGTTTTGCTTTTTTATAAAGCAATTTGTGGCTGTGAGTTATTTGTCAACTTCAGCAAACTCGCCTTGTTTACGATTGTCAGTATTTTCTCGCACATGTTTTTACTGTAGCTACCGTTTTCTGTCAGCGAACATTAAAAGGATATTGTTGTGTACAGTACCGAGTGATATAGTAAACACAGACGGTAAAGCTTTCTAGTGACTATGTTTTGGTCTACATGCAGCGTCTTAGGCATCTAGTGTGGGGAACAGAAATGTCAGAGGGAAGGTGGTATTCATAATCGTGGTGCGCTTGACGTTTGCTGAAGATGTTAACTTGTCCGTGAGATGTGTCACTGCGTAGTGGTATACAATGTTGAACGTCTTTGAACAAAGAATGTTTTTTCAACAGCCTGTGGATAGAGGTTAGTCATCATTCTTTGGAATGTGATGTTGTTAGCTGAAATGCTTGAAAATGAAGAGAAATTTTAATACTAATTTTTAAACAATGTATAGTTCTCCGTAAATTTTAGGAATAACACACCCACGGGCTTTAAAAGTAAAACTGGTTTCTTCAGCTCTCTGGTATGAATGCAGTACTGTCTTTTTGTTTCAATCATTGACATGATTTTCTGAAGAAAGTGGAAGAAGTCAACTATGAAGAAGAATACCTTAAACAAAGCCGTTGGAGTTCTAATCTCAATTTTGGAATGAAGGCGCATTAGATCAGGTTGGAAGTTCTTATCATTTACTTGGACGTTGGGATCCAAAATGATGCTTTTAGTGAACCTTGCAAAATTGACTTTCAGCTATTCAAACCCTTATAATACACAAAGATATATTGTTCACGTAATAAAGTCGACAGCATTGTTTTAGCATCTACCTATCTAATGAGCCAAGTTATATATTGAACACTTCTACATTGAAGATGAGAATCCGCACAGTTTTCTGTTCTAGCATCTACCTATCTAATGCACTAGGGAGTGCAGTTTTATTTTAATTTTCTTCAGTCTTGCTTTATTAGGTAAGAAAGGACACATCTTGTGCCTTTTTTTTTTTTTTTTTTGGAAGGAGAGCAAGTCAAATTGATAGTATTAGCATTACATAGTGTACATTTGCGGAAAAAGCATAATTTATTATAGTCACAAATGTGTACTTATGTCTTGTAATCCTCTAGCTAGAGTTTGTGCCTTTTCTTTTAGAAGGAGAAAGAGGGAAGAGAAGAGGGGGTTCCAACATACTCTGTAGGGTGTCTAAACATGAGACATCTGCACTCTTATTGAGATGGAGCAAGTCGTGTAGTGGTTGATTCTTAAATTCTCTCTTTATTTTCATTAACTTGCCTCCATTGGCTCATTCTACTTCATTTGGCAAAGTTTCTCAAGTTCTTTCTGCTTCATCTTGTTGAATTGGAAAAGGTTTATAAAAAAATTCGGTGACACATTTTTCAAGTGAATAGATGATTTCTTATACAAGTGTTTTTAGAAACAGAGTAAGCTTTTATGAATGTTGTTATTTGGAATTAGCAATTGTTTAATGTTGGTGGGCGGCTTGTGAGCTTTTTTCCGTCCAGATTTTCTCCCTTCTAGAAGGCTATTGCTCGTTCCATTATTTCTTCTCAGGTTATCCTTTTATGAAGTTGGCAATGAACATTGGTTTAGGCATATTAGATAATCTCCGTTAGCAATTTTTGGAATGATACCTTGTTTGAGTTTTTATTTTTACTTTTTTGAGGAAGGGACTATCTATTTAAATCTTGAAGCATAAGGAACAAAAATTTAGGTAGGAGACCCCTAACAATGAGAGATTAAGGTTCATTGCCAACTTCATAAAATAATTGGCTGATCTTAATCATCATCCAATTTAAGGAAATTCTGAAGAAGTGTTTGTGACTTCACGAAAGGTTGCCAATGGTGCTCGGGGGATTTGTGACTTGAATAACAAAAATGTCTACTGCCGTCTTTCATTGGAAGATTGGAAAATGATTAGTCCTTGACATACAATCGAGCTAAACTAAAATGTGGGGTGTTCAATGGTGCTGAAGTAGCGAGTGCCCCTATGTTTGGGTCAGAGTAGGATACAATCATTAGGGGTGGAATTGAGCCATTTTTTTTTTTTTTTTTTTATTGAGAAGGTTGTTTTTAATTCCACTAGAAAATCCAGATTTATAAATTACATCAAGGGTGGGGGGCAGGTGGCTCTCTCAACTCGAGCTGAGTGAGGGAGACACCCTCCCTAGCTAAGCTATCAGCAAATGCATTTACCGATCTTGGGACATGACTCCAAGTACAGGAAGTATTTCTTCTGACTTCTCATCTCTCTAAAATAAACCTCTAATCTCCAAGGTGGAGCTGAGACTTTTTTACACCAGTTAATGACATTCATACAGTCACCTCAATTTTTAAGTTCCCTTCAAGTTTCTCAACAAAGAGCTTTTACCCTTGCCACATAGCAACGGTTTCAGCCTCTACTGAATCAATGGCTGGAAGTGGTCCAGCAAATGCTAGAATGGTTTGTCCCTTGTGGTTCCTGAAAACTCCACCATACTCAGCAGGGGCCAGGGTTCCCCCTAGAGGACCCATCCACGTTTAACTTCAAGGTTCCAAGTTATGTAAATGATGCTTGGTCCTAGCATAATTTCCCCCCTCTTAGGTAGTGTTGTGGTATTCCACTGATCCGTTAAGGAGGGGAAATCAAGAGTGGCTGGAGGGGTGGTCTGGAACAGCGACCAAAAGAAAGACCAGAACTGCTGATTTTACTGTAAAATCGCCATTGGAACTAGGCTTCCAAATCAGTTTGTCAACACACCAATCATCAAAGAAATGCCTAGAAATGAGGAGGTTTAGCTGGCTGAGTTCACTAGCTTCAACATCCCTTAGTTCCCTTCTAAAGTGACCAGCCCAATTAAAGGATCTGCCTTGTCTAGAACCCAGCATGTGATGAATTGTTACTGCTGGGTTATTGGCAACTCTGAATAATCGAGGGAACCTCATCTTCTGGGGAATATTGCCAATCCATAGGTCTGACCAGAACTCCACCATAGTTCTATTTCCAGGTTGAAATCTAATGAGGGATCTGAATTCTTCCCATTTCTATGCAGACATTTCCAAATGCGGGAAAGAGAGTATGAGGGATTCCAACCCAAAACACAATCATTCACGTTTACTCCCAACTTTGCTCGGACCATGCCTGCTCATGCAAGGGTCAATGCTAGGTAGAGTAGAGGAGATAGGGGGCTTGGTCATTGCTTGTTGCACTGATGATATTGGAGACTTTGATGTTTCCAAGGGAGAAGAAACTGGAGATTTTGGAAGTGTTTGGAAGGATAGGGTTTAGTGAATGAAGAGGAAGAATAAATAAGAGGAGGAGGATGGTTGTGGCGTGAAACGAGGAAGCAAATAATTAAAAAAATGAAAAGAAGATGTTTGTGACATGAAATGAGAAAGAATGAATATTAAAAATGGATTGAAGATGGTTTTTGTTGTGATGAGAGGAAAGAATATGGTTGTAGTGTAAAATCTGAGGAATTTAAAAAATGAATAAGGCTGAAAGCTATGAGCTTCTCCGAGGAACTTGAGTTCGACTGAAATGATATTGAGCTTTTCATTTTTTTTGGATTTGGCTTGAGCTTGTTCTAAGACGAGTTGAGTTGGCCTTGAATTAATCACAAGATGAACCCGAACCACCTGCATGTGGTTTGATCTAATTCCACCCTAACAATTAGGCTGTCTTGTTGGTTGCAACAGACACCTGATGCCAGTGGGCTAGGACTTTTGAAGGCGTCATAATTGAAGTTGAGTTTGACAACGTCAAGAAGTGGGGAGGCTCCATTTATCCTTCTCGTGTCACAATAAGGAGAAAGGGGCTTTGCCCATGTTTGTACTACTATGTACCACTAATTGTATCATTAGACTTAATAATAAAATTTTCACTTTTTCTCAAAAAAAAAAAAAGAGAAGTGGTCAACAAATTTAAGTTGCTTCTGATAAAACCTCCATCCACAATTTTTTTTTTGAAATGGTGATAACTTTTACCCATTTCTGAAATAACTTACAAGATTAGATAGAATTACATATAGTACACCAAAAACAGTAGTATACAGGCTAGGCTAAGGGGAGTGATGTCCCTGCCATTATGCATGTTTTCCTTACACCTTGCTTGGCTAGATTGTTTGCTACTGAATTTGCTGATCTAGGAATTTTTAACACTCTACCTGCCATCCTGATGTTATGTCTCTGATTTCATCAAACAAAGCCTTTAGGTGCCAAGGTGGGGAGCTGGTTTCTTTGGCACCTGGAGGTGGCGGCAGTGGCACCTGGGGGTGGCGGCAGTGACACCTGGGGGTGGTGGCAGTGACACTTGGTAGTGGTGATGGCCACCTTGTGGAGGAGAGGGGAGAAGGAGCCTTGGATATTGCTGTTGGTATGGCATGTTTTTTGGTTAGAGAGAAAGCCTTGGGTAGGCTAATTGTAAAGATTTATCTGCAACCTGACAATCCTTATTGTCGTTAACAAAAACCATAATGCGGCCAATTCATGAACTAAGAAAGAGAGGAGAGGAGAGGAGAGGTGGCTGGTGGTTATCTGTTGATGTAGTCATAATAGGAAATTCAAATGCTAAGCCAGAACAGTCATTGCAACTTGGCAGTACATCTCTGAAGCCTGGTTATCTGTTGATGTAGTTATAATAGGAAATTTAAATGCTAAGCTAGAGCAGTCATCATAACTTGGCAGTACATCTCTGAAACCTGTCAATAATGGAGCAGACTTGTTTTTCGAATGTATTAATAGTTTTCTCCTTAGTTGATACATTGTTTATCCCTTGTTCTTGTTGTTTCTCCTTGTTGTTCTTTCAATTTTTCCAGTAAATTTTAGTATTATTTTGAAGGAGAGACATTTCATCCGATTTTTTGTTTTATATTTTATATTTGTTTTTTATTGGTCAATTTTGTCATCATTTCTATGGAAAAAAGTCTTCCGTCTGCAAAAAGAATGTTGTTTCTTTTATCCTTCCATTTTCTGTTGAATCAACCCGCTGAGTTTTGTCGATTCATTTTCATGTTAATTTTCAGCATCAGCTCAAATTTTTCCTGCATTTATTAAATGCTTGTAGTTTTTCTTACTTGCAGGCACTGTATCATCCTATAGGCTGTTGTAGGACAGTCATGGCCTCAAAGGGTCCTAGATCTAGACTTGAGCATGAGACAAGGGCGAGGCGTCAAAAGGTAGAGTTTTGACTTAGTGTATTGAGTATTTTTATTTTCCTTGTATTGTGAGCATCATTGCAAATACTCTATGATGCGAGAGCAAACAGAGTTGGTCAACTAGTGCTTTCCAATTTTCGGAAAAAAAACTAAGAGCTGTTTCTCCTCATCTTATGCAACTTTATGGTTTAGAATCCTGTTCATACTTAACTACTCATGTCTTATAGGCCCTTGAAGTTCCAAAGGAACCTCCTCGCCCCAAGGCACATTGGGATCATGTTTTGGAGGAGATGCTGTGGCTGTCAAAGGTGAGCTTTTTGCATGTTTGGCCTAGTTACACAACTTTCTTTCACCATATTGTTTTTACAAAGTCAATGCGTTTCATCCTTGGTATTTGGGTGGTGGGTTGCAAGCGTAAATGACTTTCTGAAAACAAATTAGTGCTATGTACATGGATGAGGTTACCATACCTGTTTTCTTTTTAAAAATTAGCTTCCATTTATGACTCTGACATGCTTTACTTTATGTCCTGCTTGTAGGACTTTGAAGCAGAACGAAAATGGAAGCTGACTTTGGCAAAGAAGGTTGCAATAAGAGCTAGCAAAGGCATGCTAGACCAAGCTACTAGGGGAGAGAAGAAAATCAAGGTTTTTTCAATAAACCAAGAATGTCAATGCAGTTCAGAGAAAGAAAAATGTTTAAGATTGCTCATTCATGAGTGTGACATGTGTAACTTCATCTCGTCATATTCAATCATTCTTTGTAATTCAGGAAGAAGAGCAGCGTTTGCGGAAGGTTGCTCTTAGTATTTCTAAAGACGTGAAGAAATTTTGGATGAAGATTGAGAAACTGGTGAATAACTGATGTACCCAAACTGTTTCATGTATCCCACATCTACTGCCAATCTGTTCTGAGTTTTTCTTTTTTTCCTTTTTTTTTTTTTTTTTTCTTTTTGGCTTGTTTGTTTTAAAATGCTCTAGGTGCTTTACAAGCATCAGCTGGAGCTTGAGGAAAGAAAGAAGAAGACACTTGATAAACAACTTGATTTTCTCTTGGGCCAGACTGAGAGGTAGGGGGTTGTGATTTGTGCTTTGAGTTCATTTTTCAAGCGTGTGTTTTAGGAAATGATTCCACATCATGAGAATTGCATTATTTGGAAGAAATCAATTTTTTATTTGGTTTAGTTACCCATTTGTTTCAGGTACTCAACAATGTTGGCAGAGAATCTCGTGGACTTGCCATATCCCCAAAAGATACCTTGCTTAGAGTCTGGAACGGAGCAACTGAGCCGTCCTGAAAGAAAAGGGCAAGGAAGAGGTCTGCTACTGTTTTTTGTGTTTTCTGTATATTAAATCTTTAATCTTATTTTAACTCCTTCAGAAACCAATTTATCTTGTCAGATCCTCAGCCAGACCATGTTGAGACAGATGTTGAGTATGGTGTGAAATCTGATGATGAATCAGTGAGACCTTTTTCTTTTTCTTTTTTTTTTAATTTTATTTTTAATATTATAGATGAATCTGTGAGAAAAGCTAATATTATAATATGATTACCATTTATCCCTTTTGTTTATGGAAAACTTTAATATTATGTTGTGATAGGAAGATGATGAACACACAATTGAAGAAGATGAAGCTCTTATAACTGAGGAAGAACGGAAAGCAGAGTTGGCTGCTTTGCAAGATGAAGTTGATCTCCCACTAGAAGAGCTTCTCAAGCGGTACACCACCAATAAAGGTAAGCTCTGATTCTTTTAAACTTGTATTTTTCCCCCTCTATGTTTTGGCTTTATCATCCTTGTAATTGTGATCAATGTAATCATTCTCAGTTAGCAGGGAAGGAACTTCTGAAGGTGAAGAAGAGGCTGAAACATCTGGAAGGGAAGAAAACCACAGTAAGGGTAAGATAGAAGTAAGTGTTAGTTCTGAAGGCAGCTGAATGCATGCTAAAGAATTGGCTAGTTCTGATTTTTAACTGACCTGTAGATTCTGTAAAGCAAGTCAACGGTACTTTGTCCCCGAGGCTTGAGGAATGGTCAGATGGAGAATACCCTCTTAAAATTCCCGAGAAAATTCTTTCTGGGAAAGCCAATGCAAATGGCTTGATTCCTGTTGCGAATGAGCACTGTGTAGGTTTTTTGTTCTCTGCTTTTTATTGTTTGTTATTAAAATTTAGATGGCACCTTGTATTTTTTGTCTTCTTTTGTTATGAAAAGCTTATTGATTGGACCACTTCACAAAACAGGCTAAAAGCAATGGTGAAATCTCCAATCCAGAAAACCAGACATTAGTTGCATCACCTTGTCATTCTGGACATAGTTCGGCAAATCACAAAAAGTTAGATGATGGACAATTTTCAATTGGTTCTGGTGATGAGATGGTAGGGTCATCTGTTTTGCTTTTAACTATTTGAGTATTTATTGCTATTTTTGAAAAAAAGGGATCTTATTGTACAAAAAGAAAGCTGCTGAGGCACTTAAAGCATACTTGTATATCTAGTGTTCTATGCAAATAAGGATGTTGTTAGATTTAGTGAAGGAAGATAAAAGATGAGAGAAAAGTGCAGAGATAGGAAAAAGGGGAAGAGAGAAGGAGAGAAAGAGGTCGTAAGGTCTTCATGACCTACAACCTTAAAACATGTATTAATAGAATCCGAAAATACAAAATTACAATGATGCCATTCATGGCTTGAGGAGCAAGTAAACTAAACATTAAACAAATAATAATTAACTGAAGTTTAATAAAATTATTAAGCTACCCTTGACTTTTAACAGATGTTAACTTCACTGGATCTGTAATACTTTGTTTTGATGATTTAGCACGAGACTAACTTATTCTGATAAGCATTTCTGTAGCATGTTGTGTTATGATCTGTTCTCATGAAAAGATAACCAAAGATCATTTCTTATGTCATCTTTCAAAAGAATAAATAATTTCTTATATTAAGTAGTAGAAATTTTAATGAATAAACAATTGGGCGTCAATCTTATCCTTGAGTTGTTTTGTTTGAAGAACACATTATGGGATATTTACATGAGCCTTCTTTTTTCTTTAAAATAACACATCCGTAGCCATCTTTTATAGCTGTTTGCAGTATTTGTCTGTCTTTCTGTTTTTTTTTTTAAATTTTTTATGAAAAAGATGAATGGCCTACTTCTTTTCTTTGTGTTATCTCTACAGTTTTGTTTCCCCTTCAGGCTGGTTGCATGTAGTTAAATTTCCCTGTGGGTGAATGACCACAGACAGTTTTAGCGAGCCCCTATTATTTTCTGGTTCTGTTGGAAGATTTGTCTAGCTGAGACAGCTTTTTAAGTTCTAGGATCGCCGTAAGTTTGAAAAAAGGCAGGTCTGATCCTGTTGCAGATCAGAGCCTTCCATCGGAGAAGTCGATTGTTTTCTGTTTGATTTTTATTCCGTTGTTTGTGTATGTGACTCTGTTTGTGTTGAGGAGATGAAATGCTGTAGGACTGTTGTCTGCAGTCTTGTTCTTCCCTGTTTCTTGTATATCTTTTCATCATTCACAAGAAAATTTGGGATCAGATAATGGGATGCTACATCACGCTTTATTGTGTGGGTAAATTTGTTTAAGACCCATCTAATCAGTGCATGTAATTACATTTTATGTAATTCTCTTTTGTCATAATGAAACCGAATTTAATACATTCATATTTTAGGCAATTGTGTAATTCTGAATCACATCGCAGTTATAAGCATGTAATAATTTTTTGTTAATCAACCACATGGCATCTTTCCTTTCCATCCTTATGTGGCATGTTTTACTTATGATACATTAATTATAATTTTCAGGATGATAAGGATTATGTTCTGGCTACTGGAGATGACAAGGTATGCAAAGCATTTAAATTTACAGATGCAATGTGTTTATTGGTTGTCACACCATGTACCTTATGCTCTGTTAGTGATTTGTTCCATTGTACCTTGGCCAATCACTTGTAGTTATACTTATTGTTGGTTAAGAAAGGAACAGAGGCAATTTGCACGAGGTACTAGAGCTTGTTTACTTTAGTTGTGTGAGCAGAGGTTGACAATTTTTGTCGGTAAAATGAATGAACTATGTTGGTGATGGAAGCAATTAAGGACAGTATTTTCCTGTGAAAGGAAAGACTGTGTGGGCACTAAAACCTGATTAATCATTCCAGCCTTTGTTCAAGTTGCAGTTAATCAAGGTCAAATAGTGAAAGGCCAGGTTGTTATTCTCATGAAGGTTCTCATCACCTGCTACCACTCTAGTGATTAGATTTGGAATGTTAGTGCTAAATCATGTTTGAAAGTGTAGTGGACTAAACTGCTCATTTATGCGATTCTTCTTTGAGTAATAAATGCTTAGCAAAGAAAGTTGTTTGTCCAATTGATCGTACGGTTTTTGCACTGGGGGCTTTAGGCAGTCCTGTCTACTTTATTAGTTTCATTTGCCATTATTTGTTGAATCTTCCTTTTGAAAGAGTACTTGCTGTCCCTGGGAAAGGAGATTCATAATCTTTCTTGAATGAGCTATAATTATAGGGCAGATACTAAAACTCAGATGTCAAAGTCTATGCAGTGGTTAGGGGCACTGGGCTGAAAATCAATGAGGTGATTGGGGAGGTAGCAAGAAGTGAAATAGATTGGAGTTCTGTTTTTTGAAGGGAATTGAGAGGCAACGAAGCTGAAAATCTGAATCGGTTATTAGTTGGGTCAAGGCTATTGAGGGGTTTAAGGAATCAGTGGGGAGCAAATTAGATCTGCCTGGAGCGAGGTTGCTCAGCTTGGGGAATAGCCTAAATTCAAACCTGCTCTTTCTTGGATGCCTCCTCCAAATGGCTTCTTGAAACTGAGTTTCAACGAGTCATCCAGGGGAAACCCTGGGCCATTTGGATGTGGGGGAAGTATCAGAAATCAGCTTGGAGAAACTGTGCTCACCTATTCTGGTTCCCTCAGGAACTCTGATTCTACTACTGCTGAAGTGATGGCTCTCTGAAATGGAATTAAGATTTGAAGAAGTAAGAACTTTGCTAATGTGCACATTGGAGGTGACTTAAGGAATGTTGTAAGGTGGGGAGGACTAGCCAAGCCACCATGGAGATTTGTTCACATATTTGGGGAAATGCATGATTTTTTCGAGAGTTAGATGTATCATGGAGCAATGTACCTAGAGAAGTCAATACAAGTTCTGGTAGCCTTGCAAGAGAAGGGTATCTCTACAACTTCTTGTTGGGAACTCCCATTCTTGTAACCAATGTATTTAAAGTTTGTCAAATAAGTTATTTTCTAAATAAAAAGAGTAATTCCTGTCAATGTTTTTTCTGCATGAATTGCAATATACTTGGACGAGTTCAGTTAACTATTTCTCTGCTAGTGAAGAGTGATAATGAGTGACAAGATCAACTTTTTTGAGATACTCGTGTTCTTGCAATAGTATCTCCAGAATATAAAAAGTACTCCAATGCTACTGGAACTGTCTTCTATGTTGTATCCTATGTGGTAGTCAAAGATATTGATGATGCTTTAATGAAGTTATCGAAAAATATATGCGGAATATCTGGTGGTAGAAACCATCGAGGTATAATAGGTTGGCTCACAGAGAGTGAACTTCCCTCAAGGTGGCATTTGTCTAGTGATATGATATGACATGACATA
Source organism: Aristolochia contorta (assembly GCA_022405105.1). Lineage (NCBI taxonomy): Eukaryota > Viridiplantae > Streptophyta > Magnoliopsida > Piperales > Aristolochiaceae > Aristolochia > Aristolochia contorta. The sequence goes on along the minus strand of CM039668.1, from coordinate 1,458,714 downwards.
ATTAATGATCATTTTGATATTACTTTGAATAGGATATATGGATTGCCCACCACTTTTGTATTCCTCTACTGACAGAAATATTGGATGCCTCTTTGGGGAAAAAAATCTTGAAATTTTTCTGTTTTTAACATTCTCTCTACTTTTTTTTTGAAAGTAATATACTCTCTACTTTTATGTGCATTGCCTAATTGAAACGATGAATTTTTCTTTGAAAGAAGTTTACTTACACTGCAGCCACTTTGAATAGCAATATTTTGGCTGCTTGGCTTGATTGAAATTTGAATTGCTTAATCAGAACTGTAATCCGACTTTCTTACTAAGTCTTTGGTAATTTTCTATTCATGTTTAGGATGATGAGACGACACTGTCTGAAGAAGAGGAGTTGGCAAAAGGAGATGCAAATGATCCTGTGGATGAGGCAAGTAGCTTCTATGCTTTTTAAATGGTTCTAGTTATTTGGGCGTTGGCTACAGGATGGAAGTTGTTCTTTTCTAATGCCTGATATTTTGCAGCTTAAGTTATTGCAACAGGAGAGTGAAATGCCCATCGAAGAACTTCTTGCTAAGTATAAAAAGGTAAATACTACAGCTATATTTTTCTGACCCTGTCTCTGTCATTTGTATTTTTTTGATCCTGCTTTTGTATACTTCTGTGCAGGACATGTTTCTCTATTGGTTTTATGATCCCTTAGACTGGTCATCTTTAGCAGGTTTGTGACAGGATATATTTTATCTGTTGTTTAGGTTATCCAAAATGATGGAGGCATACAGGCTGAGTCGGACTGTACTTTCACCAGTTCTGAGGATGAGCAGGATGACGGTCGCGATGGACAGGAGAAGCTTGATAATGAAAAAGGCATAGTTGGAGACAAAGAAACTGATGAAGATGTCAGAGAGGGTGAAAATATAATCGCTGATGCAGCAGCTGCTGCCCGGTCTGCCCAGCCTACTGGTAACACTTTTCAAACAACTAAAGTCTGCACCAAGTTCCCTTTCCTGCTGAAGTTTCCACTTCGTGAATACCAGTATATTGGTTTGGAGTGGCTTGTCACCATGTATGAGAAGAGACTTAATGGAATTCTAGCCGATGAAATGGGTCTTGGAAAAACAATTATGACTATAGCTCTGCTGGCCCATCTGGCTTGTGAAAAGGGTATATGGGGACCCCACCTTATTGTTGTTCCCACCAGCGTTATGCTCAACTGGGAGACTGAATTTCTGAAATGGTGTCCTGCTTTTAAAATACTGACATATTTTGGAAGTGCAAAAGAGCGAAAATTGAAAAGGCAAGGCTGGTTGAAGCCAAATTCTTTCCATGTATGTATCACAACTTACAGACTCGTTATTCAGGACTCCAAAGTTTTTAAAAGGAAGAAGTGGAAGTATCTAATTCTAGATGAAGCTCATCTAATAAAAAACTGGAAATCTCAGAGGTGGCAAACTCTGTTGAACTTTAATTCGAAGCGCCGGATTTTATTGACGGGGACCCCACTGCAGAATGACCTTATGGAGTTGTGGTCTTTGATGCATTTTTTGATGCCCCATATTTTTCAGTCGCATCAAGAATTCAAAGATTGGTTTAGCAATCCTATCTCAGGAATGGTGGATGGACAAGAAAAAGTGAACAAGGAGGTTGTTGATAGATTGCACAATGTGCTTCGCCCTTTCATACTCAGAAGATTGAAAAGGGATGTGGAAAAACAGCTTCCAAAGAAGTATGAACATGTGATGTATTGCAGGCTTTCAAAAAGGCAGAGAAACTTATATGAAGATTTTATTGCCAGCTCAGAAACTCAAGCAACTCTAGCTAGTGGGAATTTCTTTGGGATGATAAGTATTATAATGCAGCTTCGTAAGGTCTGCAACCATCCTGATCTCTTTGAAGGCCGTCCAATCATTAGCTCATTTGATATGATTGGTATTGACATGCAGCTTAGTTCTTCTGCTTGTACAATTCTTTCTCGGGGCCCATTAGAGAATGTTGATCTGCATGGTCTATCAATCTTATTTACTCCTTTCGAATTCCACATGACTTCATGGGAAGCTGATGAGTTGGTAGCAATTGCCACTCCCTCAAGCTTAATCAAGGATGCTCCTGATCACCTTGACACCCTTTTTAAGGCTGGGTCTGGTTCTTCAGTGGCAGATGGATGTAGGAAAAAAAAATGCACGGGTCAAATATCTTTGATGAGATACAAAAGGCTCTCTGGGAGGAAAGAGTAAAAGAGGCAAAAGAAAGGGCAGCTTCCATTGCATGGTGGAATTCTTTACAGTGTCGTAAGAGACCTGTTTATGGCAGAGACTTAAGGGCACTTGTCACCGTAAAAGCATCCGTTTTTGATATTCTTGAGCAGAAAACAAATCCTTCTTGCTACCTTAACTATTCGTCAAAATTGGCTGATGTTATCCTCTCACCAGTGGAACGCTTTGAAAAGATAGTTGACCTAATTGAGTCTTTTATGTTTGCAATTCCAGCTGCAAGGGCCCCATTTCCTGTTTGTTGGTGTAGTAGTGTGGGTCTCCTGTGTTTTTGCAACCATTATACATGGAAAAATGCTCAGAGGTTTTTGCTCCTCTTCTCTGTCCTATCAGACCTGCTGTGGTCAGGAGACAGGTCTACTTTCCTGACAGACGTTTAATACAATTTGATTGTGGTAAGCTGCAGCAGTTGGCAGTCCTTCTGAGGCGCTTAAAATCAGAAGGCCATAGAGCATTAATATTTACACAAATGACCAAAATGCTTGATATCCTGGAAGCTTTCATTAATTTGTATGGGTACACTTACATGCGTTTAGATGGGTCTACCCAGCCTGAAGAGAGGCAGACACTTATGCAGAGGTTCAATACAAACCCAAAAATTTTTCTTTTCATATTGTCCACTCGTAGTGGGGGTGTTGGTATTAATTTGGTTGGAGCAGATACAGTCATCTTTTATGACAGTGACTGGAATCCTGCCATGGACCAGCAAGCGCAGGATAGATGCCACAGAATTGGACAGACACGAGAAGTCCATATATACAGATTAATAAGTGAGTGTACAATTGAGGAGAACATTTTAAAGAAAGCAAATCAGAAGCGGGCCCTTGATGATTTGGTTATACAGAGTGGTGGATATAACGTTGAGTTTTTTAAGAAACTTGATCCTTTGGAGTTGTTTTCAGGACATAGAACAGTTTCAATTGAGAAGCTGCAGAAAGGGGTCACCTCTGTTACTGAAAATTTTGATGGTGAATCAGGAAATTTATCAAGTGCAGATGTGGAAGCTGCTTTGAAACATGCAGAAGATGAAGCAGATTATATGGCTTTGAAGAAGGTTGAGCAGGAAGAAGCTGTGGATAATCAAGAGTTTACTGAAGAGGCTATGGGGAGGTTAGAAGAAGATGAATTTGCACATGAGGATGAGTTAAAACTTGAAGAAAAGGTAGTAGATGACAAAACTGGCTGGATTGTAAATAAGGAAATAGATGGTACCTTGAGTAAGGACCACCTTAATGAAGACAATGATCTTCTCTTGTCCAGAAGGGTGGATGATGTTGATATGCTGGCAGATGTGAAGCAATTGGCAGCAGCGGCAGCTGCTGCTGGGCAAGCAAGTTCTTCTTTTGAAAATCAGCTTCGGCCAATTGATAGATATGCAATGCGGTTCCTTGACCTTTGGGATCCTATAGTTGACAAATCTGCAATTGAGTCTCAGGTAGCATATGAAGAAGAAGAGTGGGAGTTGGACCATATTGAGAAACTCAAGGAGGATATGGAAGCTGAAATTGATGAAGATGAGGAACCCTTGGTGTATGAGAGTAAGTACAGTACAATAAGTAGAATATATTCACGAAATTCAGGACTTATATTAATATCAATTTGTTGAATCTGCTTTGGTTTTTGTGGTACTCTTTTGAACCACTAATCATTGAAACCAATTTGGTGTATACTTTGCAGGATGGGATGCTGATTTTGCCACAGAGGCATATAGGAAGCAAGTTGAAGTCTTAGCACAGCGCCAGGTTTCTTATTTCTGTTTAAATTAAAAGATATTCTATTAGTATGTCTAAAGTAGTCTTTTTATTTGCTTTTTTAGCTAAAAATTTACCTCATGTAGTTTATATCATATGGTGTGACTTTTCAGTTACTGGAAGACCTAGAGACTGAAGCTAAAGAGGCAGAAGACGCAGATGATGGGGATGAGAATGCCAGGTAAGGAGCCTTAAGTGCTTAGACTTCCAATTTTTGCCTCTGTTACTATGCTGATGATAAAAAAGAAGATTTAAACCCATGGAATTTGAACTTTATTGGTACAAATAAATGTTTATAAAAGAAGATTTAAACCCTGAACTGAATCGGTACAAATAATATTTTAAAAGATAAAAATTGTTGCAACTTTGTTTTATCAGTAGTACTTGGGATATACAAGTGGGTTTTCTATTTGGTCATCCAGAAACCTGGTCATGTTCGAAGATGAAGTTTTCTGGTCTTCTGGGGATATACTACTTTTTTACCTTAAATGTATGTCATATATTGACTTGCCTCTCATGTAATTTTGATTCATGTTGTAGCCAGTAGGCGCTACTGGTAGCATCGGATCTTTACCAAACTTATCGTGTTCATCTTATGTAGTTTTTTCCATTCTAAGAATGATGTCTCCTTCTTGTTATCTGTTTTTGTGTATATTATTTATTTAGGCAGAATTGGTTCCTTAGTTGCCTAGGACTTAAGATTTTTGCCTTGACCTCCTTGTAAGAAGGAAATTTTTGGTATTTTCTTCCTTCCGTAGAAATTTTATCGCTCTTTTTTCATTGATGGTTTGTGAGCTCAGCAGTGAGAATATTACATCATATTTCTTTCTATATGTTATTTCTTTCGAAGCAGGGGTCAGGCTGTAGGTGGGCGGAAAGACAAGTCAAAAAAGAAGTCAAAGAAGACTAAGTTCAAGTCTCTGAAGAAAGGTGCTCTTACATCTGAATCAGAAGCCTTAGCTGATGACTCACCAATAGACCCAATGTCCGTTGATGGAAAGTTTACCTCTCCTGATAGAGAATCTTCCCCTATTACACCAGCTTCTCAAAAAAAGCGTAAGAAAGCTGCTGCTGCACCTGAAGAAGAGAAGATGTCGAAGAAAAGTTCAAAGAGATGTAAAAAGGCTGGTGAAACAAGTTTGGCTTTGGATACTTGTAACGTGAACAAGATGACTCAAGAATGGAGAGATCTAAAATTTTTTGAAGGGGATCTTGATTTTAAGCCTACCAGCAGATCCAAAACAGGAGGTAAAATCTCTATCACAGCAATGCCATTGAAGCGAGTTTTAGTGATCAAGCCAGAAAAGTTAAAGAAGAAGGGAAGCATTTGGTCAAAAGAATGTGTTCCTCCTCCAGATTCATGGTCCACACAAGAGGATGCCATATTGTGTGCTGTTGTGCATGAATATAATACTAACTGGAGCTTGGTGAGTGACACACTTTACAGTATACCTGGAGGTGGGTTTTACAGGGGAAGGTACCGGCACCCAGTGCATTGTTGTGAGAGGTTCAGGGAACTCTGCTACAAATATGTTATGCCTGTCACCGAAACCCCCAACAACGAGAAAGCGAGCTCTTCTGGCTCCGGCAAGGCCCTCCTGAAAGTCTCAGAGGTATGTGCAAAATGGATTTGAGCTGTGCAAAAATGTCCTGGAACTCATTGCTCTGTTATCTACTTGAGTGCTATGTTAGAGGACAGGTTCCAACCTTTAGAGTTCATTTCTCTGCTTGAATTGCAACCTTGATGGTTCTTTATCAAAGGGTGCTGTCTGCACGAGTAGTGGCTTCTTGTTCTATATAAATATACTTTGTTACTCGTTTCCCCATGTATAGATTGTGGATTGCTGTCCCATAGAAATGTTGTGACTTGTTACCCCCACAGATACATTGTGGTTTTTGCTCATATATATTGTGGTTGTTGCCTCATACTTAGATTTGTGGTTGTTGTCCCATAGATAGGTTGTGGTGGTGCTTGATAATTAGATGGTTTTGGGATTGTTGCTCCATATATAACTCCTGATTGGTGGAGTTAATGACCTTGCAATTGTTGAGCTATAATTAAGTGGCCTACTGATTGTTACTAATTTTATTCATATTTGGGATGTTATAACGTGGATTAGCCTGTTTCCTATGAGTCATTTAGACGTTAGCCTAAACTGAATTTTTCTCTTTGTCATTAATTTTATTGTGCAGGACCATGTTCAGACGTTGCTTGATGTTACAAGTGAGCTTCCTGATAATGAGCTATTGCTTCAGAAACATTTCAAAGCTGTTCTTTCTTCTGTATGGTGGTCTAGATACCGCTTTGATCGCCATAAAACCTTATCTCTTGAGAGTAACAAGGCCTGCACCAGTGGAAGATCTCTGCCCTCAGCCTTTAGGCAGCTTCCCGGAAAATCCAGTAAAGGAATTAAAAGCGTGAATCTTGTCATGTTTCCCCAGAAAAGAGAATTAGTGGCAAAGGCCCTCGATGGTGCTTATATGAATAAACAGGAGGAGCAAGATCCATTGGGAGCTGAAAAGTCCGAGCTGCTTCTAGAACAGTTAGAGGTCACACTGGAGATAGAGGAAGGAGAAAGTGATTCTCAAACACCTTTTCCACCGGTGGTTAATGTAGTGATACATAGCTTTGAGCTGTCAGAATCAGTAGGTGAACAGTCCCTACAGGGTAGTTTGCTACCAGAACTATCTTGCAGAATGGCTGAGAACCGTTTAAGGTAAGCAACAAAACATTATTCTAATGTTAGAAGTTGTAGTCTCTTTTTCTTTTTTTGGTACCTCTTGTCACCGAACTACCAAAAATTCATATTAATCTTTCTTCTTTTTCACGATTCTTCCGACTGCCACTGCTTATAACTGATGCATCCTGACAGTAGTTTTCAATTTTCTTTTCCTCAATGATGTCTTTGACATGGAGAAAGATATGTCTCATTCTGGTATTGTTGAATGATTGCATTTAGTTCAGAAGTGAGGAACATTTACTGCATTTTTTTATTAGAGAGTATCAGTCTTCCAACTTAATGATGGCTTGAAATGTTCTCCTGTTGCAGGATGGCATCAAATGCTTGTTCCGAAGGTGAAGTTCTTAGCTGGGCTTCATCAGCTTTTCCGGCTGGTGATATGAAATCCCGTACCAGTTCAAAAGTGCAGTTATTGGGGAAACACAAGCCTGTTCCTGACTCAATCAAACCTCCCAAGTCAAAAATACCGAAAGTTGCAGAGACTAATGAGGACTCTCATAATCACCAATCCGGAGTTGTGTCACCCCTTAGAATCCCCCCTGATGCATTAGGAGATTTTAGTTTTCCTACTCTGCAGCCGGAAGACGAGGATGTCTTTCATTGTTCCATGGTTAACCATCTGGAAGAAAGATTTGATTCAGTTCCTCATCATTACGATCCCTCTTTCATTATGGGTCTCGATGATGATTGTGAACAGTTGACGAAAGAAATCTTGGATATCGGATGAGGGCCATTCAAACCATCAGATGACTTCAAAAATTGTACTTTTTACATGCCCAGATCCAACCCCCATGTTCAGTAACCGGCCCGAGTTTTGTGGTAGGTTATATTTTTTGGGAAAGAAGGCAAGCAGTTATCGGCTGCCTTGTTGGGTTGGGGGAGCAGAGGATGACGAAGACCCAGAAAGGGCTCAGTCGGGTGTACATTATGTATTATATTGATCATTTCATGCATTGGGGGAAGCTTGTAATTTAATTTACCACAGAAAAAAATGTTTAATGTCGCTGGCTTTCCTGTTGGAATATTTTTTTTCTTGGGCCACGCCCCCAAATGAATACAAAAGGAAAAAGGAAATGGATGGCTGCTCTGTCTCATGGAGTCATGGGTCCTTTTATTCACCTGGGAAAAATTACGGATTTTGATAAGTCCAACCAATGTTGCACTCGTCCACCTTCCCATTCAAACCATTCTTGAAAATTGTGGCACTGAAATCGCCAATGAAAATATGTTTACATAATATAAGTTTACAGAAGAAGCTTAAAAAGAAGCGTAGGGAGAAAATTGCAGACTGATGTTTACTCGATCGTCTCTGCAGGATTTTTTGTCTTTTCCCTAGTCCTCTCAATGTGCGAAATTGCTTTCCCTCGGTCCCCATCCTCGGCCTCTCTAACCCCTCGTTGCTTCTGTGGCTTACCGACGAAACGGGTCTTGCTCCCTGATTTCCCGAGTTCTGTATCAGATGTCATGATTCACGAGGCATAGTCGAAATATGGACTTAAGACCTTCAACTCGAACTAATTTACTATGAATTTGATGCAACAACACGGATTAAACTTGGTCTTATAAATGAAAAATGATTCTTGATCTTACAATCTCCATATAATCTTCAGACCTCCGCCTGCCCCTGGTGAAGACAGTGAAAAAAGCATGTTAACGTCACATTGTATTACTTAGTCAAAGACGGAAACTTTAAAACAAAAAAGAAAAGAAAAAGAAAACAATCTCCATATGTTTAAGGATTTTGAATAAGAATAATACCACTTGCACTTAGCCCACTCACTTATCTCACACACATTTTAATCTAAACCATTAATGCCTAGGGTTTATCCTCTAGAAAATAAGATTTTATAATAAAAAAAATATTTTTATGGGCTTAGATTAACATATACGTCAGATAAGTGCGTCCGCTAAGTGCGTCTAGCATTACTCTTTGAATAAAGGTGCGACAATATTCATTCCTTATATGTTTACCCGATTATCCATAGTGAGTAAATTAAGTTCAAATGGTGTTATAAACTTGTAAGTAAACTTGATTAGGACACTAAGATAAAAGATTACTCGTTTTTGTGTCCGTTTCACTTATTGTTAGCAAGTGGATAATAGACAATTCCTTTCATAGGTACAGTACTTTTGTTCATATCATTTCTTTTTCTTTTTTTTTCAAAAGGGATGAATGAAGCAATAAAGAAAAAAAAATAAGATAAAAATGTCAACCATAATTTTTAGCTTATTGATCCCCTCTATAAGTGGAATAATACTTAACACTTTCGATATGTTTGTCCACATTCACTTACGATTATATTGAGACATGAAAAGGACTTAACCATGTGATCAGGTCTTAATCATGCTCCTTGCACTATTTACTACGTCTGGTCATCGATATGGACCATTAGCTCTAAAATACAATCAATGTTTCTGTCACAATTCAAAGTTGACATTTTCCATTTGTCATCATCTTGGGAAGAGTCGAGTAACTTTAATCATTCTTCACAAGAAAAAAAAATTAACATACTCATGAGATAAAGACCAAGTTATTCTGTGAGTCATTAAATGACAAATGGACCTATTATATTTCTCAAGTTTCGTGGTACTTGGCATAATATCCTTTATACGAACATAGAACCCTAGTTTCAATAAACTTTGGAAGATTCTCAAACGCCATTTCTAACCTTAGAAGTCCTCACTTCTTTAAAAACCTGATCTTTTCCACAATGTATTATTTTTTTTATTTCTTTAGCTCACTTTAGCTCTTTTTCAAAAGGGATCATTTTCTACTCTCACTTTAGTTAAAGTAGTCAGTTTTCTCTGTTTTGTTATAACCTCCTCGTAAAGGTAGTCACTACTTCTACTTCCAATTCCATCATCGGATGATCAGAAAATGAAGAACATCAAAGAGAAAAAAATTGCAGTTAACTCTCTTTGTAGTAAGAGAGACGAATATCAATCAATTGATTTAAGACCCCATTTTTTTATTCCTCTAAAATGTCCTCGGAACCCAGGTATGATTTGATTCCTTTATCAACCTAAGAGTCCACACCCGCCTTGTGGAACAGCTCTTTAGTCAAATTGGTGGATATTTAAAGATTTTCAATCAGATCAGAGGCTTGCAGTTAACTGTCTTTCATGACCAAAAACTCCATAAAAAGAATAAAGAAACAAAAACCTCAGTGCATGAAAGGAAATGCCAAAAGTTAAAGACAAAGGAAGGGGGACATGGATAACAAAAGCTTTCACCTAATAAAGCAAGGCGAAGAGACTGCACATCGAATAATACAAAAGAGAAGATTCGTGAGAAGATGGCTACTTTATCTTTATATGTATTATCTTAATCCATGTTCAAACTCTAACCACTCCCTTTTTTCTTTATTAATATAAGTTTGTTGTATTGGTTTGCAAGGAGAAGCTATTGCCTTGCTGTTTTGATAAGTTGGTTGATGTGTCCTATTACTTGATGGAAAAAATATGAACTTAGGTACCCTTTTCATACCAAACTGTCATAGTTTTTTATATTATATAATATGATTTTCTATCTTAAAATTACTCTCCCCTTTGATTTACTTTTATGTCTGTCAGGACAAAAATAAAAGATATTAGTAAATGTTGGGGGTACCCATTTCACCTCTCTTGCTATGCAACTTCGGTAATCGGGGATGGACGGGCACAAGGATTTGTTAATGAATTTTGTTGACATTATTTTGAGTTTATAATTTATATTAAATTTTTTTAATAAAATTTTGATAACGATATTGTCATTTATACAATTGAAAATTGAAATAATTAATATTTTATTTTATTATAAAAAGAAAATTTTTTGGCCACTGTTATGGCAGAGATAGAAGGGTCACCCATGGAATTTCAACCGCCTGCTTTGGCCTTATTTCCTCTCCTTTCAGACAGAAAACTACGTGCAACGACTTCTAACCCCCCCTTCCCTTTCCCGTAGGACATGAGACCCCATGACAGGACTCCAATGATTCTCCTTCCTTCTTCTTCCTCTTTTCAACCCCACTTTGGCTTTGAAGTTTTACCCACTCCATCATTTCCTCACAAGTCAAGTCAACCAGGAAGTGTGGCTGTGGAGTGTAGACTTACCACACACATTTCTCTCACTTATTCCATTCCAAGGAAGAACCATCAAGAGCTATTAATGGGCAGGGGGCAGGGTACCCTAATTGTCAGACCCATCCCATTTTTCCCCTTCACATGGGCTATTGTTATGACTTTTGCCATATCTTTATTTGTATTTGAGTCACTGTACCATAGTACACGACCTTACCTAAATGCTTTTGGAGTTTGTACCTTTCTAATTCTTGTGAGGAAAAATGAGTTAAATTGGTATTACTTATTAGGTTCTATTTTTATTTTTAGTTTTGTGTGTAACGTGTGTTCAGTGTTCAGTTTTGCATTCTCATAAATCATGATATGCTGAAAAGGTTAGAATTATTAATAGAAAAATGATATCGGTATTTTATGATTTTACTTCGAGGTTTTACATTTTTACGTGGCTGCATAGTTGGAGAAAATCTAGTGTTTAAGGTTTGCCTATAGAATAAATTAATAATATTTTATTAAAAAAATTAATCTCACAGATTTTATCTCCAAGTTTATCTCTTACTAGGAAGCCGCATCAGACTATAAAATCTTAGAAGTAAAAACCCACATTATTTATATCACCGCTCTTATTAATAATAAAAAAGGAATCTGAATTATTTACACCCCAAATTTCAAATAAGAACGTTCTAGTTTAACCAACCCTACACCCCAAATTTGTGAAACCCTATAAAAAACACTCTTATTTCGAGTTAGCCAGGTTGTTGCATTGATTGTTAGTCCACTCTGACAACACATTGCCAATTCAGCTTGAGACACACATTGCCAATTCAGAGTTTTGCTGATTGGTTTGTGGTTTAAATGGTCTAACTAATCAGGATTAGAGAGATTTATCTAAACAAAAGGAATTCAGGTGAATATGATAGTCAACAATTATAGATTCGGAAGGAACCAACACACATGAGGTCCTCATTACCCTTATGAAAGTGCACATGATAACCATAACCACAAGACAATTTTAATGAATTCAGTCATGGTATCATTAGTAAGCTGATTAATGCCATAATTTTCCCAATTCAGGGCTTCACCAACAACTTTTGGGAACTCATGGTATCAAAATTGTTTTCAATTGAGGGCAATTCAGTTCACATGATGGTAACATGGTTACGAGATCAGAAGATTTCTTTGTGGGGACCCATTGCTTGTCTCTTCTCACTCTTCCTTAATTATCTAATATTTATGCTAAAAAAAGGGCATTCAACTACTTGTTTGCATTAAATCTACATCCTTTAAAAAACAGTCTTTTATGATTTATAAAATAAATAAATATTATCTTATAGTAATCACAGTTGTTTAATTTATCTCGACATAGTTAAATGAGTTACACGAATATAAATCATGCTCAATTTCGGTGAACTAAGTACTAAATTTATGTTAAATGGTTGGATTTTGGATTTGATTTAATCTTCAAATATTAAAAATTCTAATAAAAAAGGACGAAACCTTCTCCAGGCCAACTCATTACTGCAGATTATCGGGACCGACCCATGAGAGGCTACCAACCTGATATTCTTTCCATACTCATTGATTAACTTCATTAATGATATTTTTATTATCTTATGCGAGCCTCAATATGACAAGTTTTGACATATATATAAAATTTAAAAATAATCTGAAAAAGAGAATAATTACATTCCGAGATAACCCTCAAATCCTTTTCTTAAAAGCATCGGATTTATAAAGAATAGAAAAGGGCAGAAAGGGGAAAACAGAAAAAGCGAAAGTAAAACTAAAGCTTACCATGAAGGCAACATTATGCGCGGACTATTTGCTGATGTTTTAACCTGAAAATGAGGTTTTCCCTCTCGGGAAGACGGGGGGACTCCCGCGAGTGAAGTGATCGATCTCAGTGACTGCCTCACACACGCTTGTACGCGCTCACACGCGCCGCCGCTGTTAAAAAAAGCGACGCGGCTGAGAAATACAAAACGGCCAAACCAGAAACCGTCTCACTGATTCTTCTCTCTCGGATCCTACTCTCTTTCTCTCTCTCTCTCTCTCAAGTCTAGCTGTTATATGGTTCGCCGGAATCGGCCGGAATTCTGAAGTGCGCCATGTGCGCCGCCACCGACGTCGCCGCGACCTTCCGCTCGCTCGTCGAGTCAGCGGACCGGAAATTCGCCCGCGTCCGGGACTTGCCTCCGCACCTCCACGGCCCGCACCACCACGCCTTCCACAAGGTGTTCAAGGCATACACGAGGCTCTGGAAATTCCAGCAGGAAAACCGTGCGAAGCTCGTCGAGTTCGGGCTGAAGCGGTGGGAGATTGGCGAAATCGCCTCGCGGATCGGGCAGCTTTATTACTCGCAGTACCTGAGGTCGAGTGAGGCGCGGTTCCTGCTCGAGTCGTACGTATTCTATGAGGCGATACTAAACCGGGGTTATTTTGAGGGAAGTAAGGGAGGAGTCGCCGATCTGGGACTTCGGTTTAAGGAGTTGAGGTTTTACGCCAGATTTCTGGTTGTCTCATTGGTTTTGAATCGGACCGAGACCGTGCGCCTTCTTGTTGAGAAGTTTAAAGCTCTTGTGGAGGATAGTCGAGTCGAGTTTCCGGTAATACTATACTTTATTTTTTTTTTTTTGGTTCGTTTGCCAACTTTTGAGGTAGTCGTGAATTATGCATGATGACAGCTCGATGGAAGAATTAGAGTTTTTCTGACATGTAACTGATTTAACTCTCTATGCTTAGAGATTTTTACTGAAAGAGAAGAGATTTTTGGTTTCAATAGTTTATTTTGAAAGTCTCTTTTTTTTTGTAAAGAATTTTAGGTTCTTGAATTATGCATGATTATAAAACCTTTCGTCGTGTTGAACATTGGGGATGTTACGTGATAGGAAACAGAGGTAGACTTGGAATTCCTACGTCTCAGATTTCCGGAGTGAAGATGGGAAACGATTTCAGTTATGTGGCTTGCGCGAATATTCTGGAGGATTTCATTTTTCCTGTCACGAATTTAGGTTTTCGGTCTAGGAGTTACTGAGAGTATCCAATGTTCTGCTCACTCTTCCTTTCCCCCGATTGAAGTGGTTGGGTAAATGATGAAAGCGCCTAGAAAAGAGCTTCTATAACTTCGGTGTTTGGTTTAAGCTTCTTATCTACTTCGATGGTTTATATAAGGATATACTGGGATTTGACAGTTCGGTAGACACTTGTGCTTCCATATATAGATATAGAGGGATATTTACATAGGATTCATCAAGTATTTGACGAAAATTTGGATCTACCTCAATTGGTTAAATTCTGGTCCTGGTTCTCAAAATCACAGAATAGGTGCAGAAGAAAATAGCCTTTATGTAATACACTCTTGATTGACCTGACAAACTCCAAATTGTGCTATTGTTGGTCATTTTTATTTGCATATTTATTCCCTGTAGATTGTGTTTGCCATTCTCTTATAGAGCATGACAAACTTTTTACAAAGTTGTTGTCTTTTTTTACTCTGATGCAAACTATTCACATAGTGGGATTTACTCCGATGCAATTGTTTTCCCCTTGTTATAGCACCTCTAAATTTTTAAAGCAATATACTCTTCTCATAAGACATAAGTTTATCCCGAGAAAAGCTTTGTACAATTGTTTTCATCTGCTTCATAATGGAATGCAAGATAATTTAGAAAGATGTAAGATTCTGTCTTATGATGTTCTTCCTTTTGTTTAAGGAGATACTCATTCGAGTTAACCTTTGAAAAAAGTTCCTTCATGCAAAAGTGGTTCTGCCATGAAGGTTGGGGTGGCATTTTTGGATGGTGATGCATCATTTGATCAGCATGTCTTCGAGCATAAGTAGTAAATTAGCAACTTGCAACATTTGATGCACTCTTTGTTAATGCTGTGCTACTTGACTGGATGGTGTGGTAGAGTATAATTTCTCAAGACGTATTTAAGGTGAACAATTTAAATTACTCACAAAAGTACATGGTGTACAATTTTGGTAAGAATTGGATTGCGTACTGCTGGTGAGTAGAAGGGTTTTACTCTAGTGTGCATTATTGATCAGTTTTTTTGTGGTTTAATTAGAGTTATGATGCGCTTAATAGTCCAAATATTTTAACCCATTGAGCTATCCCTTAATGATGTCTAAGTTTAGTGCATTTAAGATCAGCCTGTTTATTATGATAGAGCTGATTTCTTTCTGTGATTCTCTCTAAGCTTCACCTTCTTTATACTATTTGGCTTGGTTATTCTTTTGCAGTCCATAAATTATACAATTTGCTCTGGTATCTGCTACTCATAACATACTGTATTGCTTTTGTTTGGTCAGGAGGCCAACTTTAAAGAATGGAAGCAAGTTGTCCAGGAAATTGTGAGATTTTTGAAGGTTGATACAGCTTTTATGAATATCCGGCCTTTGAGATATTGTGTGCTTTTTGATTCCCATCCCACTTCTCTTCCTCATGTGGCTCGCTTCCACTCAAAGAGAATCCTCAGACTACAAAATGCAGTACTAACAAGTTATCATAGAAATGAGGTTATCCCCCCTCTCTCTCTCTATTCTATTCCCCTCCTCTCTCTCTCACTCACACACACACACACGCACACGCACACGCACGCACACACGTCACGCACGCACACACGTCATGCGTGCGTGTGCACACAAACATATACACTCGCATGCACACACACATATGCATCATTGGAATGTGGAAATGAGGGAAGCCATATCTTGTGCAATTGGTCTAGCATGGCTGCTCGTGTACCTTGCCTGACTAATAATTTTTTGAATAATGCTAGTTGCACTTAGCTCACGTGCCTATCCTACACACTTGTTAATCTAAACCATTGATGCTTAGGGTTTATCCTCTAGAAAATAGGTGCATCGGCTAGGTGCGTCTAGCATTACTCTAATTTTTTATTGTCAACAATGAGTATGATCTCATCTTTCTATTTTATCACCTTTTTATGGATTATTGTTGGCACAGCAAGTAGATGGTATCTCCTTCTTCATCATCATATGTTTCTTTTTATCCTATATATTGCTTCTTTCTTTTAGAGCTATTGCTTGCTTCAGATGGTTGTGTAATGCCGGCCAATAGCATCAGGGTACTGTTTGCGGATGTTGTTATTTGTGCTCTGACTATATCTACTTATAATTTCCATTCTTTTTTTAATAGGTGAAGTTCACAGAGCTAACTCTCGACACATTCAGGATGCTACAATGTTTGGAGTGGGAACCTAGTGGAACCTTTTATCAAATGCGCACAAAAGAAACAACTGAAAATGGAGGTTTTGGAGGTTACAGTGATCAGTCTGGAGCCTCTGGTTTGATTGATATAAATCTTGTTGCAGATATGACAGACCCTACATTACCTCCTAATCCTCGAAAGGCGATTCTTTATCGTCCTTCTATTACACATTTTATTGCTGTAAGTGTGAAGTTTTACACTCATGAAATGCTGTTACTTTTTAAGTGTGAGGATTTTTGTTGTTGTTTTGTTTGTTCTTTTTCCTGTTGTTCTAACTGGTTGATCTACATAATACAAGGGGATGGACCCAATTCCTTTTTTGGCTAGCTCTTGTTGATGGTAAAATCTGGCTGATGTATGATCTTATACTGGGCTGTGTGTGTAATCCTCCACAAGAGGGGTTAGTGGCTGAAAAATACCAAATTAATTATAAGCTTAAAAGTGTCTCAGATTATTAGTGAATGATGGCTGGTCAAGTTTTGGATGGATTAACCCAATGTCAGCTGCTTTGGCTCTTAATGGAAATGTGGAAATCTTATTTCTTCTTGTCCATGTCGCTAATTGTTGCTCAATTCATGCTTAGTAACTAGCATTTGATTTATGTCCAGGTACTTGCTACAATTTGTGAAGAGCTGCCTCCAGAAAGTATTTTCCTGTTATATATATCAGCATCGGGTACTTTTTTTGACCTTATACTCACTTTTTTTTTCTCTGCAATGATTAGCTTACTCAAGTAATAAATCCTATTCAACAGCAAAGGCTAGCCAGAGCATGGCTTCTCAGATGGATATTCCTAAACCTTACAGAAACTCTATGACTGTTAGTAATATTTCTCACATAGAGCATAAACATGATAGAGGAGATTCAACCGATGGTTTGGAAAGTTGTTTATGGCTGGGTTCTCGAACAAGTGGAGGTATCATTTAACAGATCCATTTGTTCTTTCTTGCTCTAATGAAACGAGTTGATGATTGCTTTTGCTCAGTGTTTTATTTTTTGTTTTTTAGGAGCAAATAATCTATATCCTGGTGATCTCATTCCATTTACAAGAAAACCACTCTTTCTGATTATTGATAGCGACAATAGCCATGCATTCAAGGCAGGTTTGTTAAAACTTGTCTCTAACTTTTTTTTGGTCAGTTTTCCTTGTTTCTAGAGCTCCTCCAGACTATATATTTTGTGATGGTATACAAGCTGCAGAACTGTAACCTGTCTTTTTTTAATGTTTCATCAATAACTTCGATTCTCGTTTAAACAAGAAAGAAGGTTACATCCAAGCTTTTAGATAGATTCATTTTGATGAAATATATAACTCCTTGTACTGTGGGTGAATTTCTGGGTGCTTGCAGGGAGTACCTAAGTGAGTTAAGGAACTAGACTTATTATTATACAGAGTTTTTGGGGACCAGGACTGGTCCTTTTTCTTTTGGGTGGGGGAGAAGGGCAAGAAAATAAGCGAGAACAGGTCACAGTCTCCAAAAGGTGAAATAGAGGTGTTTTTTCTTGTTTCTCAGTAAAACATGTGGAAGCTAGAATGCAGCAGAGATATCTAATAGAAACCTATCCAGTAATTTATTTTGTGTATCTTCCTCAGTTTTGCAATAATAGCATCTAACTTCTGCCAAGATACAAGCTCTCTTTTTGGTAAGGTATATGATTCTGAATGTCTGTAATTAGATGTGTCTCATATTTAGAACGGTCAGTTGTAAGTATACATTTCTGGACCTTAAGCACTTAGTTGGTAAACAGTGGATGTGTTGTTGCTATTTGGAGAAATATGTCTCTCATGTATATGACGATTATAGTAAATAATTAGATTTTTTTGCCGTCTATTTTGCTCCCCATCCTTTCAGTTTTCTGTTTTATCTTTGGTATTTCATCCCCTTCATCATTTTCACTTGAAATATAAGTAAACCAGCTCTTTGTTATTTGTTGTGTCTTATATTTGTAACTGTCTCAGGTTATACATGGGGCAGAAAGGGGTGAGACAGCTGCCATGCTTCTTTCTCCTGGAAGGCCAGCCTTCCAAAGTCCATCTTCCGATCGGGTACACAGTGGAAGTCAGTTTACCTTTTTCCTAACTGCTCCCCTTCAAGCTTTTAGCCAATTGGCTGGCTTGTCCACCTCTGACATGGACATGGTGAGATGATATGAGACTGTTTGTTTACATTCATTTAATATTCTGTCATTCCGTCTAAAAGCTTTTTGGTCTGTACCAGGATGCCTTTAACAAAGCTGACAACATACTGTCCTCTGCATTTGCTGAATGGGAAGTGACACTTTGCACTTCTGACGACTTGGAACTCGTGTGGTCACAAGTATTAACAGATCCATTTTTACGAAGACTCGTTCTAAGGTAATGAAAAGTTCTCTTTACCAACAATCGTTCATTAACTCATGCATGCCGGTGAAACACTCTTGTGGAAGGCTGCTGGATGTGGTGTTAATCTTCGGTAGGAGCATATGCTCTAGAGAAGTGATGACCTACTCTCCATTTGTGTGAGTCCCGCACTCTGTTGATTCTAATGTAGAAAACCGAACCCCACCTCCAAACGGAGGCTACTTATTGCCTGGTTACCGCTGCTTACAGTGAAAGAAAGCCATTCGAATGATGTCCTTATAACATTAGTTCCCTGTTTGCCAGTTTGGTTATAGTGATCTCCTTAATTATGCCTTTGATGCAGGTTTATATTCTGTCGTTGTGTCATTTCTCTCTTCTGCCCGCCAGGTAGTTCAGATCAACATTTGCCTGACTGCTTGCCAAGTCTACCGGATTCAGTGTCTGCAAACTCTATCAAAGTTGAATCGTGTGTATTCCGGCTTTCAAAATGCCTTGGCGTCACGACCGTTTTTCACTTCACAGAAGCTGTGAAGTCCACCTTATCTGAATCAGAAGTAACATGAGGCCGATATAATTTTATGGTTATTTGAAAGAAAAAAGTGGTCCAAAGAATTTCCGCTCATGACAGATCTAGAACAACGTCGATGGATGGCAAACTAATTTCAGCAAAAAAGGCAATCTTAATGTCTGTCCGGGTGGTCTCGTCTGCAGTTGTTGGGGACCGCCTGAAGCTATCCTAGTTGTATGATTTGATGTGAGATAGAGAGTGATGCATGGCGTGAAGTTTTGCATAGCAGCATCTCTCAGTTTGTTAGATCTACAGCCGTGTATTATTTGGTCGTCAGCCAAGAGTCGGTGTAACATAAATTATATCTTTTTCTCTTTTTCTCTTTTTCTCTTTCCTTTGCTCCTTTGTTTCTTTCTTTTCTTCTTTTCGTGTAAAAGAAGCAAATTAGACGATGTAGAGATGATTTTTTTATACCTGCAGAGGTGCATGGAAGAGCTTATCTGTAAATCTATTCTTTTGGGTTGGACTACTGCTGCCTAGCCAAAGACCTTTGCACTTCTAGCGTGGTAACAACATATAGTTATGGAACGAAGTCTCTTTTAAACTAGAGAAATGCTAGCTGCACTTAGGCTGCAGTACCTAAACCATGGTAATCCGACTGCGGCCAAGTTTTCTAGTTTATCTATCCGATAAATGTCATACACTCTTTGATCACGTTAGTAAATTTTAGAGTTTTTATTGGTTGAAGGAGTTTTAGGATTTCATATAAACGAAGTACTCTGGCCTCCGGGCATAATCTAGGTATTATTGTTCTTTTATTTGTCTTTGACATAAAATTTTCATTGAATGTACTGAGTTAAATTACTAATTCCTAGTGAATTCGCCAAATACGTTGATTAATTAATATTGAGTGTAACTATTTTTTCTTTTTGAGTTATGGACATATTAATGACTGCTAGTGTTTTTTCTTAGAGTAATACTATGCGCACCTTCGGGGATGCGCATTTCGTCCATCCCTTTGATGTGGTGCATAGCACTTTGTTAGTGATTTCATTCTAGAAATCGAAGCGCTAGCAATGCACGTTGGACGAAATACGCACCTTCTAGTACGCATAGCACTTCTCTTTTTCTTATTCTTGATAAGTTTCTACAATATTTGTCTATTAGAAAACCGATTCTTGTTTATCTCCAATAATATACCTTGGTTTGAAAACAATCTCCAGTCGGCCGTGTCCCCTCCATTGCTTCATAAACACTTATAATTGAAGTTGGTAGCGGGCTGCCTCATTTAATGGCGAAACCCAACTACAGGTAATAATAATGACGCCGGCTAGGCAGCCACCTTTTTCCCATTCTTCCGAGAACATTTGACATCTGCTGAATCCGTAACGATGAACCCAAAGCTCAGCACTTAATGCGGCAAAGTTAATGCATTACCAGAGTTGGTGACAGTATCGGACTCTCGCTCGATTCCGAAACAGAATCGACCCACTCATCTGCGTACCGGACAGGAAGAGACAGATAAACCCTGAATCCTGTCAGTTGTACGTACCCGCTACGGCGAAAACCTGCTGCACCATTCACGGGGTCGCTGACTTGCAGTCCTCGAACGGACCTCGAAGAAAAGCTGGCGCCGACTGCGCAGCGGTTCAGGCTTCAGGGGCAAAAAGTTCAGAACTCACATGGATTCCGACAAACCCGTAACGAGTGTCTCCTCCCGAGTCTCGACTTCCTTTCCATGTAAATGGCAAAAAAAAAGAAAAAAGTAATATTAGGCGTACATTACTATTTGTGTATATTTTGCGTACCACTTTTACAGCGAGGCGTGTACCCAAAATATACGCAACTATTGTATACATATCATTATTCAAAAGAAAAAGAAGCGAAAGAAAGCGAAGCCTTGAAAACAAATGGCCGACTGCGGCCGCGCGGCATCTTGGCACATGCGCTGCTCCTTGCCTCGATTGGTCCGTCGGTCCAGCCTTTTTTCACGGGGCCCCCCTCTCTCCTCCCTCCACCCGCCACGTATCACTCTTCTCTCCACTAAGTAAACACGTCGCCCCAACAACGGTTCGGTGCTAATGACGCTTAATTTACTCATCCTGGGCCCATAAGGCCCCACCGAACTCATCTCCTCGTGGGTCCCGCCCTTCTGAACCGTCATCACTGCCGTCGATGGCACTCGAGTCGGATCACGCGAGAAAAAAGGCACGACATTTTTCTCGCGGTTCCGTTTCCTTGCTCTCTCAGTTAGGGCTCGTCGGTGGAGTCTGCGTGACTGGACTTGTGTCTCTTCTTTCTGGAAAAGGAAAAATACCAACACGAGGAAAACGGAATCTCCGTACTGCGAGAGACACGTATCAGCACCCAATTGAACAATAATCTGGCCCCGCCACATGGAATCTGCTTTGTGTTGCCTGTACAGGTTATTCGGATTTGTCTTCGTCCCTGAAAGAAGCCTGTACAGGTTACGGGAGAAACGAAATGGTAAAAGTTCTAATGGATTCGTTCTCTTTGTATAGATCTTTTTCGAATAATACCCCACTATTAATTTTCGTTTTACTTCAAATTTTATTTATTTCTAATTAAAACAAGAAATTGATTTATTATATAAAAGTTTATAATCTCTGAATTTTGAAGTAGTAGGTAAGATTAGTGGTGGCGAACTAGAATCAATCTCTCTTCGGGTTCTCACTTGATGAAACCATTTTTTATATAAAATCGGAAGAATCGGTTATACGATCGCTTTGACCATGTCTATGAAAAAAAAAACCAAACTCGTATAGATTATTACATAAAACCCAAAATCTGTGTTTTGGAACATTCCATTGAACCAGTAGTTGAACTGGATATCAGGTATCGATACGAGTTGTAATTCATTAAAATCAAATGTAATTAATTCTTAGAAAAAAATATCTATTTATTATTCTATAATATACAATTATTTTTTAAAAAGTTTATTTTCTTGGAAATCCACCCAAAACCGGTTCAACCGGTTTCGGCGGTTCAATAGTTTAACGGTAGAACCAGTAAAATCAGTCGATCGTCTGATTTTCAAAATCTTTATGGGTTTTAAAGCAAACCGAACCCCAAGAAATACCGGTTTAAGACGAACTTGGTCTTGGTTCCGTTCGAATTTTAAAAGATATCCTAAAATCATCATAAATGATAAAACTATTTGTTCATAACTTAATAAATGGATAAAAAATATTTAATATAAATTAGAATAAATTAATTATATCCGCTTATCATTTAACCTGACTCAGTCAAACCAAAATTAGCTCCTTTATGGCTTTGATATCCAGTACGGTTTTAACAAAATTATTCTCTGTTGAAGACCACTGACCTTAAATTTAAAATAAAAAAATATTTATTGAATTTATTCTATGAATCTATGAATTTATATAACTAAATTATCTTTTAACAGTAAAATTATATTCCTAATTTCCCGGAACGCGCAGTAACACTAATACGGTAATGCGTGTGAAATGAATGCTATCCAAAAAGGTAGAAGCAATGCCGGAGGTGCAACGGAACCGGAAAGTAAGGGCAAAAAAGTGCCAAAAACGATGAAAGCCACGTGAATTCGTATCACCGCGGGGGTCCATAGGTCGCCGATCGCCGCTTACCAAGGGCCAAGGCCGAATTTGACTTCAGATCTTTTCGCAACCAATTGATCGATAAGATTCGCACCGTCGGATCCTTTATCTTCCACGTGTCGAATACACATTGCGGTCCCACTTCTTTAATTTCGTGCATGCCTACACGTGGCGAGTGAAGAAAGACGCGGGGCTAGATTGGTACCGTTGGGAGGTCCGTCTGTGAGTCTTCTCACTCTTCTTCATCTTTTGCTTTTGCTCGGGGTACTCTGGATGCTACCTTCTGTCTCTGAAACGGTCGAACTGGAAAGAGGAAGCAAAAGAAGAGACAAGGTGGAAGGAAGAGGAGCTCTGCAGCTGCGGAGACTGTACGCGGGAAAGAAAAAAACTTGTTTCGTATTTTCTCGATTCTCTTCCGGAGATGCAAAATCGCAGATTGAGGCAACTGGTGAGAAGCAGGATATCGTTGGTGAGGTTTTTGTTAACGTGCGCCATATGCGGGATAGCGCTTGGAGCCCTGCTCTCGGCGCACGTCTTTCCGTTTTCTAAAGTGCCGTCTCTTTCCGAGTCCATCACGCACAAACTTCCCAAGGTAATTTGGAGGTGGTTGATCGTTTTGGTGGTCTCATGTCCCCGTTTCTGTGTCGTTAGTTTTTTTTTTTTTGGAGATTTCTTATTATATTCGGATGGTTCTTTTCAAGAGTCGACATGGAAATGTCGACTCTTTGTTTTTCGATCTGTTTTGGAGTTTATGGTCTTTTACTTTTGCTTTAGTTTGACGTTTAGGGGTTTTGGACAGGTTTTTTTCCCTTTCAGTTAAATAAAAATGCACTATTTATCTGTTTTGAGTGATTTCTTTCTTTGGTATTTCGGAGCTGGAATGAATATGCATCTTTAATTGAAAATTGATTTTTTAGCAAGTTATCTTCTTTCTACTTCTGTTTTTTTTTTCAGAACATGATACTTTTTAATTTGTGGAATGACTAAGGACAGTTTAATGGAGTTCTAAGATTTCTACTGTTAGTTAGTATCTTTGTGATTATTTATGCGACCCTCTCTCTTTTTGTCATTAAGGTTAGCAAGAATGCTTGCAGATTGTGATTATTTATGCGATTCTCTCTCTTGTTGTCATTTAGGTTAGCAAGAATGCTTGCAGATGTCTTTTTTTTTTTTATAAAATTCTGTTACTTATATTTATGGTTTTTTTTGTAAACCGATTCGCTCCATTCATTTCTAATTGTTTAATGTTGAGAGAGAGAGAGAGAGAGAGAGAGAGAGAGAGAGAGAGAGAGAGAGAGAGAGAGAGAGAGAGAGAGAGAGAGAGAGAGAGAGAGAATTCCCCACCAAGTAGCATTTCATCCCAATATTGTTTGAAGTGATCGTTGGTACATTAATTCTGTCCAGCAACATGAAATTGGATACGAGAGAGGGAGGACCGAGTTGAGCTGGACGCAGGAATTTTCCCCTCCGCAACTGTCTAAAGTCTCTTCACAGCTGTCCGAAGTCCCTCTGCCATATGTGGAGAAGGTGATTGTGCTTCTAGAACCTGAAAATTTCATTTATATTTAGCAGCGTTTGTGTTCACTGTTGTGGTGTGATATGTCTTGTGTTGTTATCTATACTTCTTTTTTTGCCACAAAAAGTCGTGAGGCTGGCTGGATATTGCAGAAACTTGTGCATTTTTATGGATGCGAAGTAGTCATACATGTTCCATGTTTTCACTCCACTAGACTTGACAGTTGGAGGATGCAAATGGGATTTCAAACTACAAGAAGCTGTGGAAGTCTCCACCTGCCCGGGGTTTTGTTCCATGTGTGGAGCCTACCGAATCTTACTCAAGTAAGTCTTCATCCACAACTGCATGATTTTTCCATCCGGAGGCTTTATGAGTGGTTATAACATGCCTTTCTCTTGTCTGTATTCAGGTCCATCTGAGTCACAAGGCTTCCTTCTTGTGCACACTAATGGTGGGCTTAACCAGATGAGAGCTGGGGTAATCTCTCTCTTTCCGAGTAGAATGTTTCAGATGATAGCATTTCACTGATTTTAATCTCTCTGTTAATCATTTCTATATATCAAAGAAAGGAAAAACTCAAAACATTTATTTGAAACATTAATTGTTAAATTACAATTTTTTAGGAGCAAGAATAGTAATAAGAGAAGCAAAGTAGAGAGTGAAAATGTGTGGGATGAATAATTCTTCCCTTCTTCCCCCTTCCTCGGCAGTGTAGTCCACCAAATAGCTGGCTTTCTGGAGGAACTTGTAGCTATATGTTAGAAGACATCTTATTGATGACAACGCTTGGCAAGGGACTTGCCTGCTGGAAAATATCAAAAGATGAGCTGCTTGTTGGATACATGTAAGAGCTCTCATGCTTATATTATGGCAGGAGTGTCTGTTATATCCTGGCAGACATCATGTATTTTGAATTATCTTTTTTCTTATGACAGCTCATCATAGTTGTCTCTTAACCCCAGAACTTCTTTGGAGAGAGTTCAGTTACCCAAATTTTATTTATCTGAAGTGATATTTCTGGAGATCCCAGGTTCAGTAAACATAGAAAAATTTATTCTTTGGAACCTTTACTATGCCCTTATTCTTTTCAATCACCTTGCCCTTTTAGCAAAAAAGGAAAAATAGATATCTGGTTATGTGATTGAGATCTTAAAGTGAAAATCTTTTGGTGCATTACAGAAATTAATGCTTAGGATGAGATTAAGGATCACAATGTACTAAATCCAGTTGCTTTCAGTCTTCACTTTCTTTTTTATTTCTTTACAATCTTGGAATTCTGACTGTCTTTAGTGTCCTCAACACCAGATATCTGACATGGTGGCAGTTGCCCGCATCATTAATGCAACTCTTGTTATTCCTGAACTTGATAAGCGGTCATTTTGGCAAGATTCAAGGTGCAAATACTCTTATTTTCTTCATTTTATACTATATAAGGTTATTTCATCAGTAATTAGTTCTCATGACATGTTTTATTGTGACCAGCAATTTCTCTGATGTGTTTGATGAAGAACATTTCATTAGCACCTTGGCTAATGATGTTAAAGTTATAAAGAAGCTTCCAAAAGAACTGGCAACAAGTACTAAAGCAATCAAGCATTTTACAAGCTGGTCCGGTGTGGAGTACTATCAAGATGAGATCTCCTATTTGTGGAATGATTTTAAGGTTGCATTAAAAGCCCATTAGCATAGATAATGTCGCATCCCAGTCGATTTTATTTAAGTAAAAACATTTAGTGAGCCTTTCTAATCTATCAGGTTATTCGAGCAGCAAAATCTGATTCACGGCTAGCAAATAATAATCTACCTTCAGACATTCAGAGGCTGCGATGTCGTGCCTTTTTCCAGGCCCTACGTTTTGCTCCTAGGATTGAAGCATTGGGAAAAGTAAAACTCTCAACTCTTTTGAATTTCACTATCAATGGCTCTGAACTGCCAAAAACAGCATTTGTATCTGTCAAGCACGGACAGTGTTATTCTGTCAAGCACCAAATCTTATGCCAGTGTTTTTTAATTACATTTTGAGGGTACAATTGTCTGTTTCTGTTACTCTTTGATGGTACCCTTTATGCTCAAGTAAAGCACAGACATGATATAAATTTTAGACATATGAACAAATTTAACCCGCTCATGTTTCATAAATTGTCTTTTGTAACTGTAAACGTCTAGAGATGAGCCTAGTTTCACAGATATTGTGATCAATGGGGTTTATAAGGGAAAGGAAACTGTGCAGTTGTTGGTGGAAAGAATGAGATCTTATGGGCCATATATAGCTCTGCATCTTCGATATGAAAAAGACATGCTTGCATTTAGTGGATGCACATTTGGGTTGTCCCAGGAAGAGGCTGATGAGCTCACAAATATTAGGTAATTATCTCCATGATCTTTCTGTACAAAATCTCTTTTATTGCAATCTAAAACTTTTGTTTTTTTCCTTCTTCAATCACAGAGAAAATACTGCATATTGGAAGGTTAAGGAAATCAATCCCATTGAACAGAGGTCCAAGGGATACTGCCCTTTGACACCTAAGGAGGTTGGAATGTTCATCTCTTCCCTCGGGTTTCCATCAAGTACTCCTATATATATCGCTGCAGGGGAGATCTATGGCAGTGATTCTCAGATGGCTGAACTTGAATCCCGATTTCCTTTGCTGATGAACAAGGTAAAATGTGTTTCGCTCCCTTTCTCCCTCTTGTTCACATTTTACTGTTTATACAGAACTCGTGGTTTTCATATTTCAAAAAGATGATGATGCATCAAGACTGAGCTCTAGCCACCTTATTTTATTAACAGAAGTATAATCTCTTGTGCCAGGAGAAGCTAGCTTCTGCTGAGGAGCTTGCCCCTTTTACATCTCATGCTTCTCAGATGGCTGCTTTAGACTACATTGTCTCTGTTGATAGTGATGTATTTATACCATCTTACTCTGGGAATATGGCTAGGGCAGTCGAGGGACACCGCCGCTTCCTTGGGCATAGGAAAACAATTACTCCTGACAGGTGAGATGATTATTCAAAACAATGTTTTTAGTCTATGTAGAACAGTATAACCATCTCCTAACCACACTCTTGTTTCCACCAGGAAAGCACTCATCCGTTTGTTTGATAAGGTGGAAAGAGGTTCTCTGAAAGAGGGTAAAAAGTTATCAGATTTAGTGACACAGATCCATAGTAGAAGGTGAGGTTGTTATTCTTTACGCGGTTGTTATTTTTTACGCCTAGTTGTATGTGTTTGTGTACAACCAGTTGATGTATTGTTCGAGCAGACAAGGATCTCCTCGGAAGAGAAAAGGCCCTACAGCTGGCACAAAGGGTAAGGAGAGGTTCCGATCGGAAGAAGCATTTTATGAGAACCCTCTTCCAGATTGCTTATGCCGGAGAGAGGTTTCCCTTTGAAATAGTTCGTGGCCTACAGCATAAAAAGAAACAAGAAAGAGTTATACACGAAGCAGATTCAAATTCAATTGATATTTATTGAAGCTCAATTGAGCTCTTGTACGGACTGTTGTCTTAGCTGCGGGGATGTGTACATTTTGAGTGTCTGATGAGAGGTAAATGTAAATGTGGAAGGAATACGAAATACAAGTGGTCACGAAAGTGGGGGAAGGTTGTCATGGCACAGCTGTAAGCATTTATCATGTCCTGTGCTTCTTTTGTAATTTATATGTGGTTCAAAAGGAAATAAGAGAATATTTATGTTCAACTGTCATTTTTGAGAACAACAATGAGGGTTCCTCGATCTGAACTAATCCATCCACTGCCACATGTGTGGAACACATGTTAACGAACCCTGATTGTGCCGCTCTGATCGTCTCTGATCATTAGTTGGCCGAATTCATGTTTCTTATATATGCAATGTACTGGATATTAGGAAAATACATGGACTAGGTTCAGCATGGGTTAGGTCCACATGGGAAGGCGCAGACATTGGCAGGCTCGGACATGGGTTAGGCTCGACATAGCTAAAACCTAGTCCATGTCGTTTCTCCTAATAATGGGTTGCAACAAGGGGTTGGGTTACCGCATCTGGGGACGAAACACGCACTTAGTTCATAGATTGGGTTCTCTAAAGGGTTGAGCCCGCCACAGGTTTACCCGCACAAGGCTACGGCACAAGAATCGCCAAAGAGTACGGTCGCCCATTAAGCCTAGCCCAGCCTTCCCATGCAATCCAACCCAGCCCATTTATCGAGCCCAGCTCTTATATCGAGCCCAGACCAAATAAATACAACCAATAATTCAACCCATTCTAAAGTCTACCCCTTGCACGAATCCAGCCAAGCCTACCCAGCGCTCTAGCCCATTCCAGACACCAACACAAAAGCCCGGAGCGCAGACAACCTAGCAAAAGAACCCAGCCCAGACACTAACCAACGAATGACTCAAACCTAGAAAAACAAAGATAAGAACCCAGCGCATCAAACCAAGCGACGCAGCCCAGCCTATCCCAGACAAACCAGCGATTCAAGCCCAGAGCATCTAAACCATCGAGTTAACCCAACTCACCTACCACAAGTTCTAGCCCAGCCAACTAAGTGACAAGCAAGCCTACACCGCAAAAGGCCCACACGAGGTGGCCCACTAGACCATCAAAAGCCTGTAACCTCCTAACCGCTGACTCCACAAGAGACCAGCATCCCGACTACGAGGGACTGCAACCCAGATGAGTCCGAGAGAGCAAGGCCCTTCTACATAACCCTAAAACCCAACCACACTTAAGCCCAGGGCAGAAAACACTCAACGCGTCCAGGCCAAAAAACACAAACCCAGCTCAAGAAACCCATCCTCGCTCGAGCGAACCTTGCCCATGCCACCGAAACCTGGAAGAGTCCAGCCGTCTCCACCCAAGCCCATCCGATCTAGCTCAAGCAATCCTATCGAGTACAAGCCCATCTCTGCCTAATGAGTGAGAGACCAGCCTCTTAAAGAAGCCATCTAACTTCCTACGTAAGCTCAGAACAGAGCACCAAGACGAGCCCAGCCCAGCAATGAACAGAAAGCCCCGCCCAGCAATGAACCGAAACCACCGCCCAGTCAATAACGCGCAACAACCCCAGTCTTCTCTTCGACAGCAAAGCCCCAGTCCACACTAGTTTATTGCAGTCCAGCAACCACACCCAAACCAACCCAGCTAAAATTACTTGAGCACAGCCCATCAAATACTCCTGCTTAGCCTATATCACATGAGCCCAGCCAAGAAAAACAGGGCTCGGCCTTAGCATAAAATGGACTCATCCCACTGCAAAAACTTGGCTCAACCGAAGAATCAAATAGACTCGGCCCGCAGCCAAATATATAGCAAAAACCAAGACAGAGCCCAGTTGGACCTACTCCTTGGACTCCAGCCTATCCACCCCTCGGGATCCCTGCACATCCCACATTTCCGAAGCCCAGACCTACCCAACCAACCACGCGCGAGCCAAGACCTACCCAACTCGAGCCTGGCCCAGCCTACCTCAGCCTACCCCTACGTCCCAAGACCAGCCAACCCCAGCCCAGGCAAAAACGCAAGAGCCCAGCGCAGAGAAACCCGTGAGACCCCTGCCCAGACCAGAGGCGAGCCGATCAAGGCAACCCACACGAACCCTCACCGGCCAACCAGCTTAGCCCAGCCATCCCACTTGAAAGAGCCCAACCCAGCCCAGCCATGCCACCCTTGAAAGCCAAGATCTGCGTATACAATTACCTCAACCCACCAGAAAAAGCCCAACCAAGCCCATCCCTGCCAACCCGCGAAAGCACTGCCTAGCCCGGCCATGAGAGCCCAGCTTAAAGAGCCGAATAGAGCTCAGCCCAGCCTACCCAGGCTGAGAGACCATGCCGGAGACATCCACTAAGCCCAACAATGTCTATGTAAGTCACTAGAGCCCATCCCAGAACAGCCATGCTTGCGAACCTCAATGGCCTGCCAACACGAAAGAGCCCAGCCCAGCCTAAACAAGAGAAAACACCTTGCCAACAGAGAGAGCCCAGCCCAGACTACTGCCAGAGCCTAGCCCAACCAACTGCTAGAGACAAGAGCGCAGCCGAGTGAACCCCATTTAGTGACAACCCATCATGTTGAGGCCCAGCCACGCTTTCTGCATGAGGCCAGACAGAGTGAGCCAGTCGGCTAAACCCATCCCTGACACTGGAAAGAGCCCAGCCCAGTAGGCTTCAGAGCCTACACCATTTATCCCTCAAGAGCCTGGCCCATCAATAATGCCTGATCCCAGCCAAGTCAGAATGAATGTGCACATCCCTGCCGTCCCGCGAGAGCCTCCCCTGGCGGCGCGAGAGTGACCTGTCTGCAAACAATAACCCAGCCCAATCAGCCCTCAAAAAAGCAACCCAGCCGTGCCAGCCCTAGAGAGCTTAGACCTGTCATCCCGTAAGATGTTAGCCCAGCCAGCCAGATAGAGCGGAGCCCAGAAAGACAGCAGGTACCAACTCCAGGAAGCGTGCAAGAGGCCAGGCCAGGCATCTCGCGAGAGCCCCACCCAGGCAGCCAGACGGAACCCAGCCTAATCAGCACGCAAAAACCCAGTCAAAACAAGACGCCCAAGCCAAGCCCTGCTAGCCGACGAAAGCTCTGCCATACCCATTCTGGCCTAACATCCCCCAACAGAAGAGCCCAGCGTAGCCAGATCGAGGAGCACAGCCCAGCCTACAACAAACAAACAAGCGCAGCCCAAAGAACCCACGAGATCCCTGACTCGATTGTCTTAGTCGTCTACAAAGCTGAGCTCATCCTAGCAGCGAGAGCCCAGCCCAGGAGGCCAACGAGAGACCTAGCCAGTCCCTCATAGAGGCCCAGCTCAGACAACCAACAGTTTCCTGCCCAGCTAGCAAGCAATTCCACAGCCCAGCCATTACCCAGTAGCCCATCCTAGCCCAGCCCAGATTGCTCAATTGACCTGGCTGAATAAGTTCAATGCCCAGCGAGGCCATGGCCGCCAACCCAGTGAGCCCAGCTCAAGCTATCCACGATTGCTGAGCCCAGAAGTCCACAAAAGCCTAGGACTGGTCGCCTAAAGAACCCATGTCTAGCTGCCCAGCTAGTTCGCAATAGCACACGACAGCCCATAACTCCATTTGAGCCAATCCGTAGAGCACAGAAGAGCCCAGGCCATGCCACCAGTATTTGCCCAGCCCGCCAATGAATGCGCTAAAGGCTAGAGCCCCGCCCATCCAACCAATTAGGCAATTATCAAGCCAGCCCACGAATGCCAAGTCAAGGAAGCCTGCAGGAGGCTAGGCCGCAAGAGGCGAGCACATAATTACTTGGCCTGACAATGCAGAACCGAGGCATGACAAAAAGGGAATAAAATATTATTATCCGTTTACCGTTCTACCGTTTATCGCTCTACCATTTAATAAACGGAGTGAAACGAAAATAGCTCTTCCGAACCCGTTTTACCCGTTTACCGTTTAAGTAACAGGTAATATAGAAAATTTTTATTTTTATTTAGTTTAATCATAAAATATTTATTTTTTATATAAATAACCTTATTATGTTTTTTATCACTTATTATAAAAATTTGAGGAGTTCAAAAGTTTGAAGAGAATTTGAATATTTTTATATTTTGGCAATTATTAGAAGTCAATATATATTGACTTTAACTCATTGTCTCATAAAGTCATAGAATCATAGTCATAGACTCGTAGCCATAGAGGATAGATAAAATATTGTAAATTTATAATTAACTAAATAAGGTATTATTAGTAATCTAAGATTAAAAAAATTTTATTTTTCTTACAAATCTCAATTATTATTATAAAAGTAAAAAATTATCATACAAAAATAAACATATTATAATTCATAATAAAAAATTATACAAAGATAAACATAGTAATTAACAAATACACGAGATAGTTTCATCTTATTTCAATTGATGACATTGGGTTTGGTGCATTATACTCTATGTGAAACGGGGCGCGACTTCCCTATACCAAAATGTGCGATATGCATGGAACACGGACATGCAACAAGGGCAGACGCGCCCACTTATGCGCATGGCCAACCAACAGACAAAGAGGCACAAGACCAACTATCAACCGATGACGAGGCGGATGACATGGCACGGGTATGACGTGGCACATGAGGTAGCTTGTGACTAGGCAAATGAGGTGGCATGCATGAGTTGGCTATGAGTTGGCAAGCACAAGGAGGGAGTGCTTGCTAGTTGGCAACAACTCATAGAGTTAGTGGGAATCTATGAGTTGGCATTAGTTGGCATTGGTTGGCAAGCACTTAGAGAAGTGCTTGATAGGTGTCACCAACCATGGGAGGTTTTGTAATCTATAAATAGCTATGTACAAAGGCTTGTAACTCATTCATTCATTCAATAGAAGTGTTCTTTCCTCCCAAATTCGGAGTCTCTCTTGTGCTTGAGTTTTGAGAGAGTTCTAGCACCAAGAACAAGAGTGTTCTTGTGCTAAACTTCTTCCAAGAGGCTGACTAGCATCCGCACGGGCTTGGAGGCTAGGCCGCACGCCACTAAGGAGCAAGATTGTGCTTCGCATACTCTAGCAGCGTGACAACCGGTATCAGAGCGGGAAGCAATCCTATGGCAACTTCGGAGGCGGAAGTTCAACTCAAAGGTAAGGAACGAATGTCTAAATCTGAGCTTCGTTTTTCTTCAATTGAGGATAGGATCGAGAAGGTAGAGGCTTGTTATTCCGAATTGGAAGAACAAGTTCGTGAGAACCTTAGTTCGGAAATGGAAGCCAGTAGTGGTTCATTCGTTGGAGGAGAATGTCTATAGTGCTATGGCGGTTTTCCGAGGTAACCTTGAGGAGGTGAAGAACGATGTGAAGAACGAGATGGATGAACTTGGACTAGACTTGCTTTGTTGGAGCGTGTTATAGCAAACGGAGGTGCAAACACGAATGGAGCAACAAACAAGATCAAAGTGCCGGAACCAAAACCTTTCAATGGGGTAAGAGATCCTAAAGTCATTGACAACTTTCTTTACCAAGTAGAAAAGTACTTCTTTAATGCTAATCTCAACGATGCGCAAAAAGGTTAGTACTGTTTCTATGTTCCTTGTTGAGGATGCTCTTCTATGGTGGAGGAGAAGGAAACGGATGTGGAATTAGGCACTTCTACCATAAATACATGGGAAAATTTTAAGAAGGAATTGAAGGCGCAATTCTTCCCTGAAGATGTGGAATATCAAGCTCGAAAGGAGTTGAGAGCTTTGAAACAAGAGGGCACAATTAGAGAGTACGTACAAAGTTTACTTCTCTAATGTTATGCATTTCTAATATGTCCGATCAGGACAAACTTTTCTCTTTCCTTGCTGGTTTAAAACCTTGGGCGGAGCAAGAACTAAGGAGGCGGGAAGTCAAGACTTTGGCCTCAGCTTTGTCCACGGGCGGAGAGGCTTACGGAGTATGAACGGAAGACCAAGGAGGTGGTTTCTAAAAACTCTCATAGCCCGAAAGACCACAAGGATGAAGAAAAAAAAGAGGTTTGAGAAGAGACCTGAGAAGAAGGACTCAAGCTTCAAGTTTGAAGATAAGAAGAAAGGCGAGAAGGGTAAGTCCTATAGAAAAGTAAGATGTTTTGTTTGTGAAGGCGAACATTTTGCTAAGGATTGCCCAAAGGTGAAAGTGTTGAACTCTCTTTCTGGAGAAGGAGATTTAAAGCACAATGGGGAGAGCCGCATGAGTTCTATGGCATTGCTCAACTCGAATGCGGACGTGTAGTGAAAAGACTACCCAATTGGTAAGACCTAAACGAAATCTACTTTTCTTGGACTTAATTTTGAATGGAAGTAAGACCAAGGCAATGGTAGACACCGGGGCAACCCACAACTTCATCTCCGAGGAGGAGGCAAATCGCCTTAAATTGAAGTTGGAAGCGGACAACAGTCGAATCAAGGCTGTGAATTCGCGACAAAGGCCGTAATTGGTGTTGCTAGAAACGTTGGTGTTACCTTGGACAAATGGGTGGGTACTCTTGATTTCACCATTGTTCCCATGGACGATTTTAGTGTTATTTTGGGGATGGATTTCTTGAACAATTGTAAGGCATTTGTAATGCCGTATTTGGGGTAGTAGGAATCCTTGATGAGGGTGGCCCTTGTACTCTTCCGAATCACAAGTACATGATGTAAAGAGAAAGGATGCAATGTTAACGGCCCTACAGCTTAAGCGTGGTCTTAAGCAAGGGATCTTACCTATGTTGCAGCTCTTGTAGAGGATAATGAAGGAAACTCAACTCCAGCACCGAAGAGGTCACCAAAATCCTGGAGGAGTTCAAAGATGTCATGCCTAAGGAGTTGCCGCCCTACCTCCCCCCCTAGAAGAGGTGTTGATCATACCATCGAGTTGGAACCGGGTACCAAACCCCAAAGAAAGGCACCGTGCATCGCATGGCGCCTAAGGAGTTGGAGGAACTCAAGAAGCAATTGGGTGAACTACTAGAAGCTGGGTTCATTCAGCCTCCAAAGCACCGTATGGAGCCGCGGTGCTATTTCAAAGAAAGAAGGATGGTTCTATGCGACTTTGCATCGATTACGAGCACTAAACAAGGTAACCGTCAAGAACAAGTATCCTATTCCTTTGATTGCTGATCTTTTGATCAATTGAAGCATGCAAGAGTATTTTCTAAGCTGGACTTGAGATCCGGATATTACCAAGTTTGGATCGCGGAAGGAGATGAGGCGAAGACCACTTGTGTAACCAGGTATGGGTCATACGAATTTCTTGTTATGCCTTTTGGCTTAACAAACGCCCCAGCTACATTTTGTACTCTTATGAATCAAGTGTTTTCACCCTTCCTTGATAAATTTGTAGTCGTCTACTTAGATGACATTGTGGTGTATAGCCCAAATTTAGAAGATCATGTAAAACACCTAAAGCAGGTCTTCAAGGTGTTAAGGAGAATTCCCTCTATGTAAAGAGGGAAAATGTTCTTCGGGTTGGAAGAAGTGTCTTTCCTTGGACACCGGATTGGCGGCGACGGATTTGGATGGATCAAAAGAAGGTTCAAGCTATTTCCGAGTGGACCGTACCAACTAAGGTTGGAGACTTGAGGAGTTTCCTAGGCCTCGTGAACTACTACAGAAGATTCATCAGAGGATTTTCAGCAATAGCAGCACCTCTAACGGACCTCTTGAAGAAGAAACAACAATGGCATTGGATGGACAAATGCCAAGCTTCATTTGAGAAATTGAAGCAAGTTGTGGTGGAGGAACCCGTATTGAAGCTAGCAGACTTCAGCAAGCCATTCGAGGTAATTACGGATGCCTCTAACTTTGCTATTGGGGGTGTTCTTGAACAGGATGGGCACCCTATCGCATTCGAAAGTCGGAAGCTCAATGAAACCGAACAGCGATATACTGTTCAAGAGAGGGAAATGACAGCAATTGTACATTGCTTACGCACCTGGAGGCACTACTTATTGGGGTCCAAGTTCGTGGTAAAGACGGACAACGTTGCCTCAAGCTACTTCCTCACACAAAAGAAGTTAAGCCCGAAGCAAGCACGTTGGCAAGACTTCCTAGCAGAATTCGACTTTGAGATGGAGTACAAATCTGGGAAGACCAACAATGTTGCTGATGCACTTAGCCGCAAAGCCGACTTCATGAGTGTTGCCGCTGTGACTAAGGTTAGTACTTCTATAATTGATCGAATCCGTGCGGGGCTACGGAGTGATACCACTGCTTGTCGCTTGGAACAAGCCGTAATCATGGGCGAAACAAGACGCTTTTGGGTTAGCGACGGACTGCTATACACGAAAGGGAAGCGTTTATTCGTACCAAAATATGAGGGTTTGCAAGAGGAGCTACTACGCGAGTTCCATGATACATTGTGGGCTGGTCATCCTGGCCAAAGAAGGACTATTGCACTCTTGTCTAGGCACTACTATTGGCCCGGACTTGATGCTGATGTTGAGGAGCACGTGCGCACCTGTTTGGTATGTCAACAAGACAAAGTGGAGAGACAAAGACCTGCTGGCCTGCTAGACCCTCTTCCCATTCCCAAGCGCCCATGGGAGTCTGTAAGCATGGACTTCATTTCTGGCCTAAGGCGAGCTGAAGGCTTGGGTTCCATTTTAGTGGTGGTAGATAGATTCTCCAAGTATGGGACTTTTATAGCCGTCTCAAACGATTGCACAGCCAAAGAAACAGCCAAGACATTCCTATCACATGTGGTGAAGCTTTGGGGTGTGCCGGAGGCGATTATAAGCGATAGAGATCCAACATTTACGGGTAAGTTTTGGTCCGAACTTTTTAAGTTGCTTGGAACTACTCTTAACCTTTCCACCAGCTTTCATCCTCAAACGGATGGGCAAACGGAGCGGATAAATGCCTTGCTTGAGGAATACCTAAGGCATTTCGTCAGTGCAAATCAGAAAAATTGGCCCGAGCTCCTTGATGTGGCCCAATTCTCATACAACATGCAGAAAAGTGAAGCCACAGGGCATAGCCCTTTTGAACTTGCAACTGGCCAACAACCGTTAGTACCAGCAAGCATTATTCCGGAAAAATCGAGTAAGTGTCCAGCAGCCTACCTTTTACTTAAGCGTTGGAAAGAAAGGACGGAACTAGCCCGATCATATTTGCAACATGCCAGCAAGCGCATGAAGAAATTTGCGGATTTGAAGCGGCGAGATGTTGAGTTCAAGGTGGGAGACCTTGTTCTCATAAAGATGAGGACGGAACAACTCAAGTTGTTGAGGACCAAGAACAAAGGTTTGATAAAAAGGTACGAAGGACCCTTTCCCATTATTCAGAAGATTGGGAAGCTAGCATACAAGGTGCAACTACCGAAGAGGATGCGCATTCACAACGTATTCCACGTAAGTAACATCAAACCTTACTTTTCCGACTCAGACCCCCAAAGAATTGTAAAGCCTAGAGCACCCCTTGATGTATCCACTACTTTTACCAAGAAAGTAGATTATGTAATAACTCATAGAGAGGTACGTCAAAGAGGCAAGCCACGTTCCACGTAATTCTTAGTGAAGTGGAAGAGAGAACCGAAAAGCGAAGCAACTTGGCATGAAGCAGCAGAGCTTTGGCAATTCGAGAAAGAGGTCGGAAGCATATCAGGAGCGTATGCAGACGAGGACGTCTGCCTTATGGCGGTGGGAGCATGAAACGGGGCGCGACTTCCCTATACCAAAATGTGCGATATGCATGGAACACGGACATGCAACAAGGGCAGACGCGCCCACTTATGCGCATGGCCAACCAACAGACAAAGAGGCACAAGACCAACTATCAACCGATGACGAGGCGGATGACATGGCACGGGTATGACGTGGCACATGAGGTAGCTTGTGACTAGGCAAATGAGGTGGCATGCATGAGTTGGCTATGAGTTGGCAAGCACAAGGAGGAGTGCTTGCTGTTGGCAACAACTCATAGAGTTAGTGGGAATCTATGAGTTGGCATTAGTTGGCATTGGTTGGCAAGCACTTAGAGAAGTGCTTGATAGGTGTCACCAACCATGGGAGGTTTTGTAATCTATAAATAGCTATGTACAAAGGCTTGTAACTCATTCATTCATTCAATAGAAGTGTTCTTTCCTCCCAAATTCGGAGTCTCTCTTGTGCTTGAGTTTTGAGAGAGTTCTAGCACCAAGAACAAGAGTGTTCTTGTGCTAAACTTCTTCCAAGAGGCTGACTAGCATCCAGACGGGCTTGGAGGCTAGGCCGCACGCCACTAAGGAGCAAGATTGTGCTTCGCATACTCTAGCGGCGTGACACTATGGCTGAAATTGATTATGAGGACAAGGATGAAATTCTTTCTTCTTGAAGATTGAGGAGCGCAAATGGTTTTTGGGTTGGACAATTTTGAATATAAAGTATTAAATGAATTTGAATGTCAATTTTAAGTGTAGGAGACAATTTATATTTGTGTTTGATTTTTGTGTTATGTAACTTGTATTTTGAACTCTACAAAAATGTTGTATTTGATTGTTTGTTAGAAATTTACTTAATTTTTCCTTTTTTGGGGTTTTTGTGATTTTAATATTTTTTTATTTTTTACTAGTTTATTACCAGTTTATTATCCGTTTATTACCCGTTTATTACCCGATTACCCTGTTTTCCGATGGGTAATAAAGGGAAAAGAATTTCGCGGAACTAAACGGATACGGACGGTAACGGGTAAAGGGTTAAAAAAAATAAACGGTAAACGGAAAAATTAGCTAATATCACTTATAATGCCTAAAGTGTTGTTTTATATTCCTTTTGTGCGAAAGTGCATCGTCTTGTTATAATTTTAAATTGTTTTTTCTAATGTTGAAAGACCATTTTTCTTTTTTGGAATTGTGCTTTATTATGAAGACCTAAGAGTGATTTTGCTTGCACACACTATAAATGGCCTGCTTTTATTGAAGAGCTCTTTCTTCAAAAAGTGTCTAAGTCAACTTAGAGGGTTCTCCATGGTCCCCTAAAAGTTAGATATATTTGGGTTTCACTAACGATTTGATATGCATGGTTTACTTGAGAATGCTTTTATTACCAACTTGAGGTTTACTCGCAAATAACAATGTAAAAAATTTGATAGTAATAATTTCTGTTCTATTTGATAATAATCCGTAAATACGAGAAATGACACTATTATTTGAAAAAAACTATAAATCAAATAATAAGTAGAATTAAAAGGGCTTCTATGTACAAAAGCTAATGAGATCAATGGAAAAACTTTACAATTGTATTCAGGTTTAGAGAATTTGTACTTGTGATTACATTGCAGAAAAGGAGAGCTTACATGAAATAGGAAACAGAGGGAATCATAGTGGAAAAGGAGAGCTTAAGGAAACAAGAGAATCATGGTGGAAAAGCAAGATTCACCTAAAATAGGAAAGAGCGAGAATAAGGACGGCATGAGGGAATCATGT
This sequence comes from Aristolochia contorta, assembly GCA_022405105.1. Lineage (NCBI taxonomy): Eukaryota > Viridiplantae > Streptophyta > Magnoliopsida > Piperales > Aristolochiaceae > Aristolochia > Aristolochia contorta. The sequence goes on along the minus strand of CM039668.1, from coordinate 1,419,866 downwards.
GGAAAGGTACGTTTCCTTGTTACGTTGATGGGACATGCGTGAGGGTTGGTGAGAGTGCATAAATTTTTAAGAATCTTAATTTGCTATCCATTCATTTACTGTAATGCTATATCCACTTTACTGTAGAGTACTTTGTGCACTTTACTATAGAGTACTTTGTGCACTTTACTATAGAGTACTTTGTGCACTTCACCCCTCACTGAAGCGGTGGACATTAAAATATTTATGGTGTAGGACATTGTTTTAAGGTTTAATGGGACATGAGGGGGAGGACAAATCACTTAAGTGACATAATTATAATTTGATTTAAAATATGTAATCATGGTCTTGTAATAGAATATGTAGAACATGTAATTATGTCTAGTAATATGATGTAAAAATATGTAATTTGATTTCAGAAATAATCGTGCATGCTTTTCCACCGAAAGAAGACATCAATGCAATATTACCGAAAGAATTGATCCTATCAATACATCACAAATTCACATGGATATCCGATTTTCCAAACTGACCTTACGAAGGTAATAAACTAGAGAGGGACATGGAACAGATGCAGACTCCCTCCTCAGCATGTTGTCACCCTATAGAATCAGTACTTTTAACCGAGAGCAATAATCAAACACTAACCAGGAGAAAAACAGTTTTGGGCGACGGTTTTCAACCCCTGGGAGACACTGAGAGCAAAAAAAATCAGAACAAAAAATATATATCAAAAGCCAGCCTAGGAGAAATTTTCTAAAAGGTTATTCAAATTCCACTTATTTCTATAAAAGATAATTTTTTCCATTTAAGATGCCATTTTCTGTCTTTTTTTGGCAAGGTGTTTCAGGTATTTGATATATAATTACACAATTATTTTTTACATGAAAATAAAATTTACATAATAGTATTTGACTTTTGGTTCAGTGATAATATAGAGAAAATATTAAAAATTAGATAAGATTATGCGTATTCGCATTGCAACTTTTTTTTTCTTTCTTTTATACTAAGTGATTCTATTCTTTAGTTGCGTAGCTTAATTATTGTTTCTTGTAGAAATTCATGATTCATTACAATCACTGCAATAAAGTGTAGTAGTATTCTACAGGAACGGGCAAGAAATTTGAAAATTTCCAATGCAATATTTTTCTTTTTCTTCCATTTCTTTATTGATGTAGTTTGGTATGGGCATCTGCACTAAAGAAAAAAAGAGAATTACGAGGGGAACAGTCTCCAAACTCTTTAGCATGGTGTCATAGAGCTGAGTGAGTGTTAGCACCCTGCGAGGGGAATTAAGAGGAAGTGTTTAATATTATTTAGTCCAATCTTACTCGCTTTACCGCTTCCTGCCATCGTGTGACTGGGACTGGTTGGAGAATGGTCAACATACTTTGTTTAACTGATACACCCGAATTAACGAGTCACACTCATCGAATGAGTGCTAAGCGTCCTGCGAAGATTCGACAAAATAGAGAAAGGAAAAAGAGGAAAACAGAGGGAAGAACAAAGAGAAGAACAGAGAGAAGAACAGAGCGAAGAGTCGAGAATGGGGAACGAGCAATTGATTAAAATTTTCTGTTTCTCATGGATAAAAAATAAGCATACTCTCCCTATCTGGTTGTTTGGTCCTGGGTATATCAATTAAGCGGTCAAGCTGTATCATTAACCAAATTGCCGCCAGGCCGTATCATTAACCAAATCGCGGGCATGCCGTATCATTAACCAAATCGTATTCTAAACCGATTTGTCTGGGTTGATTTTTTTTTTAACTCTAGGAGTACTGGGATGATCCATGGTTTTGAATCATAATGCTCGGTTTAGAGCTTTAGAAATGTTGGAAATAGCCAAAATTTGAACAATTGACTGAGCAAAATTTGCTTGACTTTATGACATAATTTTCATCATTTTTAGAGTCCAAATTTTTTATCTATTAACTTAAAAGTAAAATGCTATCTGACGTATAACTATCTGACGTACACGATGTAACCAGTCAATCTGAAACACACTTGCCGGGTTTATCCTTCAAAACTTATGATTTATAAAATAATTATTTTAAAAAATTTTCTATTGACTTATTACGTCATGTACTCGAAAAATAATCTTAGTCTGTTTATTTATGAATATCTAGCTTTTTCTTATGGAATTTTCGTGTTGAATACAAAAAATCAATGTCTTATTTAGGTGGAATTAAACGTAAATAATGACAACTGATTTATGCTGCAATTGTTTTTCATTTTCTTTTTGGTATAACATCTTTTAGGCATGCAATTGGATAATGTGAAGACTTATGCCTGGGATGCTTTACGAAAGAAGCGCATTGTAGCCTTCCTTATTCTGGATAGTTCCATTTATAGTTGACTTTCTAGTAATAGTTACGCTTGAGTGGTAGATGGATTAAATATTCATGTAAACGTTTATTTCAATAAGCGGTTTCGTTCAGAACTAGGCGCCTCTACTTGTCAATATATCTAGATGCATTTCCTTTGCTATATACTAGATAGTTTCGAAAAACATAAAAACCCTTGACCATCACAAACTTACTGAGTTAAAATATTTAATGCTTAGTCTCGAGATTTTGTGATCACAAACAACATTCTCAATCTGATAGAGTAATGTTAAGCGGCTCCCACGAAAGTATTTCTGCACGGATCCACGTCGATGGCTTAGGTGGCCATCCACATCATCCCTAGGCACACGCGGCCTCCCGTCTCGATTCGACCCTCGCTTTTTCCCGCGGCCGGCCGTGGCCTCCCTCCCGTGGCCTCTTCCTCCTGTCCCGTGGCCGCGGCCGCCCTCCCGCAGCAGTGGCCTCCCATCCCACGCCTCCCTCCCATGGCTGACGCCTTCCTCGGCCCGCGGGAGGAAGGAGAGTGAGGGTCGAACCCATTCCCTTTTTTGTGTGGCATGACGTGAGCCATCCAGAGCTGTGCGCTAAGCATTACTCTATCTCATAAAAACAACTTAATAAACCCTTCAAGGACTATCACAGACTTATTAAGTATTTATTTAATGCTTAGTCTCAAGATTTTGTGATCGCAAACAACATCTGAGAAGGTTCTATCCCGGTGGCGATTTCTTCTTCCTGACGGCTTCTCTTCCTCCCGGCGGCTTCTCTTGCGGCGAAGGTTCTATCCCGGCGGCGACGCTTGGATTCCGGCGGCGACGATTCTCTGCCGGCAGCTACGATTCTCTTCTCTCCCGCACTCATCTCCCTCATCTCTCCTGCGCTCGTCTCTCTCCTGCCCTCATCTGTCCCGCACTCATCTCTCCCGCACTTATCTCTCCCGCACTCATCTCTCCCGCACTCATCTCTTCCGCACTCATCTCTCCCGCACTCATCTCCCCCGCACTCATCTCCCCCGCACTCATCTCCCCCGCACTCATCTCTCCCGCCTTCGTTGATCGCCGGTGACGGTTCTGTCCCAGCGAAGGTTCTCTCCCGGCAGCGACGATTGGATTCCGACGGCGACGAAGGTAATTTTTTTTTCTTTTATGTATTACGTTAATTTTTCTATTGAAACAATATTTCAGTTGTATTTTTTATTTGAACGCTTTTTTTCTGCTCACATATGATGTTTATTTTCTAGTTCTTTCATTTCTTTTTTCTTTGTAGTTTGTTGATTATTGTTATTTGTAAATCCAAATGTATTAGCTACAATGAAATTATTCTATTTAATGTTTAAAGCATGAGAGCTTAATTAGGTCACAATTTTTTTTGAGATTGTTGTACTCTTTTTTATTTTTTTCTTGCAAATTGTGTTTAATTGTAGGGAATGGATAGTAGTTGTGTAAGGGAAGTTATTTTGGATGACAGCATAGAAAAAGTGAATGTTGAACCGATTGTTCATGATAAAAATTGTGAGGAAGGGCCTCATCAACAAATTTTATCTCAAGAGGAAGAGGGAACCCCTCGATTAGGGTTGATTTTTAATACTTATGAAGATGTTGAAAAATTCTATGGTCTATATGCTCAACAGATTGGATTTGGTATAATGAAAAGGAGTTCCATCAATAGAGAAGATGGAACATGTGAAACGTTTACACTTGCATGTGATAAAGAAGGGAAGCCAAGAAACAAAAGTAAAAATCCTTTACTTTCAAGACCATCAGCAAAAACAAATCGTAAGGCCAAAATTATTGTAAGATTGCATGAAGATGGGTACTTTTATCTGAGTCATGTTCATCTTGATCATAACCATGTAGTAAGCCCATCTAAGTCACGGTTTCACAAATCAAATAGAAGGTTGCCCAATCACGTAAAGAAGAATCTTGAATATAATGATGATGCAAGGGTGCGTACAAACAAGTCTGTTCAAGTATGGGCAAAAAGAATGGGAGGGTTTGATAAATTAAGTTTTTCAGATAAAGAATGTAGAAATTATGTGAAGAAAGTGAGACGGTTGAACTTTGGTGAGGGAGATGCTGAAGCTATTCATAATTATTTTGTTAAGATGCAAAGGAAGTATCCAAACTTCTTTTATGCAATTGATATTGACTCTGAGAGTCGATTGAGAAATGTTTTTTGGGCTGATTCAAGATCAAGAAATGCATATCAATATTTTGGAGATGTAATATATTTTGATACTACATATTTAACAAATAAATACGATATGCCATTTGCTCCTTTTGTTGGTGTTAACCATCATGGCCAATCAATACTTTTAGGTTGTGCATTGCTTGCAAATGAAAGTATAGAGACTTATACTTGGTTGTTTCGAACATGGCTTGATTGTATGTCAGGAATTCTCCCGAAAGCAATAATTACTGATCAATGTAAATCTATATGTGCCACCATTGCCACTGTATTTCCAAATATCCATCATCGTTTGTGTTTGTGGCATATTATGAAAAAAATTCCTCAAAAGTTGGGTAGTCTCAATGATTACAAATCCATTAAGAAGAAGTTAAAGTCAATAGTGTATCAATCATTGAGAATTGAGGAGTTTGAGCAAAACTTGTTGAAGATGATTGAGGAATACAAACTGGATGAAAATGATTGGTTGCGATCACTATATGAAATTCGGAACAATTGGATTCCTATTTATGTGAAAAACAATTTTTGGGCTCTTTACTCAAATAGAGGAATACAACAAATGCAAGTATGACATAGTAAAAGGATGCATGTGAAACATCTGACCGTTAGTGACCCAAACATTATAGATTCATTCACTAGCAAAAGACATCTGATCTTCTTCAACTACCTAAACATCTCCCAGACAAAAAAAATGATGGGCTCTTTACTCAAATACAAAACAATAGTTAGATATCTCATATCTATTTCTTTATGATATATTGAATACCTTTAGGCCAGTTGATTATTATGAAGCAAACACCAAATTGGATTTGGTTGAAAGAATGATTTCACACGTGAATAGCCTCAAAGTACACAAGACTATACATATTCCCAACAAGCCTCTAAAATCCAGGCTACAATTGAACTGAACAGGCTAAACAATAGTTAGATATCTTATATCTATTTCTTCATGATATATTGAATACCTTTAGGCCAGTTGATTATTATGAAGCAAACACCAAATTGGATTTGGTTGAAAGAATGATTTCACACGTGAATAGCCTCAAAGTACACAAGACTATACATATTCCCAACAAGCCTCTAAAATCCAGGCTACAATTGAACTGAACAGGCTGCTTGTTTCATCTCCTCCTCGCATTGGTTTCACTAAAGTTGATTGATAAGCTTTACTAATGCTACAAACATCAGGAACATCTCCTGAAATTTTCTTCAATATATTTGCGGCAGATTACAATCTCTTCCTCACAATGGTTGCACTGAAATAGGACTCTGCAACAATCACAGGTTACATGGTTAATATCTGACAAGTTCGACAAGAAAAGAAAGTAAATAGATATTCAAAGAACAGAAAAAGCTATTATGTCCTATTCTTTCTCTTGAAAATAGGTGCAGAATCAAATTGAGAGTTAGTATACCATGACTAACCAGGTCACAAATATGATTCGAGGTACAGGGAGAGAAATAATGTCTTTCTGTTATAATTATATGCAAAACAATTTACTATAGAAGCAGGAAATACAATTTAAAATTGAGAGTTGGAATACAATAAAAGAACTACCAATTTTCAAAAAAAAAAAACACAAAACATAACATAAATTCTCATTGTTGACCTTTGTCGAGAAGCGTTCATTCAAATATGTAAAAGTGAGACTTTCAAATTCTCTGAATTTGCTGAGGTCCTCCACAACACAATTTATATGCTTCGCCTGATGGTCAAAACAAGATTACTATTATAAAAAAAACAAAATAAAATAAATAATATCATCCAATTAATTCAGTGCCCTTGTCACTATTAAGGGTATCCCACAACAATACCCATTGCCGAAAACTTTGAAATCTATCCAAGCATCATGTAGTATTAGACTTAATAGCCAAGTAAATATAATAAGAAAAGCAATCACATCTTTAACCACGATTCCCAAGCAGATACAATTAGTACGTCTGCCAATGAAAATAAAAAAAATAACTCAGCTAGAAAGAGAATGGTAGACATTCTAACGAATCTTCTTGTTCTAATTAATTATCTTTTATGCCAATAGAGAAGGTAATTTATCAAAATAGACTTTTATGCCAATAGAGAAGGTAATTTTCTTTTTCCTTGTAAATGGAAGAAGGCAAGTATATTCAAAGGGGAAATATTTAATGCATAAAAGAAAACATGCTACAAAAAGGAACTGGAACTGTATATTTTTACTTATTTATAATTTCTTCAATAGTGAAAGAGACCATGGACAATATGCTCAAACCATTTAAAAGTAAAAAACTACTAAATGGTAATAAAAAAACTTTAAGGAAAATTCCAATAATTAGGACGAATCATGAAGCAATTTCTTTCTAAAATAATCTATGTATACAGGGAAAATATGTGTTCAAGCCTAACGGCAGTGTAATAAAACCAAACCCAATTACTTACCCAGAAAAGTAACCGAATTGGGTTAAAACAACTCAATCAGGTTGGCCCACTAATAAAAGGATGTTGCATGTCATAATGACATCAATACAATTTTTTTAATTTATTTATTTTTTAAAACTTGGAGGGAGGGAGGAAAAACAATGGGTTCTATTCCATGTTTTGCTTGGCCGCAACCTGTTGCCTTTTCCGGAGTGACTTGGACCCATTACTTTTACTGCACTTGATTAGAAGTTTTAGGAAAGCCAAGAGTAATAATACTAAGGTAACTGCTCATCAATACTTGGCAACAATGATTTAAGTTTGCTAAATATTACACACAAACGAGAACTAGCACAAATTTTCGTAAAAAAAAAAAAGAGAGCCAATGTTACTTGTTGGATTAAAAGGGGGCTTGTTGGATTAAAAGGGGGCTTGTTGGATTAAAAGGGGGCTTGTTGGATTAAAAAGGGGCTTGTTGGATTAAAAAGGGGCTTGTTGGATTAAAAAGGGGCTTGTTGGATTAAAAAGCGGCTTGTTGGATTAAAAGCGGCTTGTTGGATTAAAAGGGGCTTGTTGGATTAAAAAGCGGCTTGTTGGATTAAAAAGCGGCTTGTTGGATTAAAAAGCGGCTTGTTGGATTAAAAAGGGGCTTGTTGGATTAAAAAGCGGCTTGTTGGATTAAAAAGCGGCTTGTTGGATTAAAAAGCGGCTTGTTGGATTAAAAAGCGGCTTGTTGGATTAAAAAGCGGCTTGTTGGATTAAAAAGCGGCTTGTTGGATTAAAAAGCGGCCTGTTGGATTAAAAAGCGGCCTGTTGGATTAAAAAGCGGCCTGTTGGATTAAAAAGCGGCTTGTTGGATTAAAAAGCGGCTTGTTGGATTAAAAAGCGGCTCCGGACCCTAAAATCGTGTTTGGATGACACTCCTTCCGGATAAAGTTAGCTTTGATAGAGCGGATTTTCGGCGCTTTGAGAGAGCCTAGAAATGAGACTCTTTGAAAGAGGCGAAAACGTCTCTTACGTAGTTTTTGACACTAGTATCCCTAATGTTTTATTAAATTCGAATTTTGCCCTTAAAAAAAATTTCACCTAGGTTGCCGAACGACCCGTAATTTCTTCTCCGCTCCTTCTGGATCTTTCCCCGCGCTCTCCGCCCCGAACCAGGTGGGTCCGCCGAGGAAGAGATCCCAGAAAGTTGCCGCGGAAGGTGAGAGATGTCTGCCATGTCCGGCCATGAAAAATGAAAATTATAAATTTAAAAAAATAAAAATAAAAATTTGAGAAACACTTGTTCAATGTTAATGAATTTTATTTTTGGTTTCCAAATAAATAATTTTATTTGTTTAATAACTAATTAAATATATAAGGGTATTATTATAAATATATATTTTAAAACCGCTTTTTTTTCCTGCAAACATAATTTATGGTTTCTCTATTTGCTAAAGTTCTTTTAAGTAAATATAACCAAACATCATTTTCTTTTTTTAAGAGTTCTCTTTGGAATAAAAAACTCTTTGAAAGATCCAATTACGAAATGCTCTATATCAAACAGCGTTCCCTAAGGCTGCCTTAGCCTTTGAGGGTTGAACGGACTCAACGGAGTGTGGATTAGGGCTTTTAGCCTTTTAGGGCTCCACCTAGTGAGTTAAGAGAAGTTAGTATTTAGAATTTACACTAGACATTAGTCATTAGATTAATTGATTTAGGCCTTGGCCCTTTCGAATATGGTAGAATTTAGGGTTTTGCTTTTAGAATATGTTAGAATTTACTACTTAGGTCTTTACTTTTTAGATCTTTGGGTTAATAGAATGATGGCAAATTTTTTAAAAATATATAATAAAAAATCTTAAAATTTAAAATTTGCGGGTGTTATGAAGGTGTTACTTTATTTAATATATGGTTCTTGGCAATAGACTCATTCACCCATGGTCTTGGGAAGGAAAGAATCATATGTATTCTAATAAATGAATTAATGATAAAGAATTTAGCATATAATACTTGTAATTTTATTTTGGTTGATGTACAATTATAATGTGGAAGATCACTTATTAAATGTTTATTTTGATTTAATGATGGACATAGACAAGTATTAACTATTGTTTAATGAGGTAATTTATCATCAATAATAAGTTTATTGATTTTCATTCGATTATAGTAATATAATAATCCATGTTAGTAAATTTAAGACATTTGGTTGATTTAATAAATATGCACATATTCAATATGTTACAGAAGAGTATTAATTATTGCATAGTAAAAAACATAATAGAAACTTAACTCGTATTGGAAATATGTTATTTTAGCAATTGTTAAGTATAAAACTCTAAAAGTTCCAAGCCAATGAGTCATCGTATTCAATAACTCATATAAGATATAGCTCATAAGAAATTAAGATTCTAAGCCTTAGTATACTCAATTGTTATGACAGAAGATTATAAATTTTAAAATAATTATAAAAATATAGTAGGAGGGGGAATAATTTTTTAAACTTCTATACAATCATTATTAAATATTATTTATTAATTTTACCAATTTAATTTATCAAAACAAATAACTGAATAAGTAAAGTATTATTTTTTGCTATAATATTTATATGATACCTCAATGTGTGACGAGTATACTTGTCATAAAAAAGAAGAAAAATGATATCAGTACTTCCTAATTTTACTTCGAGGTTTTACATAGTGACATGGCTGCATAGTTGGTGGTCTAAATAAGAGAAAATCTAAGGTTTAGGGTTTACCAATAGAATAGGTAGTTAATATTTTATTTAAAAAATAAAATCTTATAGATTTTATCTCTGAGTTTATCGATGCCACGTCAGGATGTAAAATCTTAAAAGTAAAAAAATCATAGTACTTATATCACTGCTCAAAAAAGAATTGGAAAATCAATCAATTAATAATATTAAAAAGTTAAAAATAAAAAAGATTAATAAATTTTCTATACTACCTTATTTAAATGGTAGAATAGTAGAACGGATATGGAAGAGTTATTTATGTTTTCGTGTTATTTATTAAATAGTAGAATGGTAATCAGTAGAACGATAAATACATAATATTATTTTATTCCTAGAGATAGTGGAATGGTAATCGATAGAACCATAGAGCGGATTATCGGATACCCCAACTTCTGCCGACACAACTAAGAAATTCCAGGGAGAGTCACATAAACCCTAAACACCTCCCGGGTGTTTTATATTTAAAAAAAGAGTGAGAATGAAAAGTGAAAACCCTGTTGGAAATACGAATTATTTCAAAATGACGATTTGGATGGAACCCAGATTCTCTAGTTCGGTAGACAGGCGCCTTATCCATAGGGCCCAAAGAGTAAGAGAAATATGTCATGCAATATATGATGAAGACTAAAGGTTTTTTTACTCTTACCGTGCTACTTTAAGCTTAGTCAAGTCTATTAATCATTTTGAATAGGTAAGTTAAAATTAGAATCAAGCTATTTTCCATTACGTATATGGCGGTTAAACAAGAATCAATAAAAAGGCAAATAGCACTTGTCCATAAGACATCAGCGAGACATTAATTAGTGATTCAATAACTAATTAATAAATTATGGTTTTTAATCAGTCTAATTTCTTGCAGAGAAGCACTATCACCGTAACATGCATTGTTTCATTGTTAAAATTCTGTATTTCGATAATTAAGCCGAAGATTTAATAGCACATCATTATCCCTTTTATTATTAAAGATTAAAACTTACATGATAAATTTGATTTCAAGAATATTGATACTGTTTTAATATTAAAAATTGCATGCTTCTAATCTTAATGTTATTACTTAATTTATAGAGTTTAAATTTCATACTTACAAAGTCAACTCTAAACTATTAACCTTACAATTACATCAACAATCTAAATAAATAAATTTAAAAATGAATAATGCTAATTGCTCTTAGCCCACCCACCTACGCACCTATCCCATGTGCATTGTTACTTCGTGCATCTCTTTAGACCATGGCGTCTATCTTATCAACCTTATTTTACATGCTGAATTACTTTTCGACATGCGCCGCCCTGACCGTGCCTTTCTAGTCTTCAAAAACACGAGAACGGAAAGTCTTCGTATGGAATCCCATGATTAGACGTTTTGTTAAATCATGATTAAGAACCATAGAGATGTGGTATATAAAACTAGGTTGTGCAGGAGATGTGTTTTTAAATACGAGTCTAGTGTCTCTGTATGCAAAATGCCGGCCCAAAGTGTTATCAAAAGTACTGTTGTATTAATAGGTGTTGACTAAGCTTAACACCAACAACCGAGCCGGAGCTATTCTCTAATTCGGTTTGGTTCCACCCCTACACAATATTCAACATGAAAAATATTTTATTATTATATAATATCATCAATTCTCGAGTCTACAGAACATAACCAAGTTTTTTTCTTTTTGTATAAACTGCCTCATTTTGTGCTTAGTTACAGATTGGCGTACAACTACCTATCTCCTTACCGTTAGATCTCCTTGGTCTATCAATACTGACCCCTTAGAAGAGGAAGTTTGTCCCCAAGTTTCAAATCTGGAAAAGATGCAAATCAGGTGGGCGACGTGGAGAAGGTCCACAAAATTAGGAGCACAAAATTAGGAGAGAGAGAGAGAGAGAGAGAGAGAGAGAGAGAGAGAGAGAGAGAGAGAGAGAGAGAGAGAGAGAGAGAGAGAGAGAGAGAGAGAGAGAGAGAGAGAGAGAGAGAGAGAGAGAGAGAGAGAGAGAGAGAGAGAGAGAGAGAGAGAGAGAGAGAGAGAGAGAGAGAGAGAGAGAGAGAGAGAGAGAGAGAGAGAGAGAGAGAGAGAGAGAGAGAGAGAGAGAGAGAGAGAGAGAGAGAGAGAGAGAGCGGGAGCAGAGCGGGCAGAGCGGGAGGGAGGCGAGAGAGAGAGAGAGAGAGAGAGAGAGAGAGAGAGAGAGAGAGAGAGGAGAGAGAGCGGGAGCAGAGAGCGGGAGCAGAGAGAGTGGGAGCAGAGTAATGGTTCATAATTTTTTATGAATCTCCTTTAATTGGAAGGAAAATTTATTGTTGGGAAAATAACACGCACAAGCGCATGTGCGTGTGTGCACTTTTCCATAAGTTGGTCCGGGTTTGAGTCCGGATCCGGTAATAGAATCTGATCATGTTAGGGTTGAAGTGGAGAGGGAGAGAAAGAGGAAAGAGGATCCTGTATGGCAACAGTTCCTCACCCGAGTGCTTCGGCAAGATGATTCTTCGGCGAGGCGTTTCTTCGGCAAGAAATTTATTCTTCCCTGCTGTTAAAACCTTGGTGACCGTTGATGAAGCTAAAGGGGAAGATATAAATAGGGTTCTCCAGAGATCCAAAGGTACCAAAAAATCATTCTCTCTTTCGATCTCTCTCTCAATCGCAAAATCCCTTTGTATCTCAATCCTTTCGACTTCTAATCTCTTGTTTCGTTTTATTTCATCCTCTATCCAAATCCTCAAAAATTCAGTTATAGGCCATCTCCTGCCACTCCACTTTTCGATTGATGAATACACCTTACTCAGGAAGAGTTGCGTCACCTTGGGGGACTATCGGAGTTTCGATTGTGCATCCTTGATCGCCGATTAAGTTTTTAAGGCAGTGGGTTCTCCACGCCGCAACTTCTTTCAATCTTCAAACTGATAAGTTGTTGTTTTTCAATTTAATTTCATATTAAATTAGAATAATTTAAGTTATTCAATATCTCGGTTACATGCTTGATTTCATATCAATGGTATTTTATGCATAGTAGTATGTCATGAGCATGCTATAATTTAGATTAATGATATAATTTAATTGGATTGAATTACTATCTACAAGTCTATTTGTTCTGTTCCCCCTCTCTTTGTGAATTTCAGAATTATGGTCTGTATACATAAGTTTATGTTGTTAGTCAAGTAAGGCTTATGACATAATTGATTTCATCTTTTCGATTAGTTTATAGTTAACTCTAGCATGCTTTCATTGATCAACTAAGTAATGGAAATATAGTTTGATTGCGAGTTGATTACCATAAACATTAGAATTTAAGTATTGCATGATTAGATTAATTATTCTATTCTAAAGCATTAATTCTTGATTCTGATGTTATGCAAGATTCATTTGTTCTGTATAGTATAAATCTGTATTGTCATTGATTGTTTGAGAGTTGCTGTATATAACCAGATTGTAGTCACTAGAAATATTTTACTATGATGGTGTTGCGTTAAATTCTTTTAATTATTATTGTTTAGAGCCTGATTGCCTCCATAATTAGTTGTTCATGCTTCTAAAGCTCCAAAATTTATTTTCGCTTCTCAGTTGTTCTTAGTGTCCTCACATCAATGTTTTAAAAATCGAACCAGTTGAACATCCGATTCCGGTTCAACCGGTTCAACCAGGTTGAATCGGTGGTTGAACCAGATCTGAGTTGTAAGTCATTAAAAAAATTCATAACATAACTCCTATTACCTATATTCAAAAAATAAGTTAAAAAAGCCATTAAAAATTTTAAAATAAAAAAAAGTTTTTTTAACTTTAAAATAAAATATAATTAAATTATAGAAATAAAATACGCTTCCAAAATACAAAATTATTCTAAAAAAAATTATTTTCTTGAGAATCCAACTAAATATTTTCCACATCTTCACCTACATTAACAATATTTTTATCCTTCTTTTCATCCATAATAGCTGCAAATATAAAAATAATCAATTTGGTTTCATGTTTAGAGTTTTCTTTTAACCGGTTTGGGTCAATAGTAACTAGACCGGTTCAACAGATTTCGGCGGTTCACTGGTTCACCGGTCGAACTAGTAAAACTGGCCGGGTCATCCGGTTTTCAGCCTCTTGCCGACCGGTTCAACAGATTTCGGCGGTTCACTGGTTCACCGGTCGAACTAGTAAAACTGGCCGGGTCATCCGGTTTTCAGCCTCTTGCCGATTTGAGAGCAAACCGAACTGCAAGAAACACTGATTCCGGTTGAACCCGGTCGAACCGGCCGGGTCAGTCCAGTTTTTAAAACATTGCCTCACATGCCCAAAATTTTGTTTATATCAACCAGGAAGATATAGTAATGGCCGCAGATCATGTGCTCCTCTTCCTAACTTTCAAGAATTTGCATTAATGGAGGGGATTTTAAAGAAAAAGGAAGACGGGTGAATATTTAAGAAATCGCCATATGTGGAAATTAAGCAAGCAAAGTGGGGAATCAACATCATCTTGACACGGAATTGAGCCGACTGGGAAATCTGCTTTAATTCATCGTCTACCCTCCTTCCACTTGATTATAATCTCCATCTGGAATTTTTCCAGCTGGACGGTTATGAAAGAAGGGGAAATCAATTAAGCTGCCGCTGATTGGCTGCTCCCCACGTTTAGCTTTAGAGGGATATTGAGAGGGCCATATAAATGAGAAGGTGATTAAGACATTTTGTTCCGCCTCGATTTCTTTTCTTCTTCGGCTCCGCCTCGATTTCTTTTCTTCTCCGGCTCCGCCTCGATTTCTTTTTTTCTCCGGCTCCGCTTCGATTTCTTTTCTTCTCCGGCTCCGCCTCGATTTCTTTTCTTCTCCGGCTCCGCCTCGATTTCTTTTCTTCTCCGGCTCCGCCTCGATTTCTTTTCTTCTCCAGCTCTGCCTCGATTTTTTTTCTTCTCCGGCTTCACCTCTTGCTCTCTCTCTCTCTCTCTCTCTCTCTCTCTCTCTCTCTCTCTCTCTCTCTCTCTCTCTCTCTCTCTCTCTCTCTCTCTCAAAATCTATACGCCCTCATGATGGAGATGGAAGAGTTGACTTCATCGCTTAACTCCTTGGACGTTCCACATCAGGTGCAGAGGGAGTGAAGGATACGATCTATTGATCAAGTCCCTGGCCTCTTTGTTTCAGCCTCTTAATAACCTCAAGCTTTCTTGCTCCTCTCTTTGCCATTTGGTAACCCATTACACACGTCTTAGTGTCTTTTGCTTCTTCGTGCAGTCTCTCGAGAGTAGACGTGATTCGTGTAACTTCTAAAATCCCAAATCGACCACTCCTCTCTTTAAAAATTTATCTACTCTACTAAAAAACAATATTCCGCTGGCGGTTGAATTCGCCGGCAGAGAAGCCCAAACCCACCGGTGGGTGAAGCAATGTCGGCCATTAAAGTGTCGGCGGAACGAAAACAACCGCCGGTCAGTTTTCTTCACTCAGTTGGCAGTTGACTCTGAATTTCGTCTACAGAACGACCTTCTGCCGACGGATAGAAATTCCGTCGGCGAAAGGATGTTCCCCCGACGACATCTTGGTGTCGGCGGATAGTGCTTCCGCTGACGGCTTATCAAAGTCGGTGGAGTCTCTCTCTGCCAATGGATACAACTCGTTGGCTGCCGCTGTTGAATGTTATAACGGTCATTTTTGGCACGGGTTCAACCGCCGTGGGACAATTTTTTTTTTTAAAATTAAAATTTAAAATTTTGCTGTTTTCTGTTCAAATATAATGTATACAAAAAACTAATTTCCCCTTAAATGACAACCATAAAATATATACATTATAGTTTTGTATACAACAATACTTTAATCAATTATACAAAAAATATACAATAGTTTAAACCTGTAGGCGATTGGAGGCCCTGCACATGAATATAAGTTTAATGATAAGCCATAATGAAATATATAACATTCGTAGTGAATTATGTATTGAAAATAATACTAACATGTAGGTGATTGGAGAGAGGCTCGCCACTGGTTGAGTTTTTGCTCAATTACGGTCCAGACAAGCTCCTCATGCATAACAAACAAAACCTAATTAAGCATTCACTTGGTGTGAAATGAAGTTGTAAGGAACCTGATAACTTACTCATAATACTGTTGTTTGCTCATCAGGATATGTCCCATCTTTCCTCTTATGCCCCTAGAAGAAATATCTCAAAAACACTAAGTTTGGACCTTCACCTTGTCGCTGCATAGAATTTAAATTCTTAGAATAAGTATTGTGCTAAGTTTAAAAATTGAAGTATTGACAAGACAAATAACAAATCATATCAATACATACATCTTCTCTATAAAATGGGCAAGAGACTTACACCCAAACGTGTGTGTCGTCTTCAGACTCTGTCAGTTCACCTTGTTCTTCACATCAATCTCTTTCTCACTTACTCCATCCCAGTATTTAACTAGTAATGTCCAGTTTTCAGGAGCCATACCTTCAATGGGATAGTGTTGGCGCTGCTCTCGGGTCTTTCTATCGTAGTGTTGCTTCTTATACGAAGTACGGTTGTCTCCGATTATTTTCTGTACAACTAGCTGAAGAGCTTTCATCGCCACGGCTTCAATCACGGGATGAGCCTTCTCATTACCAAACTTTTATTTTTCCTGTAGAGAAAAAATACATTTGGTTAGTACTTATGACTATTACAAGAACAAATAGCTAGTTTTGGGTCTTACGTTGATTTCTCTGAACCAATCTTTGAATGCCTTCGGGCCGAGATCGCGTCACTGAAGATGGTGGGAAATGCAATTAGATAGGACAGGTCATGCTGTGCATCAGAGACCATCTGTCCATCCTTGATAAGAGAGTAAGAGAGATAAGAGAGATAAGAGAGATAAGAGAGATAAGAGAGATAAGAGAGATAAGAGAGATAAGAGAGATAAGAGAGATAAGAGAGATAAGAGAGATAAGAGAGATAAGAGAGATAGAGGGGGAGAGAGAATTAAAATCTGAAACTGAATTTGGGAGTAAGCTGCGGGAGATAAATATTTAACTAAAGAGAAATCAGAGAGAAATATAGATAGACAGAGATAGAGAGATAGAGAGAGAGAGAGAGAGAGAGAGAGAGAGAGAGAGAGAGAGAGAGAGAGAGAGAGAGAGAGAGAGAGAGAGAGAGAGAGAGAGAGATAAGAGAGAGAGAGAAAGAGAGAAAAGGAGATAAAGTTTGAAACAGATTTTGAGAATATTCCAAGAGAGAGAAATATTTATGTAGATAGAAATTAGAGAAAAAGAGAAAGAGAGAGGGGGAGAAAGGAGAGAGATAGGAACAATTCCAGACTTTGCTTTCATGATTAGTCACAGACTGCTGCTTTGATATTAACAGTACAACATTAGAAAATACAAAGACGTCTTAAACTAAAAATCATTTGATTGAAAAGCCTGCATTTGACAAACAAATGTTCAAATCTATAATATAAAGACTTCTTAAACTTAAAATCTACATTAAAATAGTGAAGAAAGATGTCATCAAATACATTTTCAAACTTGCTAATTCTTTAGAAAACACAAAGGTAACTCAGTTCAAAATCTAAACATAACAGCACTGCTTATGTTAATATCGTACGAGGGAAATACATAATAATTCAATTTAATAATTGACAAATCAAAAGACACAACAATAAATTACACAAAATGTACATGCAGAATTTCAATAAAAAAGGGTTACAAACTTGTGTAAGCATGATCGATCTTAAAACCTTCAAAAAGTGAATTTTAAACAGTAAGCTACAACATACCAGCAATTCTCAAGCCTCCTTGGTGAATTTATGAATAACTTGATAGTACAAAGCTTCTCACGACAGCAGCTAAGATGGTTTCAGTCCAAGGCACGCTGCACTGAGATACCAGATGTTCACAAATTATTGCCTAAAGCATTTAATACACTAGAAACAACAAAAGGACATCTATAGAAGTTCCACTCAGTGGCACGTATGATTAACATTACAAAACCAGTACATTGGAGATAGATAGCTCTTACATTTTGATAAATCGTTGACAAAGAATCCTTGTGCTTTGATGATGCAGAGGACACTATGGTGCACAAGAAACAGTATGGTTAAATTATAGAAGGGGAAAACACAATCAAAGAAGAGTAACTATTCACGATATGTTAGCTTTTTTTAAGAAAAACTTACATTGGTCAGATAATTTTGAAAGAGATCGTTCTAGAGCTGATGAAGCCGAGAATACTGAAATACCAAAAGGAAATTTAGTTCCTCATATTGGAGATATAGCAGAATATATAATTATAGAACCAATTAATATAAGACTAAAAACAAATAAGGGAGTTTACATTATAGAAGGATTAAAATCCCTCACTAATAAACACACCAGACATCTTTTTCAATCTGATTTATTTATCCTGATGTCAGAAAGAATATAAGATGCCTGCTTCACATGGTTAAATAAAAGTTGGACGGTAATGATCATAATGACGATTATTAAATGTGTAGATTAAAAATTGATACCAAGTGTCACTCACATGACCAAGAAAACAATATAAAGAGAGAGCGAGAGAGAGAGAGAGAGAATTTATACCGAGAGAGAGAGAGAGAGAGAGAGAATTTATACCGAGAGAGAGAGAGAGAGAGAGAGAATTTATACCGAGAGAGAGAGAGAGAGAGAGAATTTATACCGAGAGAGAGAGAGAGAGAGAGAGAGAGAATTTATACCGAGAGAGAGAGAGAGAGAGAGAGAGAGAGAGAGAATTTATACCGAGAGAGAGAGAGAGAGAGAGAGTTATACCGAGAGAGAGAGAGAGAGAGAATTTATACCCAGAGAGAGAGAGAGAGAGAGAGAGAGAGAGAGAATTTATACCGAGAGAGAGAGAGAGAGAGAGAGAGAGAGAGAGAGAGAGAGAGAATTTATACCGAGAGAGAGAGAGAGAGAGAGAGAGAGAGAGAGAGAGAGAAATTTATACCGAGAGAGAGAGAGAGAGAGAGAGAGAGAATTTATACCGAGAGAGAGAGAGAGAGAGAGAGAGAGAGAATTTATACCGAGAGAGAGAGAGAGAGAGAGAGAGAGAGAGAGAGATTATACCGAGAGAGAGAGAGAGAGAGAGAGAGAGAGAGAATTTATACCGAGAGAGAGAGAGAGAGAGAGAATTTAAACCGAGAGAGAGAGAGAGAGAGAGAATTTAAACCGAGAGAGAGAGAGAGAGAGAATTTAAACCAAGAGAGAAAGAGAGGAATTTAAACCAAGAGAGAGAGAGAGGAATTTAAACCAATAGAGAGAGAGAGAGGAATTTAAACCAAGAGAGAGAGAGAGAGGAATTTAAACCAATAGAGAGAGAGAGAGAGGAATTTAAACCAAGAGAGAGAGAGAGGAATTTAAACCGAGAGAGAGAGAGAGAGAGAGAGAATTTAAACCAAGAGAGAAAGAGGAATTTAAACCAAGAGAGAGAGAGAGGAATTTAAACCAATAGAGAGAGAGAGAGGAATTTAAACCAAGAGAGAGAGAGAGAGAGGAATTTAAACCAATAGAGAGAGAGAGAGAGGAATTTAAACCAAGAGAGAGAGAGAGGAATTTAAACCAAGAGAGAGAGAGAGGAATTTAAACCAATAGAGAGAGAGAGAGGAATTTAAACCAAGAGAGAGACAGAGAGGAATTTAAACCAAGAGAGAGACAGAGAGGAATTTAAACCAAGAGAGAGAGAGACAGAGGAATTTAAACCAAGAGAGAGAGAGAGGAATTTAAACCAAGAGAGAGAGAGAGAGGAATTTAAACCAAGAGAGAGAGAGAGGAATTTAAACCAAGAGAGAGAGAGAGGAATTTAAACCAAGAGAGAGAGAGAGAGGAATTTAAACCAAGAGAGAGAGAGAGACAGGAATTTAAACCAAGAGAGAGAGAGAGGAATTTAAACCAAGAGAGAGAGAGAGAGAGAGGAATTTAAACCAAGAGAGAGAGAGAGAGAGAGGAATTTAAACCAAGAGAGACAGATAACCGAGAGAGAATTAAGCGTGAAACAAATTTTGAGAGAGTGAGAGAGTTAGAGAGAGAGAATTAGAGAGAACCAAGAGAGAGATAGAGAGGAAAAACCGAGAGAGAGAGAGAGGAAATCAGAGAGAGAAATATAAGAATCATTCAACACATAATTAAAATACTACGAAAAAATCATTCAACAATAACAAAACTGCAACTATACATTCAACAACTATAAATCAAATAATAGAAGATAAAAACCTTAATTAAGAACTCATTAAATTTCTACTATTATTTCTAACAAATGCTACTCAATAATTAAATAAGGTACTCACTATAATGGAGAAGGTGCTTGCTACTATCTGCCAGTAGCTTCCGGTGGTCGCAGTTGGTCTCCGATGGCCCTAGACGGTCGCCTTCTCTTGCTGGTGGTCAACAGAGGGTATGACGAAGGCAAAGAGAAAAATATAGTGTTTTGAGAATAAGGAGAAAAGGGGAAGAAAACGAAATAAAAAGAACAGAAAACTAAATTACCTGCGGCGAGGGGAATAGTTAGGGATGTAAACGGGAGCCGATTACCTGCTCTACCGTCCGTCCGATTAAACGGAACAAAATTGGAATAAAATATTATTATCCATTTACCGTTCTACCGTTTACCGTTCTACCGTTAAATAAACACACAAAAACCGAAATAGCTCTTCCGAACCCGTTTTACCCGTTTACTGTTTAAGTAAGGATAATATTGTAGGAAATAAATTGAACCGAAAACTAAATTACCTGCGGCAAGGGGAATAGTTAGGGATGTAAACGGGAGCTGATTACCCTCTCTACCGTCCGTCCGATTATTAACCGAAACAAAATCGGAATAAAATATTATTATCCGTTTACCGTTCTACCGTTCTACCGTTAAATAAACGGACGGAAACGGAAATAGCTCTTCCGAACCCATTTTACCCGTTTACCGTTTAAGTAAGGGTAATATTGTAAATTTAAATTTTTACTTAATTTAATCATAAAATATTTATTTTTATATAAATAAGCTAATTATATTTTTTTATCACTTATTATAAAAATTTGAGGAGTTGCAAAATTTGGAGAGAATTTGAATATTTTTATATTTTGGCAATTATTAGAAGTCATAGAATCATAGTCATAGACTCATAATCATAGAGGATAGATCATATATTGTAAATTCATAATTAACTAAATAAGGTAGTATTAGTTATCTAAGATCAAAAATATTTCTTTTGTCTTATAAATGTTAAATTTTGAACAAATGGCAATTATTTTTATAAATGTAAACAATTGTCATACAAAAATAAACATATTATAATTCATAATAAAAAATTATACAAAGATAAACATAGTAATTAACAAATACATGAGATTGAGGAGTGCAAATTGTTTTTTGGGTTGGACAATTTTGAATATAAAGTATTAAATGTATTTGAATGTCAATTTTTTGTGTAGGAGACAATTTATATTTGTATTTGATTATTGTGTAATGTACCTTGTATTTTAAACTCTAGAAAGGTGTTGTATTTGACTGTTTATTAGTAATTTTCTTAACTTTTAGTCTTTTTTTGTGTTTTTTGTAATTTGTTTTATTATTTACCCGTTTATTACCTGATTACCCGGTTTTCCGGTGGGTAATAAACGGGTAAAAATTTCACGGAACTAAACGGATACAAACAGTAATGGGTAAAGGGTTCAAAAATATAAACGGTAGACGGAAACCCATTAGGAAACCGGAAACCGGAATCCCGAAACCCGTAACCCCAAACTCCAAACCCCAAACCCTAAAGTCTAAACACTAAACACAGAACCCCAAAGCCCGCTCGAGCCCAGCCCAGCATGCATGAGAGCCCAGCCCAGCCAGCGCAAGAGGCTTGCCCAGCAAGTGAATGGCCGGCCCAGCAATCGAGCATGAGGCTACCCCAGATAACGCCCATGAGCCCAGTCCAGCCATCGTGGGTGAGCCCGCCAGCCCTGGCTGCTCGAGGGAGCGAAGCCTAGGCAGCCAGCAAGAGCCCAGCCCAGAACGTGAGCCCAGCCCAGAACGTGAGCCCAGCCCATCCAGCTTGATTGCCCAACCCAGGAAGCGTCCGAGCCCAGCCCAGGCAGCTCGACCCTTGCCGAGTCAGCACTAAGGAGCCCAGCCATGCTTGCAGGGAGCCCAGCCTAACAAGAGCACTAGTGCCCAGCCCAGCCATCGAGAGAGCCTGTAATCGAGTGCCAAGCCCAGCCAGAGCGAAAAAGCCCAGCCCATACTTCACTTATGTAGCCAGCCCAGTCGGCCCGCCGTTCCCTTCTCTGGCGAAGCAAGAGCTTTGTCCAGGCGGAGTGAGAGCCCAGCCAAGCAGAAGCGTTTGCCCAGCGAAGGTGGAGTCAGAGCCCAGCGAAGGTGGAGACAGAGCCCAGCGCATCCAGCTCGCCAGCCCAGCCCAGTGAGTTGCATGCCTCGCGAGGGCTTTGGCGGCCCGCGACAGCCCAGCCCAGCCGGCCCGCGAGTTTTCTCTCTGCTGACTCGGGTGTCCAGTCCTGGAGGTCCGTGAACTCAGCCCAGCTGTTGTGAGCAGCCTACCATGACGGTCCGTGAACAGTGCCAGCCAGTACCCAGCCGTGCCAGTTCGTGAGCCAAGCCCATCCGGAGCGTAAGCCTAGCCTATCCGGAGAGTGAGCCCAGCCGTGCGTGAGCCCAGCCATGCTCGAGCCCAGCCGTGCTCGAGCCCAGCCGTGCTCGAGCCCAGCCGAGCTGGAGAGCGTGGGCCGGCAAAGGCGGCGAGCATTCCAAGCCCAGCTAGCTCGCGAGAGCCCAGCAAGCCCTCGAGAGCCCCGCTTGCGCACGAGAGCCCAGCTTTCCAGCCCGCGTGAGCCCAGCTTGCCAGCCCGCGTGAGCCCACTTGCCGGCGCGCGTGAGCCCACTTGCCAGCGCGCGTGAGCCCAGCCCTGCCCAGCCAGTGCCAGCACGGCGTGGCTCTGGAAAGGCCACTCATTTTTTATTGGAGAAGTCAAAAGCTATATGACTGGTTTTAAGTCATCCCAACCGTATTGAGTGAACATAAATACTTGCATCTATACTCAAGTGAATACAAACTACCCAACTTCTTGCACCACGCAGTTACTCAAGCATTGACGTACGAAATCGTGTCTTAATAACAAGATACTATTGTACACAAGCAAACAAATCTAACCATAAGGGCGAATGCTCACAACACGCGAGTCTAGCAGTACCACTTCATACTAAACGGGAAATCCATCTACATCTACCTTAGTGATGGGTCATAGGGGCGCTCAAGACGAGTTACCCTTTCTAAACATTCTGTTTTGTTATGAAGAACAGAGATCAATTAAGCTCTCTCCCCACGGATCCGCCGCGCCAACTGAATGTCCTTGGGCATGATCGTAACGCGCTTGGCATGGATAGCGCAGAGATTGGTATCCTCAAACAGACCCACGAGGTAAGCTTCAGCAGCTTCTTGCAGCGCAAGCACAGCGTGGCTCTGGAAACGCAGATCCGTCTGCATGCAAGCAAAATACCAATTACGCTACGAACCCCTCCCATCAATCCAATATTTGCAACAAACCTCCACAACGACTCAACTTACCTTAAAATCCTGGGCAATTTCACGAACCAGCCTCTGGAACGGCAATTTCCTTATAAGAAGCTCAGTGCTCTTCTGGTACTTGCGGATTTCACTGCAACGAAAAGCATTGAACTCGAAATTAGAACTACACCAAAGACTATGTAATTCATCAAAACACCAACATCTCTTTGCTTCTTTCAAAGAAAACAAGAATTACCGAAGAGCAACAGTTCCTGGACGGTATCTATGGGGCTTCTTCACACCTCCAGTTGTTGGTGCCGACTTACGAGCAGCCTAGATTATTATACAAGCTGTTATAAGATCTTTCCCAATGAAAAGAATAAAAGAAGTAAAATTACTGACAACTAGAACAACTAACCTTGGTCGCAAGTTGCTTCCTCGGTGCCTTTCCTCCCGTGGACTTACGAGCAGTTTGCTTAGTACGAGCCATCTGCAGAAACAAGAACCAGACCCAATTAAACGGCTTAATTGACAAAAGAATATTTTTTTTTGAACTGTGTTTCAGTGTTTCCTTAATTTTCAGAAAAAAATACATCATGTTGTGGCCCAATTCGAGCCATTACAATTGGTAGCTCATACAAAAAAAATCTGACAAATTAGTTTCAAGGTACGGAGGAAAAAATACGATACGGACCACCGTAAGAGGAAACCATAAAACGAAAAAAACATAAACACCAAAGATAAATATACCTAAGGTAAAATAACAAACGTCCAAGAGGTATGTGTATTCGAAACAATCTCCTACCACTCAACGAAATAAAAGAAATCTAGAAGGTAACATTGAACAGAACTGCCTGACAGGATAATCTCCCCAGTCAATGTTACCCATTAGCTCTAAATCAATGTTACCCAACCCCAGTCACTACAAATAAAGATCACCCATTGGCTCTAAATCCAGGATATGGAAGGGAAAAAATCAACCTGGATGACTTTCAAGAACCAAAACCAAATAAAACCCTAACGCGTCTCCATCCCCAATCCTATGGGCAACCTTCACAGGAATTGAATTACGAGAAAACAAAACAAGAAAAGTCTACAGCGGATTCTTCTCAGCCCTTCCCGAACAAAGACAAATCATTCAGTATATCTTTTTCCTTCAACTTTAATAGAAGTTTAATTTCCGAGGCTTTACTCTATTCAAGACAACTCCCAACCAAAAGAAGGAATCACACAAAGACTAATTATCATTCATAATTAATATTCATAATTAACAAGAAATAATGATTGATTAAATATAAAATACTAACCTCTCGCTCGCTTCTTCCGCCTCCAAGAACAAGAACAACAAATCAGACGCTGCCTGTAGAAGCAAGGTAAAAGTTTTCGATTGGCGGGCGGCCACCTCTATTTATAGTGTGGTTCTATGTCGCTCATCGAGCCTCCGGAATAATCTTCCGATGCGCGTCTTTTTGAATCTGACGGTCAGGGATGGCGGAAGGTGTGTTTTTGCCTGTTGATATCGGACGGTGTTTACTTGCCTTTTCTGTGCTTTCAAAGCCGAACCGAACGGTCCAGATTCGTTAGAGTGGTCGCAGCCGGATCGAGAGGTGGGCAAACCTCCGCTTGCTATTGGCCGACTCCAGTGAGCGCCTTCTATTGGGACAATTCTTTTGGGTCCGAATACTAAGTCAAACCTCGAAGTCCGAATTCTGAGTCAAAGACTCAAAATTATCTTTTACCTGAAAGAGAAGGAAGAGGCTTCTTTCCCTCGTTCTTCTCCAAAGCAGTGGTCAATTTGATGTTTGAATGGCTATTGGCGGCTTAATATGGTACTAATTTCATTTTTATGGTCTATCTTTGATCTTCCGTAACGGAAAGAAAACGAGAAGCTACAACTCATGCGCCTCCATGGGAAGTTTCAGTATTTCTTCCGAACTGTCGAATGTTCCTCTGTCCGCCAATCTATTTATCTGCCAAAAAGGCCAATTTCAACCCACGACGTTTTTACGTACAATGTAAAGATAGGGGAGCTTGGACGTGCTGGCAAGATTGAGGCTGCTCGCCACATTTTTATACAATGCCGAATCAGGACGTTGTCTCGTGGAACGCAATGGTTGCAGCTTACTGGCAAAACGGAAACTTAGAGGCGTCGAAGCGTATCTTTAACTCAATGCCTGTAAGAAATATAGTTTCTTGGAATTCGATGATTGCTGGATGTGTTGAGCACGACCAAATAGAAGAGGCATGTGAATACTTTCTTCAGATGCCTCAAAGGAATGTGGCGTCATGGAACGTCATGATTTCGGGGCTTTCTCAAGTACGGGAGAATTGAAGAAGCTTCCAGGCTTTTCAATGAAATGCCAATTAAAAATGTGGTTTCGTACACTTCTATGGTCGATGGCTATGCGAGCATAGGAGAGATAAAGAAAGCAAGGAGCATATTTGACGAAATGCCGAAGAAAAATGAGGTATCTTGGGTTGTTATGATCAATGGGTACGCGGAAAATGGCATGTTTGAGGAAGCAAGAAGAACTTTTTATCAAATGCCAAGGAAGAACACTGTTGCCATGACAACTATGCTTACAGCTTATGCTAAGGAGGGGAAGACGAATTTTGCTAGAAGTTTGTTCGAAGAAATTCAATTTAAGGATCTCGTTTCCTGGAATGCCATCATAGGAGGTACAGCTTCTTGATTATATTTGCGTCATTCCCTCATTTCAACTTGTTGATAATCCTGCATTCATTCGTTGCCAGTGCCAAAATCAAGCCTAAATTTCCCAATTCATGCACTAGGCGCACATATGTCAATCTTAAATGAAATCTGCAGTTTTCGTTTGATTACTAACTTTTGGGTTAGTTACAATGCAGGTTATACACATAATAGACAATGGGAGGAGGCTTTAAAGTTGTACAATAAAATGCTAGAAGCAGGTAAAAGACCCGACCATTCTACCTTTGTTGTCGTTCTCACTGCTTGCTCTAATGTTGTATCCCTGCAACAAGGGAGGCAAATACATGTACTCATAATTAAAAGCGGCTTTCACTCAGAAATATCAGTGTGTAATACTCTGATAACCATGTATACTAAATGTGGAAGTCTGGATGATTCTGAGTTAGTTTTTCAAGAAATGGGTAATCCAGATGTTGTATCATGGAATTCTATTATAGCTGGGCTTGGACAGCATGGTCACTATGTGAAAGCACTTGAGTTGTTTGAAGTAATGAAAAAAACTGAGTTGCAACCAGATGGGATCACTTTACTTAATGTCTTTTCTGCTTGTGGGCATGTTGGAAGGGTGGAACAAAGCTTGGATTTGCTTGAGGCAATGGTCAGCAACTATGGAGTAGAACCAAAGGCTGAGCACTACTCATGCTTAGTTGATATTTTGAGCCGTGCAGGAGATTAGATGAGGCATACAAACTTATTATGAAAATGCCTTTTGCACCTGATGGGGCTGTTTGGGAGCCCTCCTAGGTGCCTGTCGGGTTCATTTAAATTTAGAATTAGGAGAGTTGGCTGCCACAAAGATTTTTGAGCTAGAGCCTCAGAATTCTGCGGCTTATGTTATGTTATCAAATATCTATGCAGCTATGGGTATGTGGAAGGAGGTCAATAGGATTAGGTGGCTAATGAAAGAGAACGGTGTTAAGAAACAACCCGGCTACAGCTGGATGGAAATTGATAAGAAAGTTCAATTATTTTTGGGTGGGGATGTGTCTCATCCAGAGATTGAAAGGATACGTTTGGAACTTAAAAGGATATGTTTGCTAATGAAAAAGGCTGATGGAGATGAAGATTTGGAAATTTTGTAAATCGTTTTTTGGCTAGCTATACTCAAGGTCAGATCTGGGAATGGCTACTAATCGATAGATGAGGTTCGTTGATGAAGAATTTCTTTAAAAATTGGTTCATTATAAGAAACTTATTGGATACTTCACTCTATTGTAATGAATGAAAGAGCAAACGACTGAAGAATCCTTCAGATTAGAAGTCGGGCTACCCTGCTGGTTTATTGTTCACAAGGACTAGAAAGTATCCTGTGGTAAATAAATGAAAGCAAATGGAGAACTTGCTAGTGCTTGTGGAAAAACATTTGATGGATGAGTACAATGCTCAATTACTGATTGAAGAAGCATCCTTGATGTTAGGCTTTTGGCATGTACTACATGAATTACCAATGGGTGGTGATAATGCCTTAATTACAAAACACGAGCTTGTGTTAACCCTTCTCTCATAGACAGATTTATCTGCACTCTTACTGGTCCAATGATGACTCTGGTTGAGCCAACTCTTTTCAGGTCGGTGCCTTGAAGATGAAGTCATACATGTTTGGGACTTTCTCTGCTTGCAGCTTAATGTAGCCTTTGTCAACACTTTGTCAAATAGAACCAGGACAGGTGACCGTGGTGG
Organism: Aristolochia contorta; assembly: GCA_022405105.1. Taxonomy (NCBI): domain Eukaryota; kingdom Viridiplantae; phylum Streptophyta; class Magnoliopsida; order Piperales; family Aristolochiaceae; genus Aristolochia; species Aristolochia contorta. The sequence continues at coordinate 1,392,381 of CM039668.1, read as the reverse complement.
TTTGTAAGTGAACCAAAACAGGAAAAAAAAAAGATTTAGTTGATATTAACCATCGATCAGGAGTTAAAGGCCACTCTGATGACTTGCATTCTGTTCTTTTGCCATCGGAGAAGAGCCTGGATTTTATCCGAGGAAGGTCATTGGAATAAGTTTGTCTATCATCCTATCTTTTGATTGATTTAATATTTGAGTGCTAACCAGAAGATCATGAAGACCCTTTGGTCCTGTGCACACAATTGATTCGATACAAGAGAGGTTTCTGATTGCTTGTGTTTCATTTACAGTTTCTATATATATATATATATATATATATATATATATATATATTTTTTTTTTTTTTTTTTTTTTTTTTTTTTTGTTGAGGGAGTTGGATTTCATTGATTTCAAAGTTAAAATACATAGCAGGAATACAAGTGTCTCAGTTAGACACTGAGATTATGGTGGCTCCCGCACCTCAAGATGAGGGAGGGAGACGCCTTCCTTAGCAAGCTCATCGGTTGTGGCATTTGCAGACCTTGGAACGTGGTTCCAGTTGCAATTAGTTTTCTTTCCTAATTCCCATGTCTCTCTAAAAATTACAATCAGCCTCCAAGGGGGTTGAGTTTTCTCTTTGCACCACTTGATGGCGTTCAAACAATCTCCTTCTATTTGCAAGGCTCCATTGCACTTCTCATCAAACAATTGCACTCTCTTCATTACAACAAGGGTTTCAGCTTCAATGGAATCTTTGATTCCTAGTGGGCCAACAAAGTTGAGCACAATTCTACCTTCGTGAGATCTAATTACACCCCCAATGCCCGTAAGGCCTGGGTTACCAAGTGAGGAGCCATTCGTATTCAACCTAAGTACTCCAGATTTTGGTGGGTTCCAAGGGGTTTGGATTGGTGCTTGTTTTGGAATACCAAGCCCAACAATTATTGTCCAGAATGTTTTGAGGTTTTCTGCATTGAATTCACTGAATTCTTTGTGTGGTGAGCCAACAAATGATCCTTTCTAAGTTCATTTCAGATTGGCTATTATTGCAAGTGGCTTTGTTAGTGAACACTCACCTATTCCTTTCTTCCCATGCTGACAAAGGGACAAAACTAGCAACAGTTTCCATCACGAGTCTTCCCCTTTTTGTGCCAGTTAACCCTCTAAACTGCCCTATTCTAGAGTGAAGATATGTTGTTAAAACAACATTGATCCAGAACAAATTCAGTAAAAATTCCCAGATTTGTCTAAGGCAGTTGCACTCCATGAGGACAGGGCAGTTTCAACTTCTTCATTGCATGGAGGGCATGAGGACAATATACAGTTTCTGTATATTGACATTCATTGCTTCTACAAAGCTCGTCGAGATATTTTCTATCGCTTCAGTAAGATAAACAGCATAGGTTTTTAATTAGTTTTACATTAATATGAAACAGAAAACTAAGAAACCTCTAAGGTCATTTAATTAAGTTTGTGGATCATGATAAGTATAGCATATACGACAAACAGCGCATAGAAGCTTTCAGGTTTAATAATTTACTTTATTAAGAAACCTTAAAAACATTAATAATATTAATTACATTTAGCCCACGCACCCATCTGGTGCACGTATTTTTTGATTTAGGAGTTGCTTGTAGAATATACGAAACAGGAGGCTGGGGCATATAAAAAACTTAATTATAGCTTCCAGACCCACATGAGTTTCACCAGAATCTTTTTCCTGTTAGACCAGAAGAGGTTACTTAAGGCAGCGCAGGTCGATCTCTATTCTTTTCACGTCTGTTATGCGTGCATACTTTCATGCTACAGCTATGCCTTTTTTTTTTTTTTTTTGAAACTTATGCTACAGCTATGCCGTTAAGTATCATTGAATGGAACCGGGAGAATTATGGAATTTGCATTCACGCAATCATTGGCCTAAAGCCATAAGCTCTCCACTTTATGATAACATTTCCCTGTAATTAGTCAAGATACATACCAAAATTTTTATTAGGAACTCTTCCAAATTCGACTCTTCGTCACCTGCTATTTGGAAATATAGATACTTGAATATTCATAACTGAAAAAACTGAAGGATCTAAACCATGCTTTGCAGTTTTTTCCTACAAAGGACCTGGAAAGGTACCATTATCCCTTTGTTCATTCCACCTGTCAATCTGCAATGATTTATGAAACATAAATACTAGTTCAGATTGCATAGAAATGTGAAATGACCAAAAGAACCCAGACTAGTATAATTAAAGAAAGACACTACGCGGAAGTGCTGAATTCCTTTTTTGGAAGACACTTGAAATTGTGCTCAGGATTCCTCACACAGTAGCTTACATTAAGGAAAATGGACAATAATCATATACAAGTAACCCAATTCCAAATGAACCAGAAAGAAAAATCAAATACCTTTTTAGTTCAACATTTTACTGATATTAAAAAGAAAATACTAGTTGCACCTATGCACAGTACCTATCCCACGTAAATGTTAATTTAAACCATTGATTCCTAGGGTTTATCATTTAGAATATAGGATTTTATAAAATAAAAAATAATTTTTTATATTTTTAAGGGCTTAGATTAACATGTATGTGGGATAGGTACTACGGGTAGGTGCAGCTAGCATTATCCAAATGAAAAACCTTCACAGAAATTGAGGTGAGTCGCATTCATGCTACTAAAGTAATTTAGCAAATTGCAGGGATGATGTAGCCTTGTTAAAAAAAATAACATGCATGAATCCTCCTATATACTAATACTCTTTTTGAAAATTACTATATACTAATAATAGCCTATACAAACAAACTAAAGGTGAATACAGATGTAGCTTGTCTCCACATTGATATTTAAAATCTCGAGGTCATGTAAGAAGGGCAGTAAGAACATATTCCTGAAATTCAAATAATGATCTATCGCATCACTCACAAGACAAAGACACTGCATCAACATATTGGAACCCATGGGAGAGAGGGAAATAAATGGGGAAAAAAAGGGCATTTAACCGATGGTGTTGTAATTACTGAAAGCAATTCATGAGATGTACAGACAGGTCATTCCCATAAATTATGCATGCTCAAACTCTGCAATCTAAGCAACGTCTACAGACTGATCAATGCTTCAAAATGCATAGACCTTTTGCACTAGACAATCATAAAAATCATCTACCTCTAATGGAGTAACATCAGAAAACATACCCATTCTCCAGGGCAAAGAGAACGATAATACTTCGCAAACTTGTCACAGTCAGGAGCACCATCCCCTTTAGCAGCTACACATCTAAGATAAAGAAAGCATTCCATTTAGTTCTTGGATGACATCCAATAGATAGATACACAGCAAGAGATTTTCTTTAAAAAATGAGAGAGCAAAATATTACAAGTATTACCAAGTTAAACTGAACCAAACAGTTCAAATCAACTCGCAAATTAAAATGGGGCTTATTCTGCAACTCACCGATGGTATTCAACATAGCGGGTAAAGCAATGCCTCGTCTGATTTGTTGTTGGAAAACGAAAATCTGCTGGGGCTGTCTCAATCTGAAATAAATACAAACTATAATAGTATGAAACAATTGAAGTTACAAAGCAAACCCATAAAATCATTCAGAATAAGTTGTACCTTAATTTCTGGTTTTTCTTGACCACTTAAGTCATCTAACTGTTCTTGTTCTGGAGCTTCAGAGTTTTCTCTCACAGCAGGGCTTTCTTCACTAACATTGTCTGCAGCAGATTCCTCAGCAGTGGCATTTATTGGGACTTCCTCAACAGTCTGATTAGCTACAACTGCAGTTTGACTCACTTCAGCTGGGGTTTGGCTCGCCTCAAGTGGAGTTTGACTTACTTCAGCTGGCGTTTGGTTCACCTCAACTGAAGGTTGACTAGCTTCGACTGGAGTTCCACCTGGTTCTTGCTTTCCCTCTTTCTCCTCGATCAACCATTGCTGGACATGCCAGGACAAAGATACAACGTTCATAGATATTCATAATTTGCCCAAATCATACCATTGATGGCATGTAAACAAAATAACCTCACAAAACACATGTTAACTCTTCCACTTGGCTTTTTTATGCGTGAGGTTTATTTTCATGGGTGGGATGATAATAGTATGAGTATCACTCCATCTCCCTAAAATAATCTGCAGGGTTTCAAATGCTGGTAAATTTATTATTGCCTAAAGACAAGTGAGATCATTAAAGTTTTTGGACTAAGATAGGTATTCCACATGGTCCAGTATTTCAGATTAGTGAAAGATTAAGCCATGCACATCACATCTATATCTTTTTTAGTACAATGTCCAATAATGATCATTAAGAGTACGACTAATCCAATGAGGAGAACCACCCCCACGTTAATTTTTATCCTTCAAAAATATACATAAATACATTGTAAAATTGATTTAATATCCATAGAAGTGCTTAGAAACAAACAATAACATTCATGCAAAACTACCATAGGATTACTGCACAATCGCATTTATCAACTCTGTCATACCATGGCAATCAGTAGAAAACTTCAGAGATTGCAAAGAACACTAAGCACCATTTGGCTATGAATAGTTGATAGAGTACTTTTTAGATGGACTCTTTGGAAGAATTTCATTTTGGAGCTCTTCCAAAGCTTCCAAACACTAATTTGTCCACTTTGAAAGCCAGATTTATATCTACAAGGAGGTTCCCAATAAATTTTTTTATCCACAGAGACTTTTTATCAAAAAATGGAGCTTCTTTTAGGTTTCAAATAGTGTAGCCAAGTGCTGCCTACAATAAATTTCAAAACCAAGCTAAAAACTGATCGATGCCATAATCCTAACATCTACTGGCCTATCCTCTTTACCGATTACTCTTTTTCACATTCTTTCACTTTACAAGCTTTCATAGAGGACGCAGACACTGAAACCATTAGAAAGATAAAAAATGCCACATAGTCCTTCGGATTCATTTCCTTGAGAAAGACGAGGATCATTCCCCCCATATATCAGCATCAAATGTAATAATATTGACTCACAGACTTCACAACATGTCATTTACAAGCCACCGCTCGCCAAGCAACCCAAGAAGAAAGAAGCTCCAGATCAGCTTCCTTAACAAAACTATAAGAAAAAATGAACTAAGATAAAGAACATATAACAGAGAATCGTCAAATCTTAACTCGTCGATCGGTAATCAGATCAGAGATACTTTGCTCCACTTCCATCCTTGCAAATATTGACTAGAAACAGATGAAAACAGCTAGAGGCAATACATGTAATCTGAATATATCTTTCGATAATCAGATCGAGTGAACATGAAGAATAAAATAAAATTCGTTCCACCGTATGCCCGTATGCATTTGACTGGGATTAGATCAAGGCAGTAGAGCACAACACAGGTGTGAGGAGTAGAAGAATACCTCAGCTAGGCTTAGGGTTTTCTCTTGTTGAGCTTCCGCCATAGTTACCCAGAGGCCTCCCGGAGACGGCTATCTGGTGGTTGTGCGAAGGCGATTGGATGGATCGAGACAGCAAGTCATCAAATAGGAAAAGGTCGGAGCCCTCCTTCGTTAGTTGCCACGTTTGGTCATGGTTTCGAGTTCCGAAACATCGAAATTCCAGGGTAAAATGGGTAACGCATGTTATAAAAGACAAGGCTACATTTCACTATTTGCCCTTGCTTCTAAGGGTAATTTGGATCTTGCAGCCTTGCTGCCTCCCAGTTGTTGGGACCTCCGAGTTCCGAGTTGGGACCTCCGAGTTCCGAGTTGGGACCTCCGAGTTCCGAGTTGGGACCTCCGAGTTCCGAGTTGGGACCTCCGAGTTCCGAGTTGGGACTTCCAAATTGGGAGTTCCGAGTTGGGACCTCCGAGTTCCGAGTTGGGACTTCCAAATTGGGAGTTCCGAGTTGGGACCTCCGAGTTCCGAGTTGGGACCTCCGAGTTCCGAGTTGGGACTTCCAAATTGGGAGTTCCGAGTTCCGAGTTGGGACTTCCGAATTGTGAGTTCCGAGTTCTGAGTTGGGACTTCCGAATTGTGAGTTCCGAGTTCCGCGCTCTGAGCTCTAAGTTGTGAGCTTTGAATTCTAAGCTCCGAGTTTCGAGTTCTGAGTTCTGAGTTCCAAGTCAAATCGGTGATCTTGTGAAAAAGGTTGTGGGAGTGTGATGTTGGGAGGCCAAGCTACGTCATATAAGTTTGAACATTTCTGAAAAAATATTTGAGAAATTACTTGAATGAAATATTGATAAGAAATTATCTTCAATTGTTTTGGATAATTGCACCACCAATGATGTGGTTGGTCGAGAGCTAAAGAAAAATCTAACAAACAAAAGGTCATTTTTCTTTGGATGGTTCTCTTTTCCTTGTACGATGTTGTGCACATATTCTAAATTTGATTGTGCAAGAAGAACTTAGTGAAATTTCAAGTGTGATAGAGTGTGAGGAATTATGAAAGTATATAAAGTCTTCAACTGGGAAGAAGAAGAGATTTGACGAAGTTTTTAGTCAAGTTAGTGCTCCTAAAAAACAACTTGTTTTGGATGTGCCCAACATACTTAGATGTTTTCTACAACCTTAGAGTTAAAGAATGCATTCACATGCATGGTTAGTCGAGATGAAAACTATCCCATGACAGTTATTGATTGCGATTGGAAAAATGTGGAAAGAGCTTGTACATGTTTGAGTTTGTTTCTTGATGCTACTCTTATTTTCTCCTCCACCTCTAGTGTAACTATTAGCAATCTATTCAATCAAATTACAACCATAGAGATGACCTTGAAGATGTCGTTAAAGAGTGATATTTCATTTATGACATCTATGGTTGGAAAGATGTTAAGTTTTAGAAGTATTGTTGGATTACACGTAATTTATTGACAATCGTCTCTATTATTAATCCTCGTGATGTCTTTGATTTCATATTATTATCCTGAAATTTATGGTAATCAATCAGATTTTTTTATTAATGAAGCAAAAGAACTCTTTAGAGGATCTTTATAAAGAATGAAAGGAGGGAGGTGAAAGGGGTGAAAGGGGTGAAAGGGGTGAAAGGGTAAATGGGGTGGAAGGGCTGAAAGGGGTGAATGGAGTGAGTGGGGGTGAGTGGGGGTGATTGGGGATGAACTGGAGTGAATTGGTATTTAATATAAGTTTTTTGTATATTTTGTTTAGGATAATCTGATGATGTTGGGTTTAGTGCATCATAAACTAAATTTCCAAATGAATTGGAGTGTGATGATATTATTAATAGGTATGTAACTATAGTTGCACTAGTTTTTTTTGTTTTATTTTAAACAATTTTTTTACTCATATTACATTGTACGAAAGAATATGATTAGAATAGAAGTACATAGAGTTGCAGCCTTGCATCCATCAAGTGTTTCTTCTACAAGTATTATATGGTTAGTTTGTAAAATACTTATTATTTGTTGTTTGATCAAATTTTAGTACATTACCATTTTAACAGTTTTTTTTCTTTGGCAGTTGAACCAAAAATGTCTTTTTCGATTTCCTTGACAAATGAAGACCGAAGAATGCAAATATTTGTAATATTTTGTGGAGTTTGTTAAGTGGAAATGGACATATTGTGTTCTATTTTTACATTGTGTTGAAGTGGCTAGAAAAAATGTTGTGTTATAATTTTATTGGGTTTCACTTGATATATGTGCAGTGATTTTTCAAATTCAGAATAATAAAATGATGCATCACCATTGCACGTGTGATCCGATTTAAAGCTATATTTGGATGAAGTGATTCATGTGTCTCTCCAGGATTCTATTGATACATTGAATGGTGGATACTCGATCAATTCAAGTACCCCATTGTAAGTCGTATGACATTTGATAATTTGAGTATTCCAAATTCTAAAGTGGTCATTAAGGCTACATTATATGCTGGAAGTAGAGTCATCGACCAATATAGATATTCGTTGAAACCAAAAACTGTAAAAGTACTTTCGTGTGCTCAAAATTAGTTTATATGTGATATGAAATGTAATTTAATTACATTTACAAATTCATTTGATAATGTGAAGTTTATTTAATTATTTTTATGTTTAATATAATATAATGGTCTATTTTGTTCATGATCATTGGATGATGTTGAGTTTAGTGCATTATACACTATTGTTCCAAATGAATTAGAGTATAATGCTAATAATTAATGGGTATGTAACTATGGTTTTGCTAATTTTTTTGTTTTATTACAAACAAATTTTTACTCATATCACATTGTGAAGATGATTAGAATAGAAGCAAAAAGAGTTGTAGAGTTGCAACCTTCAGGTGTTCCATCCACAAGTGATTTGTATGGTTAGTTTGTAAAATACTTATTACTTGTTGTTTGATCAAATTTTAGCTCATTACCATTTTAACAAATTTTTTTTCTTTGGCAATCAAACGAGAAATGTCTTTTTCGGTTTCTTTCACCAATAAAGACTGAAGAATGCAAATATGTTTAATTTTTGTGGTGTTGGTGTACTATGGACGTATTGTGTTCTATTTTTTACATTGATTTGAAGTGATTAGAAAACAATGTTATGTTGTAATTTTTATTAGGTTTTATTTGATATATGTGCAGTGATTCTTCAATTTTAGTGCAATCAATGTTGTGTTATAATTTATAAATATTATCTTATTTCAATTAAAACCATTAAAATTTTAAATTTTATGTCACAAAATTTCACAATGACTAACTTTCGATATTATTATTTTCATTTGTAAGTATATCAGAATAACATAAAGAAGTCATTTAACCCTCATCCAATTTCAGGCCTAAATACAAGTGAGATCATTAGAGCCACAGGAAACTAGATTTGAAGAGAAGAGCAAGTGTATTGCACGTCAAATGAGATCATATTAACCCAATATATGATGCTTAATAAGCCTAATTAAACCTTTTTAATTCCGTGATCATGCCAGAGTCCCCTCCGGGCCTCCGCCTTCCTCTGGTCAGTGTTAGTCTGTGATCCGTAGACTATTTTGTGTCCGTCCAGGTCCCACTCGGCGCGCATATAAGCTGCACTCACTGAGCCGGCCACCTGTTCTGTTAGCTTCCGGGCACCTGGCATGCCATCCGAAACAATGGCTACTACGTCACTGCTGTTGTCGTTCCATTGCTCCCCGGCAGCTCGCCTCCACTGCAGAAAACCCTTCTCGTGCCCCCTACCTAATTTCGCCTTCTCTCTACCTCTCCGTCAGAAAGCTCGTATTACCCTCTCGGCACCTATCCTCTCTTCCTTGGCTTCCCAGCACTTCTCGAGTGATAGAAATGGGGACGAGGAATCTGGTCTTTCCAATTCGTTTGCTTTCCAGTCCCTCTTCGTTTTTTGCGCTTCTGCTGCTCTGTCATTCTCGCTATTTGTCGCTGAAGTGGCTCCTGCCTCTGCTTTCGTTGTGACGACACCCCGGAAGCTCCAGTCGGATGAACTTGCCACAGTGCGTCTCTTTCAGGATAATACGCCTTCGGTTGTTTATATTACCAATCTCGCTGTCCGGTACGTGAATCCGTGTTTTTGATTTCTGGGTTTTGGAGAACTGATTGGACTGTATGTCGGCGTGTGAGGGTAAATTGATTCTGTTTGTTTTGTTTTGATTGAACAAGGCAAGATGCATTTACATTGGATGTCCTGGAGGTGCCACAAGGATCGGGCTCGGGGTTCATTTGGGACAAAGATGGGCACGTTGTTACGAATTATCATGTCATTCGTGGAGCATCTGATCTCAAGTAGGTGGTTTGGTTCTGTAAGTTTGTACTTGATTTGAAGGAGAAACGATATTTAAGGTATCTGCGAAGTCCGATTCATCTAAAGGGTCATCTGAGCGGTTGTGCAGACTTAATTATTGTGTTGAATCGAAGTTCTGCAAATGAATTCGAGCTAATTAATTACTCATGTTCTCCATGATCAAGATGTCTGGAATGCACCTTAGAAGTAATCCACCTGACCAATGGTTTCCAACCCAACTGCAATAGTGAACCAATGTTGTTGTTTTGGAGAAATCTCCAAATTATCCTTGTTTATGGAGACATGGAATCACTCGTCTTAGAATTTTAGCATTGTTGCTGTTTTGAAGGCTATTGTTATCATTTTACCGGTGGGTTGTTTATATCAGGGTTACTTTTGCTGATCAGTCAACATATGATGCAAAAGTTGTTGGTTTTGACCAAGATAAGGATGTAGCTGTACTGCATGTTGATTCACCCAAAGATAAGCTGAAGCCTATACCTGTTGGGATATCTGCGGATTTGCTTGTCGGTCAGAAAGTCTTTGCAATCGGGAATCCGGTTAGTATGATGTCTCTGATGTTTCCCTTCCCGGAATTGTACGTTATGTTGTGTTAAAACCTCTTAAGTTTCTGTTGATTCCTCAATCCACGTATTCTGAAGGCTTTTCAAAACACCAGCTCCAATGGTTGAGGTATCTATTCCTTCTACAAGATAAGTGGTGTATGTTGAATGGGCTTGGGTTTTGATATAGTTTATTAGATGCTTCATGCATCACACTTAGATTCAAATCCAACCAACAGAAGCTCTGTGCTCACTCTGGTATGAATCAATGATGACATACTTGAGGAGTCATCTGGGAAGTGAAGTAAGTTTTTGTTAATAATGGTAGCTACCTTTTCTCGTAAACCAACTCATTAGCTGATACCCTAACTTACCAAGCTGGCCTAAGTCCAGTAATTGAGTAGTCATGATTTGTATGTCAGCCACTTGGCTCTATTTCTACATTCATTGGTTAGCTATACAATACAAAGGATCGCTTTTCTCAAAAAACAACAAAAAAGTTCAAATATATATGCATCCAATTTGAATCGTTGAAAAATAAATTTTGTTAAAAACACTATGACACTTAAGGTGGAAGGAAGGTTACAAATATAGAAATAAGCTAGTAGGGTAAACAACAAACTATACATTTTCACGGAAATGCTCAGACCGAATTTCACTTTTAGGAACATGAACATAGGAGATGGACATGGACTTCTGATCTGACTTATATATCCGGTTCCAACAATTTTATGGCAAATTATAATTGGACTTAGTTTCAAATTGTTACTTGAGTAAGCATGTGTAGTTTAGCGATGAGATCCCAGTATAAGTTTTATTCAGACCTGCGAACACCAAAATCCTTTTACATACGAAGAATTTGGCTCACATCTGCTGCTTACTTTATTTTGCAGTTTGGGCTTGACCACACTCTTACCACTGGGGTAATCAGGTATGAAATTTTTCCTAGCTCTGTATCTATTATTCATTTTTTGTTTGAGGAGTGAATCACTTCTCAAACTGGCCACTGGTGCTTGTACAAAGGATTCATAGTTCTTAGAGGTGAAACCAAATTTTTTATGTTGACAAGTGTTAAAAATGCATGAAGAGAGACAGATGAGGTCAAAAGAGAACGTCTATGTATGAGTATGAGATGAGAGGGTGTGTGGAGCTGGCTTGAGGGGAAGCAGTAGACACAAGAGTTTGTTGCTGGAGCGCTTATCTTGTTTCTCCCCATGAACTTGATTTCTGGGATCATTAATTTGAATATTTGTGTACTAGATTTCTGGGCTGTTCATTTTCCATTTTGTGGTTAAGTGGGTAGCTGTGGCTTTATTTTTTCTTTTCCTCCTCATTTCTACTGGAAGTTGTTCAATGAGGCATATATTCAGCCACCTGGACTTTTATATCTTAATTGAATATAAAAAGTAAGAACATAAACTTATTTAACTAATGACCTTTCCCTATCGCTTACAAAAGCTGCAATTTTCTTTCCATCGAGTAATTTTTACTTTTTTTTTTTTTAGGAGTCTCGACCTCCAACCTTTTATCATCTGTTAACTTCAAGAGACTGCTACTCTATCTTATGTTGTTTTTATGGTGAGATTTACTGTAATAAAGTTTGTTGTCAATTTAAGTTTAGGGTCTCGATCATTTCTTCTGAAGTCTTCTTTATGGTAATTTCATGCAGTGGGCTGCGTGAGAGAAATCAGTTCTGCTGCCACTGGACGCCCAATTCAGGATGTTATACAGACAGATGCAGCCATAAATCCAGGGAATAGTGGTGGTCCGCTTCTGGATAGCGCAGGAAATTTAATTGGGATTAACACTGCTATCTATTCTCCTTCTGGAGCATCATCTGGAGTTGGATTTGCTATTCCAGTTGACACTGTATGGTTGTTTGCATTGAATTCATTTGTGGAGTCCTGTTACCACGGCATCAATTAACCTACATTGTTCTTTCTAATTGCCAGGTAGGGGTATTGTAGACCAACTGGTGAAGTTTGGCAAAGTTACAAGACCAGTATTAGGAATCAAGTTCGCACCTGATCAATCAGTGGAGCAACTTGGTGTTAGTGGAGTACTAGTGCTAGATGCTCCGCCTAATGGTCCTGCTGGCAAAGCGGTATGTCTACCTGATGGTTTGTGTTAGCTTCAACCTAATGAACCTTGTTCACATGGCATAGTCCTAAATCCTTTCCTTTAGCATTTTCTAACTGTAAGTGTTCATATAACAAAAAGAACCACTCTGTAACTTACAAAACTACCAGAGTGAACTGACATCAAAAGGTTGAAAGGAAACATTGAGTAGCTTTTAGTAGCTGCTGGATGTCCATTTTTATGGAGTGGATACCTATGCATACCTATTCTATTCTTTGACGTCATCTGCTTCTCTGACAGTTTCATAACACATTACACTTCCTCAGCAACCCATTATGCATATCTAAGCCCTTGTCAGATGTTAGGCATATGCATTTCCATATATTTAATGATAGACATGTGTTTATACATACCTATTAGCAAGAAAGATGTAGTTTATTATGACCCGATCTTTTGTAGTTGATGTGTTCTCTCTTATTTATGCATGTGAACATACAACACTTAAAATTTTTTCTCTGCAGGGTTTGCTACCCACAAAAAGGGATGCATATGGCCGATTAATCTTAGGTGATATCATTGTTTCTGTAAATGGGAAAAAGGTCAATAACGGGAGTGACTTGTACAGAATCCTTGATCAATGTAAAGTAGGCGATCAGGTATGCAATGGCCAGTTCTTTTGGCTCGCTGATGTAGTTTTGAATTCTGCTTTCTTCTTTAGCATATTCAGATAAAAAATGCTATATGCACTCTGTGCACTTCCCCCCTCACTGTAGTGGTGGGACACACACCAGAAATATTTTAATGCCCCACCGCTACAGTGAGGGAGAAGTGTGCATGCACAGTAAAGTGCATACAGCATTACTCTATTCAGATATACATATTTGTTAGACCAATAAACCAAAAGCCATATCCTTTGTGAGCTCTGCTATATGCTAATGCCAATTCGGTGAGCTTGTTCAGCCAATCATTTCTGTAAACTCTGGAAGAGAAATATTCCTTTTACCATAGGCAGTAACTGAAAATTGTGAAAAATTTATTTCTAGTTGTTTAGGGCACGTTTGGCTAAGCTCTTTGGATGAAAGAAGCACTCATTGGACCAAACATGTTTAGGAGTACTACCTGTTAGATGAATATTTCCTTGAAAGAGGATATTTTAGTGCTTCGACAGAACACTAAAAATGAAGCTTTTCCAAAGAGGATTCTTTCAAAGTCTTATCTCAGAGAGTTCTCGCTCGAAGAGCCTAGCAAACGCTGCCTAATTAAATTAAGAGAGGATTTGGACAGTATCACTCGCATATCGCAGAATCATTCCTTTCCTGAATTTGATGCCAAAAACCGAACACTGATTATTGTCAAATCTCTTATTTTCTTGTGCAGGTTATAATCGAGGTCTTGCGGGGCGACCATAAAGAGAAAATCCCGGTTACCCTTGAACCAAAACCTGATGAAACATGATCTCGAGGCAAGTGGCTGGTGCATGTAATTTTATAACACATTTTAATGTATATCTTATTGCCATTCACATTTCTTTGTTTATTATTATTGGTCGGAAATAATCCCTGTTGTACATATTCAGCTGCTATTACAATCCTCATTGCTTCTGATGGTCTAAGAATCACATTCTAAGTCTTCTTTTGGGTGCATTGCTGTGATGCAAGTCAGAGAAATGTGGTAGATAGTCTTAGATATGCGTCTGTGTCAAATGTTCATCCTTGAGTGACCGGATAAAAAATGAATCCTTTCTAGTTTCCGTCACCAAAAATACATCGGTCTCCGTTGTTATTCATACAAAAAGCTGTTCAATAAAGGTTTGGAGCGTCATTACTAACTTGCATGTCCGTAACTCCGCAGCATACTTTTTCCTCTGCTCGCGCTCGTCTCACGAATTTTCTTTCTAAATATAGCCAAGGGGTCATTACGCCGTGATCCTTTCCCTGCCTGATCGTTGCTTTGATTAAATTTATTGGGGTTCTCTTCATGTTGCTCCTACCAAATATTGACTATTACGTGGTCTGTTTCTGTTACTCTCATCAATTTGTTTAGTCACTTGGTTTTTCCAGACGTCTTCAGTCAAAATGGAAGGGCAAGGCGATTCAACTATTGACTATTATCATGCTGCTCTCTTTCTTTTCCTAATGGGTAAGAAAGTTATACAGGCATTTTAATGGCGTTGGGAACCCTCAATGCTGCCCGCGTTACGCTTATGCTGCCGGTATGTATGCTGCCCGCGTTACGCTTATGCTGCCGGTATGTATGCTGCCGGCGTTACACTTATGCTGCCGGTATGTATGCTGCCGGTGTTACGCTTATGCTGCCGGTGTTACGCTTATGCTGCCGGTGTTACGCTTATGCTGCCGGTATGCTGCTGGCATTATGCTTATGCTGCCAGTATGCTGCCGGCGTTTCGCTTATGCTGCCGGTATGCTGCCGGCGTTACGCTTACACTGTTTGTGTTCCGCTTATGCTGCCGGTGTTACGCTAATGCTGCCGGTGTTACGCTAATGCTGAGACACTTAATACTTTTCTATGCACCGAACCAGAAACGATAGCTCAGAGGATTGAAAACTTCAAGTCAGGCGCAAAATATGAAAATTCAGAGCAACCATAAAACAAATATCTGAGTGTCACAGAAGCAAGAACGAGAAAGTAGTCCAGGAATATAATGGTTTCTACTGTTTGAGATGTGATGCAGGGTTGCCCGAATAGTGGAGAAGAGAGATCAGAGATATTGTCAATACTCTTTCCTGTGAAAGGACGGAATACAAATACTGTTATGTATGTAATCAAAGATCATCGTGACAAAGTTTGTGCTTTACAAACTCTACTTACACATGTAATGTTGGAATTTTGGTATACTCTTTTTTTCCTGTCTTCTTCCTTTCTTCTGTTTTGCATAGATTAGCTGACAGGTGCAGGATTTCCTACTGAAGTCCACCTGAAGCTTCTCTTTCTAATGAGGCTTCCGAACCTAGCAAGCATTGCTCTCTTCTTCCGCTGTGCAGCCGAGCTTCTTTCGTTGTCTGTATCATCCAAATGCGACCTGGGCATGTCAGACTCTTCTGAACTCATATGTTCTATATCACCCATGAGTACCAGCGAGTTAGCTTTCCTGTGAAAAGAACGGTTCTCATTCATCTCTATCCTCTTGTTTTCGTCAGGCGAGTCTACCATAAATATGGATCCTTCAAGAATATCAAGGTTCTCTAAAGCATTCTTCTGTCCGAATTCCAGCTTCGGAGCTTTGATATTAAGGCTAGGAAGTTGGGGAGACTTCGGCAATTCTAACAAGACCCTTGGTGGAATTTCAGCGGTAGGGCTTGGAACCGGGGGTCCCTTTGGCAAATCCGATGGAACTCTTGAGAGTTTCTTGCTCTCTTTGACATTTCCATTGGTGGTTTTGAGTTCCTTGTTCTCAGTTTCTTGGTTTGATTCGCCAATTTGGGAAAGCATGATCTTCAATTCTTTCACATTCTGAAGAGCTGCAGCTTCATTAATCTTAAGACGTTCCAGTGAACTAGACATATCCGTCAAATTATCTTTCAGTTGAGAATTCTCGGCTCTAGCAATCTCTGCAGCTTCTTTGGCAACTGTGGCCTCATTTACTGCTTGTTTGAGTATGTCCCTTAGCCTGTTATTCTCTTGTTTGGAAATCTTAGCAGCCTCATCGGCCTCTTTTAGTGCTTCAAGCAGTTTCAGATTCTCTTCTTTTTCTCGGCCAAGCTGCTCTTCGTATTTCTTTATGCACTGGACAAAACAGTTCTCTTTTTCGCTCCATGCTGCAAAAGATTCTTCGGCTTCTAGTTTCAGTCTCCCATTGTCATCATTCAATTGAGTGATCTCTTTCTTGGATTCATTTAAAAGGTTCAAAAACTTCTGTTCCGTGTTCTTCAACATGATGCTAGTATATTCAACTTCTGTTTTTGAAGTGGCGAGTTCTGCTTCTTTTGAAGCAAGTTTGGCTTTTAACTGATTGGCCTCAGTTGTGACTTCTTTCAAAGCCAAAGCAGAGCCTTCCATGACCTTTGTGGTCCTCTCTTCTGCTCCAATTGCTAACTGTAGCTCATTCCTGAGCATAGTCATCTCAGCTGCTAATTTATTTGTATCCAGAAGACCATGGTCGTCACCTCCATCAGCCAAATGAAGATCCATGCCAGTTACTTTGGTGGAATCAGTGTCATGAAACTGAGCATTCTGATCTGCCATCCACCCATGCTTGCTATCCTGATTAGCCATGATCAGCTTGGCCTCTTCACGTGAAATCTTTGTCTGCTCAAGCTGTTTCGTCAGTGAGTGAAGAGAATCAAATGTCTTGGTCTCTGATTCCTTCGCCTTCTCCAACTCTTCCTCAAGTTTCCTGGCCCTGACCCTGCTTTCAGATAATATGATTGACATCCTTGATTCAGATTTCTGTGCTTCTTCCGCCTCCATTGTGAGTCTCTCTACCAAGGAATCTCTTTCAGCCAATCTTGCCTCAAGACCTTTTGCATTTTCCTTTTCTAGCTTTAGTGACTCGATCAAAGAATATGTGTAACTATCCATTTCATTGCTTTCTCCGGTCTTCGATTCCTCATCACTTATATCATTGGTTTCCGAACCCAAGTCAGATCCGCTACTGGAATCATTTGAGTTTTTCCTGTATGCATGAGCCCTGGCCTCCTCAGCCAGTCTAAAAGCTTCATTCCTTGCTTTAATAGCAAAGGAAAGTTCTTGTTTAACCAAATTCAACTCTTTGGTAACAGAGAGTAAAGCTTCCACATCTAGAGCATGTTGCTTCTGATTTGCTTCAAGCTCCAGCTGCCAAGCTTGATCCCTCTTTTGAGCTGACTCAATTATTGCCTGTTCTAATTGACTGCAATGAACTCTCTCCATTTCAAGTTTTCCTTCAGCTACTCTTTGCCCTAGAATGGCTTCACTAAGCTTCATGTTTGTTTCTTCTGCCACTTTCTTTATAACTGCTAGCTCATCAAGAAGTTGGGATTTCTCCTTCTCCGTATCTGCCAATTTACTTTTTGATTTCTTGAGTTCATCTTGAGCTTGAGACAGTAGTTGCTGCAGCTCCAGGCCTCTCTGTGTGCGTCTCTGAGTTGAATTATACAAATTATGTTCAATTCACCAAATTAGAGTGAATTATAAAATAAAGGAAAAAATGAAGCCAAAACAAGGAGAATTCACAACCTCTGCCATTGCCGCAATTTTGGCGGATGAATTTCTTTCAAGAAGTCCTCCAGTATTTGTATCTTCATCTGATAAAGTAGGGTTTATCTTCGAAGATTTGGCTATTGTAATCTTGGAATTGGACAAATGGGAAGATAGCCGACGTTGGGCTTCAGAAGACCCAAGACTGAAATCAAAGTTACAGAAACCAGAGATCCATTAATGAGTATATAAATCAGATGGAGCTCTCACAGAATGTCAATGAGTTACAGACAACAGCTTTGACGAATAACGAAGTGCTCTATTTAGTCACTGCAATAAAAATTAGGGGTGCTGTGATTTGGGTAAGCCTCTTGCATGAAAAAATGCGCGTTCTTTGCTTCTTAATACAAAATCGATTATCGATAAACAATGGCTAATACGGTGGACACTCTGCTATAACGGACAATAGCCGATATCGAGGAAGAATCCTCCTCGACACAAAACAAAGAAAATCAAATCGGAAATAAGAATGCAGATAATTCAAGAGGAAAGCGACAATCAACCTAAAACGAAAAAGACAACAAAATCAGTTGCACACACACGCGAGCCAACATCAACCAAACAGGTACAACATGGGTGAAGCGAAAAACCCCGTCTCCGCAGAAAAAAGACTGTAACAGAGAAGCAAGACAAGGAAACCTAAGAAGCTCCATCACCGACGAAAAGCTTAAAGAAACCAAGAGAAAAATGATGGGGCGAAAACGAAACAAGAAAATAAGCAAAGAGATTTAAAATACATGAATTGAATTATCGAAAAAAGAACAGAAAACCGACCGGATTCATTTTCAGTTAGCCAAATCATCAATATCAAAAGCATCAATCTCACCCGCAAAACCAAATAACCATCAAACGAAACAATTCACGCAGTCGCAAAGATCAAAAACCTCAAAAAGGCACGCATCGGAGTACCTTTGCATCTGAGATTGCATCTTCTGCTATATCAACAAACACGATTCTTCTGCAACTCCGCCGCGGGCAATCGGACGAGAAGAAACAGCAAAAACGGAAAACCGAAACCTGAAAATGAAGGAAGAAGAGAAAACTAAGTTGGGAGGAGAAGGCAACGAGAGGTTGACCGTTATCGGCCGAGCCCTTTTACAGACCTCACGTCGCCTTGCTTTATTCTACGATGACCTCCATATTTAGCATCGTCTCATCCATGGCGATCCCTTTTCAGATTTTGTGATAGAAATACTAAGCTCTGTTTTTGGCCAAAAAATGGAATACGTCGAACGGAAGTTTCCCCTATGTCAACATGGCTATTCCTCGTCACCTTCCAAGTTTCAACGATGTCGAAAAAGTCTTATAAACAATTCGACCAGCTCGGTTGACCGATGCTTTCAAAGTTTCGCCTACACGTCGGACAATTTGGTCCCACCCAAAAACAAAAAAACAAAAACAAAAAACAAAATAGAAGAAGAAGAAGACGCGATGGCCTGGTCGCCGACCAGACCATGGACCACCTTGCTCAACCCAAATATAAAGGGAATTCGGGTAAAATTTAAGATAATAAAAATAATTTACCATTTCGGGTGGTCCAGGACCTGGACATTTGGGTTAAGTACAATTTTTATCAACATAAATATTTAAAACGAGGGAAAGTTTTCTAAAACACGCTCTTCAATGTTGTTATATCTAATAAATGCCTTGACTAATTTTCATTTTGAACAACCCTATTAAAAATTAACCCAGAATAGACTGGCCTAATTTAACTTTTAATTTGGTTAAAAAACGTATTATTTACTATTTTTATTGATATATCTATAAAAAATTTCATAAGAAGAATATTCTAATAATTCAATATTTCTTTTTTCTCTCAATCGTACATCATTTTAGTTTTTGGGTAGGGATATTGCAGTCGCAATCATGACTCAATAGTAGTAACTAAGTCTGATAAATAAAAAACTAACTCAAAAATAAAAAAATGAAAAAAGTGCAGAACTGAACCTTAACTCCTCGAAATAAATAGTATTATTTGATGTTGATTAGCTTTCTACATCGTAACAACGACACATAAGTTTACTCCAAATAATTATGTAAGCTCCCGGCTGAAATCCACCTTTCTCATATTTAATCAAATTTGTTAGAATAATAAATCAGTTTTGACTTCTGATTTTTAAAATGGGACAGGGTGTCGTTAAATCGTAATTGCGTGGATTATACAACAAGATTACCGAAAAGTTAAAAACTGACCGGTATAAGTTATAACGCATGACGTGGTCTTTGGCGCTTGGAGAATGCTCAAACAAACGATGCATGGATAAGTACGTCGTCATGGTCGTACATGCAAGCGGACTTCTAGATCACAACCGTCCTAATGACATAACGGTCCGAGATTTTTATCTCTCGCTGGTCAAGATAAGTGGGTTCGGGCTAGGGATGTAAACGGGAGCCGATTACCCGCTCTACCGTCCACCCGATTAATAAACGGAAATAAAATATTATTATCTATTTACCGTTCTATCGTTTACTCGCTCTACTGTTTAATAAACGGACGGAAACGGAAATAGCTCTTCTGAACCCGTTTTACCTGTTTACCGTTCAAGTAAGGGTAATATTGTAAATTTATATATCTACTTAGTTTAACCATAAAATACTTATTTTTACATAAATAAATTTATTATATTTTTATCACTTATTATAAAATTTTGTAGAGTCGAAAAGTTTGGAGAGAATTTGAATATATTTATATATTTTGGTAATTATTAAAAGTCAATATATATTGACTTTAACTCATGGTCTCATAAAAAATCCTTAGTCAAAGTCATAGACTCATAGTCATAAAGGATAAATCATATATTGCAAATTCATAATTAACTAAATAAGGTAGTATGAGTAATTTAAGATTAAAAAAATTTATTTTTCTTACAAATGTCAGATTTTATACAAATGACAATTGTTTTTATAAATGTAAACAATTGTCATACAAAAATAAACATATTATAATTCATAATAAAAATTTTATAAAGATTAACATAGTAATTAACAAATACACGAGATGATTTCATATTTTTTCAATTAGCTTACATAATTCAAATTTTTTGGCCCATAATATTTTACGTCATATACCCTAAATTCTTAATATGTTATAAGTAATATAATTGATTTTAATTACTAGTTACTTACTTCTCTAATTAATATATATTCTAATTTTGGTTTTCCCTCCCTCTCTAGTCTCTAGTTATTGACTCATTACTCCCTCTCTAGTCCCTCTCTAGTCCCTAGTCAATTTTAAGTGTATGAGACAATTTATATTTATTTTTGATTTTTGTGTTATGTAACTTGTATTTTGAACTCTAGAAAAGTGTTGTATTTGACTATTTATTAGTAATTTTCTTAATATTTCTTTTTTTTTGGGTTTTTTATGATTTATTTTTTTTATTATTTACCCGTTTATTACCCGATTACCCGGTTTTCCAGCGGGCAATAAACGGATAAGGATTTCATGGAACAACGGAAATGGATGAGGATTTTATGGAACTACACGGAAAAATGGAAACGGGCAAGGGTTTCAAGAAAATAAACGGTAAACGGAAACCATTAACCGTACCGTTTATTACCCGTTTACGTCACTGTGAATTAACGAGATGTTTCTAGTTCCAAAGATTTATTCTTTCCGTGAAAGGTTCGTAAGAGGAAGTAATTCACGAAGTGATAATCGGGGCGGCACCCTGCCGTCCAAATTCTCGATCTTCACTCCAAAATAATTGAGATATCATAAAAGTTAATCAAACCACGCTGCAAACTCTTCCAATATTTATTCGGCGAGAATAAAAAGAAGGGTAAGGATATGTTGGGATCTACTTATTCAACCATATCACACAGCGGAGGCTTTTCCCTTGGGTAAGTAGATCAAAGGCTTTGTTTATGTCTGAGAATCCCACCTCGTGTGTTATAAACTCGTCCACTTGGAGCTCCTACAAAATGCAATTACAAATTTGACCCATTATTAATAGATTTAAAACGACTGAAATTCACTAGCAAACTATGATATTAATTTAAATAAAATTGTAATTCGAAAAAATAAAACTATATAGGATGGGAACAAATTAATAAAACCTCAAGCCTGACATGTTCGATAGCCCAAACGGAGCTACCAACTCAGTAAACCAACTCGGTTCATTCAAACCTCAAACCCCTTCGATGTGAAAAAACAGTACGTACCTTGTCCAGGTAGCGTTGGACGAGGACGGGAACGTCCGTCTTTGCCTTGATACCTCCGTAGAGGGAACCAATCAGGGTTCTCCCAAGTAGAAGTTCCTTTGTCGACAGACTCAACGGAGCTCCATGCATTTCGACGCCCAGAATCACTGTCTTCCCCCGTCCCTGCAAATCGTTCTTACATTCAACACTGCAAATAATTACTCAAGACTTTAATGGCGGGGGAAAGTACTGACTAACCGGCCGGGAACTGGCGAAGGCGTCCCTCATCACCGACGCTAATCCGATGCACTCGAAGCAGTAATCTGCTCCTCCGTCGGTCATTTCCTTAATCACCTGTTCGAACAGAGTATTTGAAAAAAAAAAAAAAGCAACACAGAAGGAATTAGATCCCGGGAAGTTCAGGTACCATTTATTTTACTCGATGCGATATGAATTGAGGACCAGGATTATTAATTAACTAACCTCGCTGATGGGTTTGTCGCCGCAGTCGTTCGGATTGACGAAGTGGGTAACTCCCAGTTTCTTCCCTGAACGATCGAGGAAGATGATGTTAGTATAATCTATTTAAAAAAAAAAAAAGAGTTGATTTCTCAAGAACGGGTAACTCCCAGTTCAAGCCTCAAAGTCTAAATGAGATGACGTTGCTGTGATTTTTTTTTTTTTCTCAAGAACGTGGAGATCGATCGACTGAATTTTAAAATAGGGATTTTTGTCTTTATCTGAGAAAAAACAAATGATCAAGAAGATTTCTCTGAATTATGAAGTTGGCAGATGAGGATGCGAGAAGATTCGGGGAAGTGCAGGCCGGGGACTCGGCTATCTGGCTATGGCCGTTGGTTATGCAATCTTAATCGGAAAATAATTCCGAACGGAATCGCGCTCATCAACAACTGTGTATTTAGAATCTTTTCTGATCAGAAGAATAAACATTAAAAATAGTCGATTGAAGGAGACAGAAGAACCAACCAGCTTCGAATTTTTCTGGGTTCAAATCCACGCCAATGATCTTCGACGCGCCACGCAGTCGCGCTCCCTGCGCGACCTGTGCAAAGAAGAAACATTAAAGGTTAGGGCGATTCAGGGTAAATGTGTATGACAGTTCACGAAATCCCTTCAAAAAATTATTTTCTGGGTTCAACAAACTGATTCGATGGGAATGATCGTTCATGGAATCCCAAAAAAAAAAAAGATTAAAAGGGACGATCGTTTAAGAAAATCCCGAAATCGATCGATGTGAATAAGGAATCCGGCTAGTATCGCCGTTGCCTTGGAAGAGGAAGAGACAGTCTTTTCTGAAGATTAATCCTCTATCGATACAGAATTCATGAACGACGAGAGGTAAGAACAAAAAACAAAAAGAAAAGAAAAGAAAAAAAGAAAAAAAGAAAAAGCCAGCGGTGCTGTTCGTCGTTACCGCAAGTCCCACAGCTCCTAGACCAAAAACCGCCACGGAAGTCCCTTTCTCCACCTTCGCCACTTTCCACGCAGCACCCACCCCTGTAAGGACGACTATTCTTCAGAAACAGAAATTTCGAATTTCGATAACGAATTTTATCACAGTACTGAAAATGATGCAAGACCTTTCTGCTAAGTCAGTTTTTCAGCCAGTCGGAAATTAAAGAAACTGAAGCTCAATTCGTTTCTTGAAAGAGGCGATTGTACGTAGTGTTGCATAAAGATTTCACCTGTGGAAACGCCGCAGCTGAACAAACAAGCCTTCTCCGGCGGGATTTCCCGGGTGATCTTCACCAATTGCGCGACGTCGACCACCGTGTACTCGATGAAACTCGAGACGCTGAGGAAACTATATACTACCTCCCCTTTCGAGTCCTTGAACACACTGGACCCATCCCTCGGCATTCCGGGAGGCGCCACCTTAAACTTGAGCTTGGAGCAGATATTGCTGACTTCCGACTTACAGTCGTCGCATTCTTGACAGTCCGCAAGGAAGACAGGGACGACCATGTCTCCTTCCTTTACCTCCTTCACTTCCTCCCCCACGCTCTCAACCACCCTGAACGGAATTAGAAGAGCTTGTACGCGATCAGTACTAACGCGTTTAATTAATTAAAACAGGAAGGGAAAAATCAAAAACACTGTGTTTGAATCCGGTCTACCCACCCGGCTGCCTCGTGTCCGAAAATCCTCGGGAAGAAAGCCAGGGGACCCTTAACCAACCAACAACAAACGTTACGGGGTGAATCAAAAGCGAATAACAGAGAGAAAGAGTTACAGAAGCGCCACCATCGCAGAACTTATGATTCTCTTTCTTTCTCATGAAGGAGGAGCTGAACAGATCCTAAATACTAATCCGAAATGGATATATATAATTACCTGCATTTTCCAGAAAGTAACATCGCTGTGGCAAAGAGAGGTGCATATGATCTTAATCCGCACTTCATATCCTTTCGGCGGCGCGACTTCTACTTCCTCAATCACCAGAGGTTGACGTGGACCTCTGCACACGGCGGCTGAAACCCAAAAACGCTAGATATTTAGCCGGAGAGACCAGAGAACAAGAGGGAAGACCTAAGAAGACAAACCTTTGCATTTGATGGGTTTTCCTGCTGTGGAACTCCTCTCCATTGTAAAAGCTTCTGATAGCTAGGTCCGAATCAGAGTTTAATTCGATTAAAGGTTCTCTCCGGATGAGAACAAACCCCAATGACTATTTTCTTCTTCTTCCTTTCGTGTCTCTCTGCTTCGTTTTTAATCCTCTGTTTCGTTTTTAATCCTCTGTTTCGTTTGGTTGTTACAGGAAGTGAATGATAAACTACCTACTTCCTTACATAATTAAAAGGTCCAATCAAACTTAAAGCCTTGTAATAAAATATGACAATACTGATATCAAGCACTTACATTATTTCTTCAGCAAAACATATTATATATATATTTCTTACATTATTTCAGTTAGGTTTACAAGTATGCATTTGAATAATCAAGTAATTATTATATATTATGTGTCATTTTCCTTTTTCCACGCTTGAGTAAGCTGGGTCTCTAGAAAGAAGCAATCAGCTTCCATAAGATTCTTGAACTCATAAACAAATTGGTCTCATTCACATGCCCTGTAAGGCCAATATGGCATTTGGAGGTGGATGAAAAGGGTTTGGTAGCCGGTTCACACGTTCGGGTTTAGGGTGGCAAAAAAATTGGTGGCTTTGTAGGTAAACATAACGCCGGGTGATGAATGAATGGGTTGGGTTGGTCGGTTTTCATGTTCGTGTTAAGTGCGAAACAATTGGTGGCACATTTTACATGTTTGGACTCGTTTACTTTTTGAACCATAAAAATTGGCTAATATAACACTTATGTTACAACAACTAACGATCAAATTATTTGATTCAAAGTAGGATCCCGCAAACCAACTTAAATTGATTTAGAGGAATTTAAGATTTTTCAATTTCATACAGTACAAAAAATTAATATGATAATAGAATGAGTAATGCTACACTATGTACAAGTTAATCTAAGTCCTTAAAAATATAAAAAAATATTTTTTATAAAATTCTTTTTTCTAGAAAGAAGATAAACCATAGACGATTTGGGCTAAGTACAACTAACATTATTCTAATAGAATTATGATAATTTTGCTATCTTGTATGGACGAAACACTAACCTTATTTTATATGTTTAATAAAAATTATATCATGTTTGATGCCAACATCCTCATGGCACAAACGCAGGGAGTCTGGAACCTTTTCCAATGAGAACATTAATAAAATTGTTCTGATTATTTACTTTTCCGTGACATGACGGGAACTCAGTCCTCTGCATTAACCTCCCCCCCACCATGGGTGGAGCTTCAAGAGAATACAGAGGGACGCTTACTCACGTCAAGCACATTCGCCATTTCTTATACAGAGCAGAGCATGCCCATGTGAAGCACATCCACCCCCGTCCAAACAGGCAATCAGTTGCCCATAAAAAGTTTCCACCACATAAACTGGCAATCTTGGTAACTTTTACACCTGAATTGAAAGCACTTGTTGTTCATGGACAGAGAAGACCCTTGCTTTTATATTCATCCTGTTACTCTCTAACAAAAACTAAGGGCAGAGGATTCCTGCATGCATCTTCAGATATCAAAAAAAATTGCCAGAAAGGACAAACACATCAGAATGATTACCAATTTTTTTTCCAAGAAAAGATATAGATAGTTTTATTTGAACTTCCAAATGACACAGAAGACTTCATGTAAAGAAGGTTTGGGCACTTCACTGTTTTTACACGACAGCAATATGGACTTCCAAATGAGACAGAAGTATTTGACAACTTGGTGGCTCAAGTGTATCTACACTTGCTCCAGATTATTAGCAGTATGACCGAACCGACACTACTGTGGTTAAAAACCAAAAATCTAAGGATAGAACATGGGACAAGGAACTAGAGAACTTAGATGACAAGGGAATGTATGGAGAAAAGTTGAGTGAAGTAGCAGTGCAAATGCAGCTTAGTTCAAAGGAATGGCGCTCATTTTGTCAAACTCAGTCCAAAGAAACAGAACCCCTTTACAATTTTGGATAACAGATGAGTTTAACAGTAGACACTTCCATGGGTTTGATCCATACAAGAAGAAGACCCCCTTTTTCCTTTTCGCAGAAACATCGCTAGAATTGAATAAGGGTGTACAGAGCTTCAAAAAGTGCTGAAACATGTAGCTTTTAGCACTACCATCGATTGAGACTGCAACGTGAGGGAAAAGTTGAAGTCATCCTAATTCTCTTTTGCTACCTCTTTGAACCTCTTCACCATAATTCTGAGAGAGAACTAGAATGAAACTTCAGTTTATTTGAATATTGAGTGAACACCTATGCCTCTGAACTCCCAGTTAGAGCCAAAGCCTCACACTAGAATAACCACGTTGTGACCATTGAACCAAAGGCCCTAGTCACAGAAACAGTGAATTTGAGTTATGTAAAGGAAAGAGAAACATGATAATGGTCACAATTCAACAGCACTGCTTTCTTTTGTTCCACCCTATCAAAGACACTACCATAAGAATGAAAATTATGCTTCTCCAAAAACTATTTGAGGCGACCATCTCATGGGTGAGCAATGGTCAATAACTTACCTAAAAGTCATTTAATTAGGAAGAAGCGAGAGATCAAGACCTGCTTTATACCTCATGAACTTAACAACTCTTTAGGTCACAACGTGAGCAACCAATGACTTCAAGCTTGTACTAACAGTCTAAGTAAATTGAGCCACTTTAGGCCAAGTCCTAAACATTGGGCCAACCATCACAGAAGATACATACCACATGGTACGAATCTACAAACCACTCCCGGCTATGTCCTCAAACATTTACTTAACCACCACAGAAGATGTATGAATGTAAGCACGGTAGCAGTGAATAAGAGCATAAGATAGAATCGTGAATAAGGCGAATATCAGACCATGTTGTTGCATCAGTGTGACTGTGAGCATCGTGAAAACAAGTTAAAAGTATACGAAAGTAGAAACAGGGAGCTAGAGCGCATTGATCTCTTAACCACTGCTTATATCAGTGGCAATTAAAACGACACACAAAAGCAGCTTTCGTCCCACAATCTTCCACACTGATAGAGCATAACAAGGCCAGTTACATAAGCAATCAAACATGCCTCCTTATATCTCCAATCCCACATGAAACTAAACTGGCTTACAACAAGCAGCGAAGAAACTCAACATCTACTGGACAGAGAAGAACAGAAGTCGAGCTTGAAGGTAGGCAAACAATGAGCAAGTTTCTGAACATATCCCATAAATATTATAAAGAACAGAATCGAAGATTTGGGTCCTTGACAACGGTTCCAGTTTTTAAGGGATAAAGTATATAATCCATTGTTAGACTTCTCCACTATCTAGAAATAATGAATTGTACTAACTGGTTATTTACAGAAAACAGAAAAGGAACAAAAAGAAAACCACTCGAACAAGTCGAATTTAAATTCTGTATTTGGAGAAAACATAAAAATACAGAAAAAAAAACTTTCATTTACCTTTACTTGAAACCAATAGAACGGAACCATCATATTCATAGATCCTCCACCTCGGACTAGGGACCGGCAGCCTCGGGGATGGGGAAGCCCAGGAATCCCAACTGAGCAGTCGGCGAAAACAGCAGACTCGGCGACAGCATCGGGTAAGGGAGAGCACAGGTCCCAGCCCCACAGGGGAGCTCGGCGGGAGCATAAATTGACCAGGCCCAACTGAGTTGGGTATCGAGCTCTGCAGATAACGCATATAAGACGAGATGGGCGATTCCGCCGCAGCACTGACCGTCGGAAAGGGCGGTAGCGGCGAAAAGGGCGGAGCAGGCGATCTGGGTCTCTGAGCGTAGACGGGATGGACCACATGGGGAACCACATGAGGAGCCGAAACAGGCGGAGGTGGTCTAGCGGCGGGGAGGTTCGCGAGCGGCGGCGGGCGAATCCGCTGAAGACGAGAGCTTTGAGGCTTCGGTGGGTGAATCGGCGGCGGGGTGGCTAGCCGCTCGTGCGCCGGCGAGCCCGTAAGCTTCTGAACCACATCCCGGAAATCATTCTTGTTGATGTTGTACACAGGGGGCTGCTGGTGAACCGGTTGAGGCTGCGAAGCAGAAGCGCCCGATGACGACGACGACACGGGATTGGGCGGCGGATTGTTCGAGACCTGCACATGGAATTGAGCGTGGCCCTTGAGCGTCACGGCGGGCTTAGAAATTCGGAGAGAAGACTTGTTAAGCTGTCTGAGGTAGTGATCAGTCCTGCTACTGCTACTACTGTTTTTGGATGAGTCCGCGGAGGAGTGGCAGCTTTTCTCCATTACTACACCTCCCCTCTCTAATTTTCTCTCGCGCCCACTCTAATCTTCACTTACTTCCCCCGTTTCTCTCTCCAACCCAGTTTTGACAATGGTGTTTCTGCAAGAAAAAGACCAGAGAAATCAGGTGAGGTATGCGTTATAAAGCGTTAGGCGCCGCAGAGGACACAACCCTGAAGCCAAGGAGAGAGAAGGAAAGAGGGACAGAGAGAGAGAGAAGACGGTCAAAGGAAGCGTTTGAAGAACGTCAGAAAATGACGGATGTAATTAAAAGGCGGAAATGGAAAAAGAGAGAATGAGAGTGACGTTGGAATTTGGATTTTCTCTGTTTTTAAAATCGCCGCTGCTGAGTGCCGAAGACTTTTATTTCCCGCTATTGGACAAGTCATTAGACCCAGCAGGCCATATGAGGCCCATTTTTTGTGGGCACTTCGTGGGCCACCAAATGGAGAATACTTAAGTAACCTAGGTTAGGTGCAAGTGTACAAGGAGAGAAAAATGACTTAATTAAATTTTAATAGGAGGACAAAGTCCAGTTTTGAAGTTTAAATCAACTGTCCAATTATAGAGAAAATAGTATGCAACTATGTATAATCAAAAACGACTAAATACTTATTTATTTACTGGAATACACTACAGCCTGGTTGAGATATGCAAAAAACGATTTTGGGCTGTGTTATATAATCTGGATAAACCAGAGAGTATTTTTAGGTTCATTTCTCAAACAACCAATTTAATGGGTGACAACCAACAATACATACTTGTCCAGTTTAACTAATAAAAACAAATATATTATAATAACACGCTGCTATCAAACTTAATATGTGCAATACCTATCTAACATACCAGCCAATCAAGAATACAACTGCCTAGTTTTATCCTTTAGTATGTAGTACTACAGCCTATGAACAGCTAGTTGAAAAATGCTAGCTACATCTACTTGCAATACCCATCCGATGAACAACCTAATTTGAAACATAGTTATTTATGGTTTATCTTTTAGGATTTAGAATTTTATAAAATAAAATTTTATTTTTTTACATGTTTCAGATTGGCTAATATGTCGAATGGGTAATGTGCAATAGGTGCAGCTAGTATTACTCTACTTTTATCATAGAGTAATGTTATGTGCACCGTGCACATTTGGTCCACTTCCCCCTTATGTGGTGCATTTATGGTACCTGGATTTCTGATGTGTGTCCACCCACATCAGAGGCGAGGTGGACTAAATGCGCACCCAGAGGGTGTGCATAACATTACTCATTTTTATCCTTGAAGGCTAACCTCCTCTTGTCAAAGAAGAAGTAGAAAAGGTTTGAAGAAGAAAGAAAAGGTGAGTCTTTTATCCTTTAGCATTACTCTTTATTGAAAAATTCTAGCTATGCCTAAGTGAAGTACTCATATGACGTACCAACAAGGGTTTACCCTTTAGAATTTTATAAAAATAAAATATTATTTTATTATTTTTTTAAAAAAAATTATTAGTTGGTTACATCAGGTACGCCAGAGAAGTACTGTGACCTAGGTGCAGCCATTACACTTTTTTCCATTTGAAAAATGATTTCAATTCCGTGAGTATCAGTTTTATCTCTTATTCAGAGTGCCAACCAGGATGCCATGTCATGCTGTAAACCCTCACACTAAAATTTGGCAGTACGATTATTACCATTCTTTGAATTTTGTAAGGGATTAGGTTCCAAGCAATTAATAATTATTATAATTTATTAATTAAAAAATTATTTTAGTACAACTAAATTATACTGTGAGTTTTTACATCTTTTGTATGTCCTCTTGGCAGGCAATCCAGATAAGGAGATAATTCCTATTTTACTCTTACATGGACTACCAAAGAGGACACCACTTTACGAGGTAAACCTTCGCAATAAAATTTGGCAGTACCATATATTAATTTTTTACATGAAAAACGCATTAACCTTAATAGATTAAAATTAAATTCAAATTTTCTCGGGCGTTGAGACACTTCCCCACGACTCTCGCGGGAGGGCATAAACATCATACCATTTAGCTATAAATATTTATCTATAAAATGTGAACGTAATATGTATCAGCCTATCAGGGAGAGAAGAAGAAGAAGGAAAAAAAAAAAAAAAAGGTAGATAAAGAACGCGAGAGGAGGAGATGGTCCGCAAGTGTCAGCACACTCAACACTCAGTTCCTTATCTGCAACGTGAGAAGCCACCAAAGTCACAAGAAGAAGATGACAAAAAAGAAATTTAAAAAATAGAACAATAAACAATACCCTACCTACCTCCTGCTCTCGCCCTGATAATTCTCCTTCCAACCCCATTTCCTTCTCAGTTTTCTAATAAACATAAAACAAAGGGGGAATAGAAAAAATAAATAAAGAAACCGTCATTTAATCATTTGGTATCACTCAGAAGAAGCCTCCGATACTTTGAAAAGAAGCGATCGCTTATCCATCGCCCCTATCGCTTCTGTTTGGATATACACAGATTGAGATTCTTTCCCCCAAATCTCGAACTCTTTTGGGAAGAAACGAAGGACCGAATTTACTTAGTGCTTCGTACTGATAGTACCAAAGCGTAAAACCAGAAGGATTTTTCTTTTTTTTTTTGTGGGGACGTCGGTCGGCATGGCCATCCCGTGAAAGTTGAAACTTTACACTATTTATTACCCTTTTTTCCGCTTTCACGCATTCGATCAAACGGGTCACGACTCCTGTGCGAGCTCATCGCACGCGGGATGGAGCCAATGAATCGTCGTGGGTGAGGAGGGGCAACCGAGTAAGGGAGACCCGGGTACCGACAGGAGGTCAAGCATTGCGGCAGGACTTATGATGCGCGAGTCTTTCATCCATCTCCGGCCCCGCGGCAGTGTTATGGTTAGAGGCGACAGGGCAACCACACTGGGGCCTTTGGCAGGCCATGTGCCCAGCACTAAGATTTGCACGGGACATGATATCCTCAATCAACTCATCGATTACTAACACTTCTTTTATTGACCAGATAATCTCGCCGAGGAAGAGAGACTGTCAGTTACGTTAAAAAAAAAAAGTGAAATAGAAAAAAGTAAAGAGGGGAAGGAGTTCCCGGTATTGGATTTCCGTTCAACCAATTCCCTTCTCATCACATGAGTAAATTCAAATACAAGTATAGAACAGCGGATCTCCTTCCCTGAAGGAACAAACTAAAAAAAACCCGTTCGATCATGACGCTACAACCTTGCCTAGCAAACTGATAACAAAATAGATATGCGGAGAATTTGTGCACCGATTTGCTCTGGTGACTCCCACGCACCTGAGACTATAGTACTATTCAACGAATACTAAGTTACTAACATGCACCGTCTCTCTGGGCCTCGCAAGAATCGCAAATACGAGTCTACAATCTGGTAATATTCAAGACATGAAAAGCGTCGACAATGTCTATCCAATCATATTGCTATGCACATACCAAACACTTTCGCACCTGAGTGAACCATTAACGGTTGATATATTCGCACTTGCTGAGTGAACCATTAACGGTTGATATATTCGCACTTGCTGAGTGAACCACTAACGGTTGATACATTCGCACTTGCTGAGTGAACCATTCACGGTTGATATATTCGCACTTGCTGAGTGAACCATTAACGGTTGATATATTCGCACCTGCTGAGTGAACCATTAACGGTTGATTATACCGCCCATTAGACTTCAGAGTCCAGTTGAACCTACTTCCTCTCTTGAGAAGTTTCGCGAAGATTTTTTTAATTTTCTATCAATCGTTCACTGTTGATAGCTTAGAACCATTAGAACAAACGAAAGCAGACCGACGCCCGATAAGATGGAAGAATTAGGGCCAAACGTATAACTAAGCAAACCACTTCGGCGGAATCTAGTGACAATGAAACGACTAACCAGATGCGTGACATAAAAGGTAATAGCTCTTCAGTTTACGCCTTCTGAAACTGTAGCCTGATCCATGCCACGAGAACGCTTTTTTCCATTGAAAGAAGCAGATTTTCCCCACATTTAACAAAAAGGCACAATAAATCATGCAATACCAGAAATAAAGATGCTGAAAGCATTAACTAAGTACATTTCCAAAATAAGAAAAAAAAAAGCATTTACTAATTACCAGTGGTCTGCCACAAAACGCATTAAAAGAAGACAAAACAGGACATCATCAAACTTTAAGTAAAAAAAGAACCATAGTTTCCAACAGGCCCAAATGCAAAAACAACTCCAGACTTGAGATGAAGATGAAGGAGAAGAAAAATAAACTCAAAATAAATAAGAGGGAACAGAATTGGTTGATACCACAAACTAATAACTCGGTATCTAGAGGGATGGGTTATGGTAAGAGCTGAAACTCCTATCAGTCACAGTATCCTTAAAACACAGTACAACCTTCCTTCTCTATTAGAAATTACAGAGAAGCAAATACCCATAAACCCACAATCGGAAGAAACCGAGTTTCACTAACAGTACTACTGCTCATCCTCCCTCTTAGGTGCCTCTTTTATCTCATCAACTCCATCATCCTGAAAACAGACAAGAAAAGAGACAATCCTCAGAACATCAACTGATGCAAAACAATGTGGAAAAACAACAATTTGCCGGGACTGAGACATCAGACCTGCATATCAGAAGTCCACAAAGTGAGGTTATCGCGAAGGAGCTGCATGATCAATGTGCTATCTTTGTATGATTCCTCGCCAAGGGTATCCAGCTCAGCAATGGCTTCATCAAATGCCTACACACAGATTTACGCTTAAACACTAGCAGCCAAGAAAACAAATGGATCACGAATATTATCCTCTCTAAGTACAATTCTGTTTAAAAAACAATACCATTACGAAGATGAAAAAAAAAATATAAAGTCATTCAGAATAAATTCCCACAAGTTGGTAAGCAGATAACAAGGAAAGAATAATGAGGCATAAACTTGCAAAATATATACCTGTTTTGCAAGTGTACAGGCACGGTCAGGAGAATTCAAGATTTCATAGTAAAAGACTGAAAAGTTGAGAGCAAGTCCAAGCCGGATGGGATGAGTAGGAGCAAGCTCAGCTGTAGCAATGTCCTGCACTCATAATAGAAAATCTGAGATGAATAAACAGCACCACAACCATAAGGAGGACATGATCATGTCAAACGACAAGCCTCAACCAAAAGTATAAACTTGCAGAAAGTAACCAATTAGAGCAGATCAAACACACAACATAATTTAACCGAACCCTCATTCATCTAAAGAGAACATTCCATAAAACCTAGAAGCGAAATAACCAACTCGTATCTAATAATGTTAACAAATCAGTAATATATATTCAACCCCAAGACCTAATGGCACAAATTTGCGGAAGAAATGAGTAATATAGATTCAATCCCGAGAGAGAAAGGCACCCCTTCTCGTCAAAGTATTCTCAACTATATTCTTAACACATCGACGATGGTTGGGTAAACAGATCAAGTTATAATCAAAGACAAGGACCATATTCGGCGCCAGACAAGGAAATCGATGAAAATCCATCACAGTTTTTCCATAAGACGAAGCACGTGTAACATCCTCCAGAGAAGAACAAACACGAACCAAAGCATAAGAATGATTTTCTCCACTTAATACAAGGGAATCTTACGTCGATCTGGACATTTTTAAGCCTTACACTTATCAACAAAGCAAGCGGCACTCAAAAATCACTATAAGCCCCTTGTCGACGACCGGATCAAACATATCTGTGGCACAAAATGAGGAAGTCGAATCTAGAATCCGCCAAAATTTTCCAAGATCTCCGGCGCTACAACCCAATAAACAAGAAGGAAGAAGAACAACTAGCGTATCTGAGCCAGATCTAGATAAGTATGAAAAGACACCCACTCCAAGATCTAGATAACAGACATCAGAAAAGAAAAAAAAAAGTTAAGGACGAAGCAAAGCAGTGGCATATAAGCCATACCTGAGCAGACTTGTACGCAGCAAGCGTGCTCTCAGCGGCCTCCTTCCTATCCGCACCAGTCTTGAATTCGGCCAAATATCGGTGGTAATCGCCCTTCATCTTCAAATAAAAGACTTTGGAATCACCCGAGGCCGCCGAGGGAATAAGCCTGTTATCAAGGAGCTTCAAGATCCCGTCGCAGATCGAAGTCAGCTCGGCCTCGATCTTAGCGCGGTAGTCACGGATAGCAACGACGTGGTGCTCGTTGCCGCGGCTCTCCTCCTTCTGCTCGATGGAGGAGATGATCCTCCAGGAGGCACGCCTGGCGCCGATCACGTTCTTGTAAGCCACAGAAAGGAGATTCCTCTCCTCGACAGTGAGCTCCTCGGACTCGGCAGCGGCAGCCACTTTCTCCATAAATTCAACCATCTCCTCGTAGCGCTCGGCCTGCTCTGCGAGCTTTGCCATGTAAACGTACTCTTCCCGCTGAGAAGCCATAGCTTAGGGTTAGGGTTTCCTTTCCTCCTGGTTCAACAACTAAGGGGAAAAGGGCAAGCGAAAGAGCGAGAGACCGCGAGAGAGAGAGAGAGAGAGAGAGAGAGAAAGAGAGGAGAAGAAAAAATGAGAGAGGAAAAGGAGGAAGTGGCAACTGTCTCTGTCCTTCAGCCTTTTATCGCCCTTTCTTCAGAATTTAAATTTCGAACAAAACGGAAAAACGTGAAATGTCACCGGCACCCCTCACGGTTTTGCCGGTAAAAATCGTGAAGTTTTTTCCGTGCTAATTAATTATCGGAAAAAAACGTGAAAATTGAAATGTCTCAAAGTCTCAAGTACACACCTCCGCCTCCGCCACTAATCACCCGTACAAGCGTCGCTTTCGACAACCTGGCCAAGTGGGCGTAAGTAACTCGTTTATTGTTCAAAACCTCTAATTATACGATTCGGTTTCCTGCCTTCTGGCCTTCCGGACCTGCTGCCTTCTTCTCTCCCCGGTTCTTTCCGAATCTCCGCCATCCGCACCACTATTTTCGAACCGATCCTTTCTTTGTTGCACTTTACCGTATTAGATAGCGAACTTTTTATTTTTTGCAAATATTACTATTTGATAATTAAATCCAAAATACTTAACAATTTTATTGATTACTTAACTAAAGGCCTTCAATGTTGTAATCACCGCCATTTAAAAATTAATACGGTTCCTAAAGCAGGTTAACCGTGTATTGTCAACCATCGATCCCCAACCATCCACTAAACTCCAAAACTGCCACTGTCACGACGTTTGTTATTCGTCTTCCTATTATTCTACCTCTGTATATACAAAACTGGTACAGCAAACGAAACACGGACCCAAAAAGTTGACCGGGCAGTTGATAATCAGCCAAACCAAGTTCAGTTGAAAATACTAAGTTCAAAGGAAAATAAAGATAATTTAATTACTTGAAAAAATATCCATATCTTTTGCGGTGAAAACTACGAGGTATTAGCCTCCTTAAATAATTCACTGACTTTTTTGGACCTACTATTCATTTTAAAGAGCAATTAGGTGAAAAATAATAACATGTTAACTAGTATTATGTCTGTCCAGAGTAATACAAGGTTATTAGCCTCCTCTAAGCTAAGCTGTTAAGTGAAAAGTAGTAATTAGTTAACCAACGTAGAACGGTCATGTATCTATTAGAATTAATCTAAACTATTGATGTCTAGAATTTATCCTCTAGAAAATAGGATTTTATTAAAAAAATACTTTTTTATATTTTTAATGGCTTAGATTAACTTGTACGTTAGATAGGTGCATCCTCTAGGTACATGTCTAACATTACTCTATATGTTATCCAAGGAAAAATGGAAATTCTTATTCATAAACTGAAAACCGGGTTGGGATAATTACTCCTTTTCAGTTCCTATTTTAAATTTGTACATACAAGGGTAGAGTAGGAAAAAGATTAGAGGAAGTCAATGGTTGGGTAATTTTGGAGTTTGATCGATGGTCGATCAATCTATTTAATAACAGATCAAGTATTTATAATACTAACATTCGAGGAGCCCCATATTTTGCTTTGTTTATAAATTACGGAGCCAAAGAGAGTCTAGGACTAAAAAGTAAATTAAAACCATGTAAAGAATGAAACGTCTCGTCTGGACCCACTTTTACGAGGATGTGACGTTTTCAGTTAAACTTTTCGTTGGTTGGAAGAAAAGTGGGGCCTCCTCCCTCCCGTTCCCTCATTTCTCAGTGGCCCCGCTCTATCTGTACGGCAATGACGACCGGCTCCATGGACCCTTATCATCAAATCCCTACAAGTCATTAGCTGAAGCCTGAAATGACACCAACGTTACATGTTTATGAATTTAACTTATTAGTGACAATAAATATAATTTTATTTAAATTTTTAGCGTAACTAGTCATGGCATGGTTCATGATTTCCGAGGTTGTGAACAAGGGGGCGACCCCCTGATTCTAACCCGATCAGTTCCCATAGCATCTAATGGCTGTATAATAATATTATAGATAGTTTGTTTAATTTACATAATTGCCACCGACGGGGGACAGGAGCGCTAAGGATTCAAAGAGTTCGTCATGACTCGTGGAATTTTTAACGGGACGTAGAGAAGAGGACAAGTTCCACCGGCTACAGGAGGGAAGAATCTTCGCCGTTCGTCCAGGCATTCATCTTCGCCGTTCGTCCAGTCATTCATCTTCGCCGTTCGTCCAGATATTCATCTTCGCCGTTCGTCCAGATATTCATCTTCGCCCTTCGTCCAGATATTCATCTTCGCCGTTCTTCCAGACATTCATCTTCGCTTCGGCTTCTCTTCTCTATTGTTTCTCTTGATATTTCGGTTCTTCTCGTCTTCAAGTGGAAAACAGTGAAAGGGGGAAAACGATTAGAACTTCCCAGGAACCTTTGAAGACGGAATTAAGGCGTTTTCCGTGTTTTTTCCCCTTTCTGATGTTATTGATATCGATAGTTATGGAGTTTGCAGACTCGAGAAACCATTTACGATGGTTTTCCCTGGAATCATGCCTCCTGCATCATTTCAACCTCTATTCCCATCATTCGTGGCTTAACCAAGCGAGTTTTTTTTTTTTTTAATATTTTG
The DNA here is from genome assembly GCA_022405105.1 of Aristolochia contorta. NCBI lineage: Eukaryota > Viridiplantae > Streptophyta > Magnoliopsida > Piperales > Aristolochiaceae > Aristolochia > Aristolochia contorta. The sequence continues at coordinate 1,354,947 of CM039668.1, read as the reverse complement.
CTTTTCTTTTCTGTTTCTTAGGCAGATTTATTCTTTTATTTCTATCCTAATTATTATCACAGAGAGAGAAAACTGTAATTTGTATAATTTTCGTATTAATCTCTTAGACTTCAGGTGTATATATAGTTAAGAAGAGAATCCAAGTCACATTAGGAGACTGACTCGGAAGCTTAAAAACAAAGAAAGAAATTTTTACAAACTTTTACATAATAAGGGAGATTGCCTTCGATCATGAGACGGCTTGTCTTTTCTAAATTGAGTCCATAGAAAGGGAGTCTCCTTGTATAGAAGCTTTTAGAGACTCACGTTCTCTAACATTCCCCGCAAGGTTGGCGTCTTTTGAAAGACCCCAAGTTTGACTAAAAATCGGCCAAACTTTCCTCTAGCTAAACCTTTGGTGAAGACATCATCTACCTGATCATTGGTGGAGATGAACTTGACTTGGAACTGTCCACTGCACACCCGCTCATGAATGAAATGATAATCCAGTTCAACATTCATCACACGGCCATAAAAAATAGGATTGGCCCCAATATAAGTAGCGAACAACTTATCACACCATAATATAGGAGGGAACCCCCAAGATACAGGATACTTCGGCAGCAACTATGGCCAATGCTCTGTATTCGGCCTCAGCACTGGAGCGTGCTACAGTACCTTGCTTCTTGGACAACCAAGAGATGAGAGAATCCCCAAGATACATACAGAAACCGGTGACGGATCGTCGGTCATTGTGGCAGCCGCCCTAATCAGCATCGCAATAAACATCAATGCCAACATCCCTTGCAGGTTGAATAAGAAACCCATGTGATATAGTTCCTTTTAAATACCTCAAAATCCGCTTGACGACATATGAGTGAACATCAGTAAGAGCTTATTGAAACTGGCATGCCTGATTAACCGCATATTGTATATCCGGTCTCGTCAGCGTCAAACACTGAAGTACCCCAACTCTAGAGCGATATTCAGACGCATCATTGAGAAGAACACCAGCAAATTTTGACAATTTGGAGCCAGCAGCAACTGGGGGTAGAGAGCGATTTGACGTCAACGAGTCCAAGACGATGTAATAAATCGTTTGCATATTTGGACTGGCAAAGAAGAAAACTTGTAGCATTGTGGGTGACTTCGATGCCAAGGAAGTAATGCAAAGGACTAAGATATTTGACTGAAAACTCAGTCTAAAGGCTGCGAATAACAAAAGACAAAGCTGATGCAGAGTCTCCTGTAATAATTATGTCATCCACATATACCAGAATATATATAATACACCCAACACTATATCGATACAACAGAGAAGAATCAGCTTGGGATAACACAAATTCGAGCTCAAGAAGAAATGAAAACGATGATACCATGCACGTGGGCTCTGTTTTAAGACATATAATGATTTCTGAAGGAAGCAGACAACATTCGGTTGAGTAGGATCAATAAACCCAGGAGGTTGAGACATATAAACCGCTTCGGCAAGTTCGCCATTCAGAAAACATTGCTGACATCTAATTGTTTGATGCTCCACCCTTTTCTCACGGCTAGTGCAAGTACTACCCAAATTGTATCTGGTTTGACGACTGGGTTAAACGTCTCAAAGTAGTCCTGCCCTTCCCGCCACTAGACATGCTTTGTAGCGGTCAATATTGCCATCCGGTTTTGTTTTAATTTGAAATACCCATTTGCAACCAACAGGATGTCTCCCCTGTGGCAACGAGACAAATCTCCATGTATTGTTAGATAGTAAAGCATTAAACTCGGCTTGCATTGCCTCTCGCCATTGCGAAGATTTGACTATTTGAGAGTAATACGTCGGTTCAACAGGGGAGGAGAGTGGAACAACCGAATGACAAGTGGACACAAACATCTTTGGTTTGAGCGACCCAGTCATAGACGGAGTGGTCATGCGATGGGTTGCAAGTGGAGCACTGGGAAGAGCAATAAGAGATGGTTCAGGAGGAGGTAAAGGAGCCCGAGAAGAGACAAGGGTTTCAGGTAGGGATGTAAACGGGTAATAAACGGTACGGGTAACGGGTTTCCGTTTACCGTTTATTTTTTTGAACCCTTTACCCGTTACCGTCCGTACCTGTTTAGTTCCGTGAAATTTTATTCCGTTTATTACCCGTCGGAAAACCAGGTAATCGGGTAATAAACAGGTAATAAACGAGTAAATAATAAAAATTATAAAAAAAACTAAAAAAAAGGAAAAACTAAACGGAATAGAACACCTAAGAGAAAATAGTAGAGAAAAATAGAATACCTATGAGAAAAAAAATATAAAAGCGAAAAGAGCAAAACAAAATCCAACGGAAAAAAAAAACAAACAGAGAAGAATATAACCCAAAACCAAAAGAGAAGAGAAAGAAAATGAGACGAACAGAGGAAGAAGATAATCAAATACCTGGCGTAGCTTGCGCTAAGACTAAGAGCTTCCTCGTATGCCTGGGCGAGAGAGAACTCTTTCTGTTTGAAAACTCGTCGAAATCGTCTTCCACGAAATTCAGGGGTAAATTTAGGTCTGATTCGAATTTAGGTATAAGGGATATGGGACTTTGGTTTTTGGACAATGGATCCCGAAAAGTGAGAATGAGGAGGAGAGAAAGGCAAAGTGGGTCTTAAGGATAATAATTAAAGTCTACATAGTCTATATTGTTTAATAATATATTAGTAAGAGAATAAAATAATAAGGTTATAAGTTTGTAATAACGAGAAAGAGAAAAGGGGAAGTACGGAGGTGGGTCCATAGAATAATAACTACATAGTTTGTCTAATAGAATATTAGTAATAGAATAATATAATAGGGTTGTAATTTTGTAAGTTTGTAATTTGTAATTTGTAAGTTATATGTTATAACGAATAGTTTATTGTTTGTCACAATGTTACTTGTATTAAATTATTAATGTTATGCTATAATGGCAATAATTGTATAAAAAATTTAAGGTATAACTAAATAATATCAAAATAGACAAGAAATTAATTAGGAAAAATCTAAAATCTAAATAGCATAATTGCATGCGGAGCAATGAGTCAATGACTAGGGACTAGAGAGCGAGGGAAAACCAAATTTAAAATATTAATTAATTAGAGAAGGAAGTAACTAGTAATTAAAATTGATGATATTACTTATAACTTATTAAGAATTTAGGAAATATGACCTAATATTTTATGAAATCATCTCGTGTATTTGTTAATTACTATGTTTATCTTTATATAATTTTTATTATGAATTATAATATGTTTATTTTTGTATGACAGTTGTTTACATTTATAAAAATAATTGTCATTTGTATACAATCTGACATTTGTAAGAAAAATAAAATTTTTTTAATCTTAGATTACTAATACTACCTTATTTAGTTAATTATGAATTTACAAAATATGATCTGTCCTTTATAACTATGAGTCTATGACTATAACTCTATGACTTTATGAGACCATGAGTTAGTCAATATATATTGACTTCTAATAATTACCAAAATATATAAATATATTCAAATTCTCTCCAAACTTTTCAACTCTACAAATTTTTATAATAAGTGATAAAAAATATAAGAGGGTTATTTATATAAAAAATAAATATTTTATGATTAAACTAAGTAAATATATAAATTTACTATATTAACCTTACTTAAACGGTAAACGGGTAAAACGGGTTCGAAAGAGCTATTTCCATTTTCGTCCGTTTATTAAACGGTAGAGCGGGTAAACGGTAGAGCGGGTAAACGGTAGAGCGGTAAATGCATAATATTATTTTATTTCCGTTTTGTTCCATTTATTAATCGGGCGGACGGTAGAGCGGGTAATCGGCTCCCGTTTACATCCCTAGTTTCAGGGACACAAATGGAGCCATGGTCAATGTCGGACTGCAAAGAAGTGGAGGGGGGATTACTGACTGAGGGAGAGAGTGAATCATTTCTGGCCATGGGAGTGGACAAAATTGGAGAATGCCTGATGTGCTTTGGAAGAGGAAGCAATTTTACTGGTTTGGTAGTAGAAGACATACCTGATGGAGTTGGGAGCAAAGCTGCTCGAGTACTCTGAACGACATCTCTTGAAGTTCATGCTTTGATCGATGTATATCGACGGTGGGAACATGAAGACACCTGTAGCCCTTCTAATTAGGGTGATAGCCAAGAAAAAACACATGGAACCGACCTGTCATCCCGTTTGGGAGACGCATAAGAACGTAAAAGAGGATATCAAAGGCATCCGAAAATCCTAAAAGAAGAATAATTGGGTTTATGGCAAAAAAGAAGCTCAAACGGACTTTTAGAAGATAAAACCGGAGTGGGGAGTCTGTTTATGATATAAGTGGCATTAGAAAAAGCTGAATCCCAATGTTCTTTTGCAATAGACACTTGCGCAAGTAAGGTGATGCCCATGGAAACAATGTGACGATGCTTTCGTTCAGCAATCCCATTTTGCTGTGGAGTGCAAGGACACAAAATTCTGTGATGTATTCCACAAAACGAGAAAAGTTCCTTAAACCGAAAATTTACAAATTTGGAGCCACCATCTGATTGAAAATATTTGATCTTAGTAGAAAATAGATTTTCAACAGATGATTTGAATTTCATAATGAATAATGCTATGAGTACCGAGGCTGTACTCACACTGGGGTACAACCTCCCTCACTGTAGCAATGGGTATTAAAATATTCCCTTTGTGGGTCCCACTACTACAGTTAGGGAGGCTGTACCCCAGTGTGAGTACAACCTCGGTACTCATAGCATTACTCTTTCATAAACGCCGAATAGACTTCAGATTTTGATTTAAGTAAAAACAGCCACGTAAATCAACTAAAATGATAAATAATACATAATACTTGAAACCATTAGTCGAGACAATAGGGCATGGCCCCCACACGTCGGCAGAGATTGTATGCAAAAGAGAAGGAGACAATGAAGAAGACAATGAAAATGGCAAGGAAATAGATTTTGTCACACAACAACTAGGGCATGATGCCATTTTATTGAAATTAGAGACTTTTACATTCGAACTCCTAAGTACATTGCGTAAATCAAAACTACTCGGATAACCTAAACGGTTATGCTAGAAAGAAAAAGGGGACTTGACTGAAAGTAAAGAGGTTGGTGAAGCAACGTGATCAACGATGTAGAGACCGTTTTTATTCCGTCCCCGGAGCAGGATGCATCCCGAATTCGCTTCCTGTACATGAAATCCATTACCTGTGAAAGTAACAAAACAATTATGGTCCGAAGTAAGACGAGAAACTGATTGGATATTTTTAAGAGAAGTTGGAACACAAAGAACATTGCGAAGGTGAACTAAACTAGTCAAAGGAAGTGAACGGACAGTGGAAATAGTCAAACCTGATCCGTTTCCCAAAATTACTTGGTCTGAACCTGTGTAGGGACTATTTTCAGCAAATTGAGAGGCGTCCGAAGTAATGTGATGAGTGGCACCAGAGTTAGTATACTAGGCCGTGTCATGATTCAGGTCAATCTATGCCAAATATATTTTGAGGTGGAGGACTGGCGGTCTGGTATGAGAGATTAAATCGATTGCGACACTGAAGTGCTAGATGCCCAATCTTTTGACAAATCTGACAAGTTGGGCGAGGTGCATTGTCACGTCTGTCTTGCTGCCCTCGTCCGTGGTTACGGCGACCTCGTCCCCTGGGGGAGGAGCGACCCCAACCTCCTCTGGCAGCAACATTAGCGGACGAAGAACCGGAGATATCAAACTGATTGAACTACTGATGCATTTGAATACGATGCTCCTGGGTGAGAAGAAGATTCTGCAGCGAGTCAAAATTGTGGGGCTCATCTCTGCTTGTGACAGATTGTGCAAAAGATTCAAACTCTTGACCAAGACCCGAAACGACATAGTGGGTGATTGTCTGATCGTCTAGGTGTTGTCCTGAAGCAGAGAGATCATCAATAATTTTCTTAATATTGTCGAGATAAGCAGACATTGAAAGAGCCTTTGCGAAGAGTCTGTAAATGAAATCGCAGATGATTAAGACGAGACAACGAGGTAGATGCATAGACTGTCTTCAGCTTGTGCCACATAGCTGAAGCAGTTGTCAGGCCGAGAGTGTGGCCGAGAGCGGCTTCTGAAAATGTGGCGACGATCCAGCATTGTATCGTCTGATCAAGGAGGTACCACTGAGGGTACTGTGGTGGTGGCGTGACTGAGCCATCGACCAGGCCCATGACTTGCTGACTGTTCAAGACCAGAAGCATCTGCTGGCGCCAGAGCAATTAATTCTTGCGATTAGGCTTGATGGACACATAATGCGATAAGTTGGAGAGGGTGATGTTGAACTGGCCATTGACAGAGCCGAGATCAAAAGACAGGCCATAGGGAGGTGGGACCATAGAGGGTTTGTTATAGAAGATGGAAGGAGTCGCAGAGGAAGAGTTGGATTGGGCGGCGGCCATTGGAGAAGCTCGGCAAGGAAGAAATTACGAAGGAAGTCGTCCGGAGAAGAGGAAGACGTCGGCCGAGGGTTGGCCTGATACCATGTAATTTGTGTAATTTTCGTATTGATCTCTTAGCCTTCACGTGTATATACAGTTACAGGAAGAAGAGAGTCCAAGTCACATTAGGAGACTGACTCGAAAACTTAATAATTAAGAAAGAAATCTTTACAGAATTTTACATAATAAGGGAGATTGCCTTGGATCATGAGACGGCTTGCTTTTTCTGAATTGAGTCCATAAAAGTTAAGTCTCCTTAATTGTGTCGTTCTCTAACAAAAGCTCTGATTAAACCTTCCTGCCTCATGCATCATTTTCTTTGCAAATTACTTGTTCCAGTAACTGAAAATTATAAGTGGGACATGTATTGCTTGTAAACCTCTGAAACATTTTATTACCCCTTCGTTATGTTTTCAAGGCCAAAGGTAAGAAAGCGAAGTTTATGCCATTGTATTGCCGAAACACACCACTGAACGTAGTCTATGATTTGTTGGAGTAAGCCGTGAACATGCTGATACCTTGTTCCACTGGTGATCTGCTAAATGGTGCCACCCTCTTGTCTCTTCCATTGTAGTGAAGATTTGACACTGATGACAAAAAAAAAAAAAAACAGTGAAAGTGTAGTGCATCACTTGTGAGTGCTCCGGCTACCCTATTAAAGTTCAATTTTGCAATACCAATTGCTTGTAGTCAAATATGAACTTCACATGTTTGTATTTCCTATGTAACTTAAGCTTAATATCATAGTTTCAAGAAGGGTAAGGCTAAATTTCATTTCGTAGCATTTGACTCAAGGACTTTATTCAGTGTTTTTTAAATTTTTTAGCTTTGTATCAACTTCTAGATGTGCATGCCAAGGAGAGCGATTGCTGTGTTTATTTCTCCTTGAACAGCTTGGAGTAAGAAAGGAAAACCAGAGTATAATTTGGAGTTATTGAGAAAATGTGTGACAGTGTATTTTGGGGAAAAAAAAACTAGATAGAAAACGTTCATTTTAGACGTTGCAGAGTGACAAGGTTAATACAAAAAAAAAAAAAAAAAAAGACTTGTTTATCACCTGAAGTTGATTGTCCTAATTGGAGGGTCAAAGAAGATGTACCTGAAATAATGTTGAGTGGCGTATAGACTTTTTTGTGGAGTCTGTTATATGTCAACGAGGGTGGAGTCATTTGGGGCTTGTAAAATTATGTGTACTCTAAGGGAGAGAAGAAAATTTATTGCGACTATGAGAATGGATGTATGGGTCCAGCTCGTCAGTTCCCCGAGTTCAATTTTAATCACGTGTAAGAAGTACGGGGAGACATCATTCTAGGCCCACCCGCGAGAAATATCTTCGTTGAGATAACATAAGAAGATCTTCTGCAAAAAATCTAAGTTTCTGGGGCCCCACATCTTTAACGTGCCAGATGAGGCTTGCGTGGCTTCAAATCCGACGCGGGAAATCAGACGATAACAGTGTCTCGCCACGTGGACCACGTGTCTCAATGTCCCGTCGCTCCGATGTCCGGTGTATACATACCTTGCGCGGTGTCTCAAACTATCCATTTCTCGAACTCGGACTTCACTCCTAAAAGGGGACGAGCCAGAGTGTTGCACGTAGCGTACTCAACCCTTCTTTTCTTCTCCTGATCCTCGCAGTTAAAGAACACGCAAAAACGAAGAAGAGAATCGAATGGCTTACATTGTTGAGATGCTTCGGAACGACAAGCAGGAAGACACAAACGAAAGGACGGATTTCCTCGTAACGGAGGATCCAACGGCGGCCCTTTCCGTCCCCTCCCACGCGTTTCTTCGGGCGGCCCTCGCGCTCAAGGATCAGGTACTACACTTGACTCATTTTTCCCATTCTGTCGAGCTCCATCTCGGTTTGGATTAGTAGCACCGAGTGAGGACGGTTCGTGCTGTGATTCAACCTGCAGATTGTCGAAGCTACATGGAAGCCGGAGCTCCGGCAGGTCGTCGACCCTACGTTTTGCACCGGACTTCTGGGAACGGCTTTTATCTGCCTGAAATCGTACCAGGCGACCTCCGACCGCCGGGACTTGCAACTGTGCGCCGATATCATTGACGCGTGTGCGGTGGCTGCACGTACCTACAAGAGGTATATTCTCTTGCTTTCTCTTTCTCTATCTTTTTCATGGTAGAGGTATCTTGCGGTACAATTGATAGTGGGGAAAGAGGATCAACGGTCGAGATTTTTGGGGTCCCGTTTCTTTAAGTTTTTTTTTTTTTTTTAAAAAAAAATTTTAGCAGGGAAGTGACGTTCTTGTCGGGGCGAGCCGGAGTATACGCGCTTGGTGCGGTTGTCGCTCATTACAGGGGCGACAATGAACGCCGTCAGCTTTTCCTGGACCACTTTGTGGAGGTACGTACTTCGGCACCTGCCGATCATTAATTCCGCTGATATTTTGTGGAAAAAAAAAAAGAAAAGATTCCCCAATTGCGAATTACCCATTCCGTATTGGGATTTTTTATGCTCGAAATGATTCTCCGTCTCCAAAAGGGGGAATCTGGAGCAGCACTGCAGCACATCTTTCAATGGTGGGAGATGCTCTGTGTCCGCCATTAACGTTTTTTTGCTCTGCCTTTCTCTTTCTATTCATTGTGTTAGGCTCAACGATTAATTGGTGGGTAACTAGCTAACTTTAATTTGGTCGTGTTAGGTTGCGGAAGAGCGAGCACTTCCGGTAGGCCCAGATGAAGGTGGATTCGGCATGTCGTACGAGGTCCTCCACGGGCGAGCCGGTTACCTCTGGGCCGCTCTGTTCATCAACACCCACCTGGGTCAAGACACGGTCCACCGATCACTGGTAATGCCGGTGGTGGAAGCGGTGCTGGCCGGCGGCCGAGTCGGGGCCTCCGATAACCCCCTCTGCCCGCTGATGTACCGGTGGCACGGGACGCGCTACTGGGGTGCGGGTCATGGCCTCGCGGGAATACTTCACGTCCTCCTCCATTTCCCTCTCTCCCAAGACGACATGGAGGACGTTAAGGGGACTTTGAGGTACATGGTCAGGAACAGGTTTCCCCACAGCGGGAATTACCCTTCCAGTGAAGGGAATCGGAGGGATAAGCTGGTACAGTGGTCGCACGGTGCGACTGGTGTCGCCATTGCCCTCTGCAAAGCTGCTGATCAGGTTTGTCGTCCCTCTCCTTGACAATAATTTCGTCCGGACTCACATCCGAGCTTTTAATTTTTCCGCTCTTTGTTTCTCCTCCTCTGATATATTGGTATCGGTAGCGAGTCGTTTTCTTTAAATGCCCCAAATGTGGGGAACTGAAGAACGGTAAATCGCCGTTGATATTAAAAAAAAAACCCATTTGGTCATTTTTTTGCCAAAAGAACAGAAGCGGCGATAAGGTTCTCTGGTTTATTCCTTGTCGGCTACTTGCTGCTAAGCTATGCTAGCTAGAAGACAAACAGCTAGTTTAGGACGGGCTTGCTTGGATTTCGCCCAGTAAAATGGTCAGAATTCTCTTCTACGGGTGGCTTTATCCTCTATTGTCTGTCTTCTTTTACAGGTGTTCCCCAACGACAGAGATTTCCGCGATGCGGCCATTGAAGCAGGGGAGGTGGTGTGGAAGCGAGGGTTGGTCAGCAAAGTGGGTCTAGCGGACGGAGCGAGCGGGAACGCTTACGCGTTGCTTTCGCTCTACAGGTTAACGAAAGAGGATGTGTACAAGGAACGGGCGGAGGCGTTCGCGGGTTTTTTGTACTACAATGCCGCGAAAATGGTGGAGGCAGACCGCCTGAATGGCCGCGACTACCAGGCTTACTCGCTCTTCCACGGCCTCGCGGGGACTGCGTCCTTGTGGTTCGACGTCGCGTCGCCGGAGAAATCCAGGTTCCCGGGCTTCGAATTGTGAGATTTTAACGGATCTTCACATAAAAAAATAAAATAAAATAAAAAACTAAATTAAAATACAGTGTCACCATGAATTGGAGCTTATTAGGATCAGTAGGTTTTGTACCGTTAATATCCTACTAGGAATTCAAGTCCGGTTTTACTCAATTCATATGAACCCCCTTTTAATGATATATCAAAGGCAACCCACTTTTAGTTCATAAGAAGGCAAACGTACAAGCAAACGACACCATTTGATATGTTAAATATGTATATATAAAAAAGTCTTTTTGAGGGAAAACAAAAAAAGTTATTTCAAGGCATTTAATGGCATGAATGGACCAAGGGCCATCATCGTACCACTACTCGACGTGGAAAACGACGGCACGTGGAAACGAGGGAAATCGCTGTGGAAAGGTAAACGGATGAGGAATGGACGACACACAGCCCAAGCCCAATCTTCAAGAAGGAGGGCCCCTCCTTGTTTTCCACCGCCCACGCCGCCTCTCACGCCAAATGGAGAAAGCCAAATTAGAATCTTTCCTCCGACCCGTTTGCCGGAAATTGGAGTTGCAGTTCGCAACGTGTCGTTCTTTCGAGGATCTGACAATCGGCCTCGCTTTCGCTCTTCTTAAATACAATGATGTTTTGGTCGTAAAACGAAAATAACGTGACACAATGTTGCACCTTTTATTTCGCAGGGAAGCTAAGCTGGTTGTCTTCGCTATTTGGAACTCTTGTTTTTCTTAATAATATTTTAAGCAACGTATCAATTAATTAGAAGTACTCTTATCAGCACTATATTAGTACAAGTCTATAAGTTATAGATTTTTATTTTTGTTTTTGTTTTTTCAATTATATATTATAATAATTTGGGTTGAAACTTGAAACCCCTGTGCTGCCGAAGAGGCAAAGCCCATCCCGGGAAGAGAAGCCCAAACTGTCAGACTTCAAGAGCCACTTCACGCCACCCGATTCAGTGCGCTGAACCGGGTCCCGTGTCCCACGGGCCACAGCAATAAGACAGCGTGACACTTACACGCAGTCGACACCACTGTCCTCCACGTAAATTCCTTCTCCGTCGTTGCCTTCTCCAAAAAGAAAGATTTCTTCGCGCGATGCTTTTTTTTTTTCGCTGCACAATTTGGCGCCTCCACCCGCTCAAATAGCGCCACGTGTCCGCCCGTTCTCGTTCCCTAGGTGAATTACCGCCGTGATGTCACTCGGCGCTTCTCCTTATGCATCCAGCTACGTTGTACCTCCCTCCGTCTTCCTGTGTAGCTTTCCGAGCTGTCATTTCTGCGATTTCGGTCTCGTTTTCTTTTGTCTTGGTACGCCATGGAAGATAGAAGGTAGAAGCGAGTGAAGGGGTTGTACTTATACAAGGCGGGTAGACTACGTAGACTTGCTTTGTGAGGCGGGTTGGAAGCTTGGAGACCTGGAAAGGGGGAGGAGGAGCAGAGGGGGAGAGAGATGGAGCGTTACGAAAATTTGAAAGATATTGGGTCGGGAAATTTCGGGGTTGCAAAGCTTGTTAGAGATAAATGGACTAATGGGCTTTTAGCTGTGAAGTACATAGAGAGAGGACAAAAGGTTGGAGAAGCTCTGTTCCGCTTCTTTCTTTGTTGTTCTCTGGATTAGTTTTTCTTCGAGCTTTGCTTCGGCTTATCGCTTCGTTGCTCTGGGTTTTGCTGTTTTGGATTTTCTACTGTTTGAGCTTGTTTCTGTTAGTTGTCTCGGGTAGTGAAGGCGTGTTTTTCTTGAGACAGATAGATGAGCATGTGCAGAGGGAGATTATGAATCATCGCTCGTTGAAACATCCCAATATAATCAGATTCAAAGAGGTAAGGCTTGTTTAGCATTGTTGCGTGTTGTTTCCAATTGTAGCTCTCTCTCTCTCTCTGTCTCTCTGTTATATCAAATGAATTCATCTTGGAGGAGCCGAAAGAGGTAGTTGTTCTTTTATAAAATATTGCACTGGAATCGTTATGATTCATTATGGAATCCATTTCGAGGATCAGCCGCTCTCTGTTTTGAAAAGAGTAGCGGGTCCTTCAGCATATATCTGTCTTCCTTTCTATTCTACTCTTTCCCCCTTCCATTGATACAATAGGATCCATTCTGCTTAGTGCCATAACCTGTAAGCAGAGCTTCCTGATAGGACCCGTTTTCCATATTTTGCAGTGGAAGGCGTACCTGTAATACGCATTGAATTGAGACGTTATATGTGAGGAGAGTTGATTTTCTGCGATCTTTCACAGTTGATCTTATAGGAGGCTTCAATTGGGTTATCCGTATTAGAAAAATCTATCAACGGGACAGTAGAAAAGCTGAAGAAAAATTCTCATTCCTCTTTGAAAGAAGGATCAAATGCCTTTGAGTACCAATATCTCCATAGATATATAATTGTTAAATATATGAAAATCAGTTTCGATACTGTAGTTCCTATTTTGGAGATGGAGCACGAACTGAAATACACGTCTTTCTTAGAGTGTCTTATCCATTGTAGTCTGTTTTGTAATATATCCTTTAACACGGTTGCCCTTGATTAGCTTTTCTCATAATTATAATGTGGCTTTTACCTCCCAGGTTGTGTTAACTCCAACCCATTTGGCCATCGTCATGGAGTATGCAGCAGGGGGTGAGCTTTTTGAAAGAATATGTAATGCTGGGCGATTCAGCGAGGATGAGGTACAAAAATTTCGTGATTCTGGATTAATTTATAGTATTTAGCTATACTTCTTTCTTTGATCAAATTCATACCCAAGAAACACCTAAACAGTTTTACTTTCAATATAAAAACAGGCAAGGTTTTTCTTCCAACAACTAATATCAGGAGTCAGCTATTGTCACTCCATGGTACAGGTTTCTTTCACTCAGTTGAACTCTGAATGAGGATGAGATCTGCAATCCGCTGGTATTTTGTTCTAACTTTGACCTTTGCCCCAGCAAATCTGCCATCGGGACCTGAAGCTTGAAAATACACTCTTGGATGGAAGCCCAGCTCCCCGTCTCAAAATTTGTGATTTTGGTTATTCTAAGGTAATTGCTACACTTGTATACTCTTTCAATGAATCATTCAATTATTGAATAAGCTGGCTTTCATAGTCTTCAGTGTTGCATTCGCAACCCAAGTCTACTGTGGGGACACCAGCTTATATAGCTCCTGAGGTCTTATCTCGCAAGGAGTATGATGGAAAGGTGATATTCGTATTCTCTACAATGTAATTGAGATGTAACTTGAAAGGGTTGAGCTATTAATACTTCTTATAATGTAGATTGCAGATGTTTGGTCTTGTGGAGTTACCTTGTATGTGATGCTTGTCGGGGCTTATCCTTTTGAAGACCCAGAAGATCCACGTAACTTCAGAAAGACTATTGGTGTAAGCATATGATTTCTTTTTTTTTTTATTATTTTTCTTTGTTTTCTGAACTAAGGTGCGAGTTTGTGTTTAAACCACGTTAGTACTTCATGAACTAGATACTGATAATAATCGTGCGATCTTTCACAGAGAATACTTAGTGTGCAGTATTCGATACCAGACTATGTGAGAGTTTCAATGGACTGCAAACATCTTTTATCACGAATATTTGTGGCTAACCCAGAGAAGGTAAAAGGTTGTCATGTGCGAAGTTTAGGTTTTTATATATATTATTTGGAAGACTCTGGATTCCTTTTGTTTGTTCTCCCTGTTTTAGTAAACATCTTACTCTTTGGGCTCATAGTGGCCAATGAGCCACATGGGTCTACAAACAACATGTCCACAGTCACCTAACATAGTAGCAGAGGTAGGCTTATTGGCTTCCCTTTTTGGCCATGGTTTCCAGTTACTAAATTATGGAGCCTTTAGTGATGATCACTTTGCATCTTGTTTTACTTTGGTGAGGATGCTCCAGATAAACTCCATATTCCTGTTCCCATATGAACATTTTGAACTTCAGATTATCTCTTTGATTTTTCATGCAGAGGATAACAATTCCAGAAATAAAAACACACCCCTGGTTCTTGAAAAACTTGCCATTGGAATTCATGGAAGATAATGACTGGAGCTTGGAAGACAATGCTGCAGACTTTCCTTCACAGAGAATCGAAGAAATAACAGCTATAATACAAGAGGCTCGAAAACCGTCTGAAGTTCCTAAAATTGTTGGTGGGATAGGGGGAAGTGTGGACTTAGATGACATGGATGCTGATGCAGATTGTGATGACATAGATATGAGTGGGGACTTTGTATGTGCTCTATAATAGTGAGCTATGACCGAACTCAAAACTGCAATCTATCTAGAGCAAGCAAAATTGTGCTTTATTCTGGTGTTGGATGAATTTGTTCATATTAATAAAGAAATTTAGTATTTATATGCCTTCAAAGTTATTCCTAGAAGCCATCTTGTACAGTTCTGCTGCTCATTTCCTCCTAGATGTTTTTTTCTGTGGCGAGTTGTTGTTCAATTATTGGCTCTTGTATTTAAGAAAGACTTAAAGAGTTAGTTTTTCTGTTACATGTTTAAGTGGGAGTTGTTGTCTTTGGGAATCAGCATCAGTCAAGATCTTGGATTTGTGCTGGCCCAGTCATTATATGGCGCTCTTGTTACTTAAATGGTACCCTGGATGTGAGCGCATTGTCCAAATACTACAATATGTTTCCATTCCAAACCTGAAAACAGATTAATGTTTAGTACTGGATTTTTTAACATGGGAAAGAGACCTTTCCGTTAGTTGTCTCCAGATGTACTTTTCACTCGTATTTAAAAAAGCGGGGTCTTGATGTCTGCTCATTATTATCATACGAAATTTGTAGTTTAATGCTTTATTTGACTTCTGGGTCTTGCCAAAAAAGATTTATTTTCCGTTCTTGATGTTGATCCAAGCTCTTGCTTATCTTACATGGCACAGGTAAGAGATTTTTATTTTCATTTTATTTAGTTCTTCAGGGGGTGGCTACCGGCTAGAAATATGGGCCATCAACCAAGATTTCCTGAAGGACCGTTTTACTTTGGGGTTTTTGTTGTTTCTTGTACCTGAAAACTTTTGCATTATGAAGGCTTCCCAGCCTTTATTGAGGTTGCTTAGAAGTCCAGATACGCGCATACTTGTTGGATTTTGAAAATTTGATTTGGCACTCAACCTCCCGAGCCATTATCTTTCCTATTTTGTGACTTCCGTATCTTTTCTGGCCTCTCCTTGTTTCTCTTTTAAAAGAAGCAAATATTCCTGTTTGGACCAATATTTTGAAAATCAGACTGGCTATCGAACCAGGAGTAAGTCCGGTTTCGGTGAAACCTGGCTAGACCGGGTTGGGCCAATGGTTCGATCGGTTATATTATAGAACTTTACTATCTTTTAAATTATTATACAAAATAAATCACAAAAATCTCCGTTGGTCAGCTGCTTGTTGGTCGGACGGCCAGTCCTGTCCATTTTTTAAAACACTAGTTTGGACCAACAGCTTGGGACCAAAATAAGATTGAAAAATGTTATTGGCACTCAACTTTGCACGCATCTTGTGCACTTCTCCATCAGTGTAGTGGTGGGACCCATACTAGGAATATTTTAATGTCTCACCACTATTGGGAAGTGCACAAAGTGCATGGCCAGTAAAGTGTATATAGCATTACTCTATAAGATATTCTCACCTGCCATTGAGGGGGAAGTGCACAAAGTGCATGCGCCCATCAAAGTGTATATACTCTATAAGATATTCTCACGAGCCATGGAGGTAATGCAAAGCTAATCTCTATCCCAATGTGTTTAAACCCGATAATACTATGGTTAAATCTTAATTTGACTTTGTACTAGAAAGTGATTGCATTCATTATTTTTAGATGAGTAATGCTAGAAGCACTTAGCGGACGTAAATATTAATCTAAGACTTTAAAAATATAAAAAAATATTTTTTTTTATAAAATTCTAGTTTCTAGAGGATAAACCCTAGCCATCCATGGTTTAGATTAACAAGTGTGTGGGATAAGTACATGGGCTAAGTGTAACTAGCATTATTTTTTTTGGACAGACAAAGGTGATATATTTTGTTGATTAGAAGATCCCGTGCGAATTCTAGAGGTAAGTGATCTGGAATCCTAGTTTGGCCCTCCATTTTGGTATTTAAGTTTCCATTATGTTTCCCTTGCCTAGGTGCATGGATCAGATCCGATTGAACCATTGAGGAGGCAAACAAAGAGAATGAGGGTGTAATTTAGTAAAATTTTGTTTAGGACAAGGCATGCTTGATGTTTGAGAATAAAGGGACGAGGCAACATATAAACAGTGTTTTAAAAATCAAACTGACTCAGTCTGTTCGACCTAGTTTAACTCAATCCGGAGCTTTAGACAGTTTGGTTAGTTTAATACCCAATAAAGAGGTAAAAAGAGGGTGCAATTTAGCAAAATTTTGTTTAGGAGAAGGCATGCTTGATGTTTGAGAATAAAGTGACGACACAGACTTATAAGTTATAAATTTATAATAAACTTTATATGATTTTTTAAGTTTTTCTATTTGTGTAAATATTATTTACTATAATTATATGATTTGAAATTTTAAAAATTTATTTTTCATAAACTTTATTTATTTATTTTAAAAAATGTGTTTAATTTATTTTATTATTAATCAATTTTAGGGGGCTCAACTTTGAGGGTCACTATAATAAAAAGAGTAATGCTAGCTGCACGATACCTATCTAATGTAGTCACCTGCTAGCCAGTCGAAAAACATAAAAAAATAAAAAAATATTTAAAGAGAAAATTTTAATTTACTATATTCTGTAAAGAGTAATACTAGCTGCACCTACAACGCAGTAACTATTCGATGTACCACTCAATTAGAATTACTTAAGAAGATCAAATATTTATTATAAAATTCTAAAGGATAAAAAATAAAAACCTACACAATTGTATTTCTAATTGGTTGGAATGATAGATAGGTAGCATAGGTGCAACTAGCATTTCCTATTAGGGTTGCACCTATGTGCAATACCTATGTGATGTACCAACCAATTAGAAACACAACTACAATGTACCAGCTAATCTAAAATCTTTAAAAATAAAAATAAAATTTTTATGAAAACATATATTATAAAGTATAAACCCTAAGCAACTGTATTTCTGCTAGTATTTTTTTAAAAAATTTAAGATTTTAAAAAATTGGTTCGATAAAGGTGGGCGTCTCATGTGCTTCTTACAGTATCTAGAACGTGGCGCCAACGTGCTGCAAAAACGGGCAAATGTGTTCTTGGTCCGTCATTTGCTAAAAATTTGAATAATCGGCGCATCGGTCTCTGCTCACGAGACTTCGTCTTCCTCCTCTCCTCTTCCTTCCTTCATGCCGATTACCAGGGATCCACCTGTCTGGAGAATCGTAAATTTCTCAGCTGGCTCCACGTTCCACCTCCTTGCCACTCCTCCTCGTATTATATTTGGCTTGCCGAAGGCTGATTCGTGTTGTACCTTCTTTCGCTTCCATTCTTGCTGGTGTGTTTTGCTTCGATTCTCCTTCTTCGCCTACGGTGCGTTTTCCTAAATTTTCGCTGATGCCTCTTTGCTGGGTTGCTTTTTGGTGTGTTGTTGGTGATTCTGTAATGACGCATTTTTTTGTTGCTATTTTTATTCAAATTCATGTTAGAATGTAGGATGAAATTGTTGATTGGTGATTTTGGGGATTATAATTTCTCGTCTCTCGTTGATGAATTTCTGGGATTGCGGCCTTGTCATGTTATTTTTCAGTTGTGTAATGCATTGGGAGCTTGTTCTGTTTGCTGATTACAAAGAGCAGCATATCCGGGATGTTGCAGCTTCCCGGAATTTTTAATGTACCGGTAAATTACAATTTACTGGATGATATGAACTGAACTTGACCCTATGCAATCTCTATTATTTTTTCATTGCCTATAAATAGAAGTACCAGTGAATATTTCAACTCGATATGGCAATCGGCAACGTCTCCCGTTTCTTTCCCCCTCATAGCGCCAAAACTTCCTCCGCCGGACACATTTGGAAAAGGTTTGGTTCAGAGAACTGAGGTCCCCTCTTATGTTCACTCATTCATCTACTCAAGCACAATTCTTTGCTGGTTGTATTGCTGATAGTTCACTGGCATCGCCACAACGAAAGGGCGAGTATTTTCATTGGAGGACAATGAGCTACCAAAACTCAAATGCCCTCTAACACTGCTGTTGCCCAATTGGTTGACAAGCCCGTGTTTCTCTCTTCCACCCGTGTGCATGTTATTTTTTATTTATTATTTTAAAACTCTCATCAAGCACTGGATCTGTCTTTGAACACTTACCAGCTTGAAATCCTCAAAATGCGGATTCTCTTGGTCTAAGTTGAAGTTGAGTTTTGGGTTGATGGCAATTCTCTAGAATACTTTTGTTTCTTCAAGATGTTATTCTCTGTTCCATATGAACTGCTGCCAGTGATGTATTTTCTCCTCATTTTGGAAAGTCAGGTTTCGTTACTGATAGTCCAGAGTAAGCAGGTGTTAAGAGAAGTCATGATGACATGTTATTGAATGATCATACTAATACCTATCTAGAGCACAGAAACAGAATTGGAGACAAGGACACATAATGTGTTTTTTGCAGTTCGTCACTTGAACCTAAGTCTACGGGGCTTCGGCCCAGTGTAATGATCAATCCACTAAAATGTGAAGTCCACAACAATGGTCTTACATGATAGAGTGCTACACCTCTTCACTGCCCAGGTGTTACCTCACCCGTTTGTGGAACTCCTTAAAAAACACTTCTGGAAGATCTCCTGCTTCACTTTGGACCGCAGCTTGTGGGTCACCACCACATCAAAGGCTCCCCCTTGGTTCGAGTTACCAAGGCTCCCCCTTGGTTCGAGTTACCAAGGCTCCCCCTTGGTTCGAGTTACCAAGGCTCCCCCTTGGTCCGAGTTACCAAGGCTCCCCCTTGGATCGAGTTACCAAGGCTCCCCCTTGGTTCGAGTTACCAAGGCTCCCCCTTGGATCGAGTTACCAAGGCTCCCCCTTGGTTCGAGTTACCAAGGCTCCCCCTTGGTTCGAGTTACCAAGGCTCCTCCTTGGTCAGTGTGTTCCTCCCAAAAGCTAGGGCATTCATGTCAATTGCTGAGAATCTCTTCTCAGTGGTTGCATCTCTTGTAGTGCCCCTTGTGGATGAATAGATGCATGATCTTTAGTACAACAAACAATGGGTATTATATGGGCAGGCCTTAGCATCCCACCATCTTTTTTACACATAATAGGATTAAGCTTGAGAATTGCTTAAACTTTAATCGTTCAACACATAGCTTGCTATGCCTTCTCGTTCCCTCATACTTACTATATAGAACCTTTGTGCCTGCGACTTGTTTCCTTCCACATGTCCTTCCATAATTGATCCTCTTCTAGCTGTCACGTTGTTTCCTTGAATCCCAAATCTTTCCAGATTTTAATGAGATTTGGTTTTGGTAGATTAAAAGTAACTGATCATTTAGAATCCTTCATATTCATGGTATCCTTAACCACGAGTTAAGCTTCTATTGTGCTCTTAGTAGCAAACTTGTCAAAAATTGCCAAATGCGGTGTTACTTTCAACTGGGGTAATTGTAGTGTCACTAACACTATGTTTCAACAATTGCTTTACGCAGTTATCTTGATTTCCGAAAAAAATTTCTGTTCATTATTATTGTCCACAACCTGGCACATCTTTTGCCATAGTGACAACAGAGCAAAACTAGGGACTGAAAAAACTAGTATATGATTTTCCATGTTTTCCAGCAGGTGCAGTACTAGTCAATCTTATCCCTGTTTTAGTCATTTTCCCATTTTCTAAGGCTTTACTTCAGTTTTGTGCTTTGCAAGAAAAGGTTTCAGATTCAGGTAGGAACACTAACCTTGTATTCATTTGTTGACACAATTCTTGAATGAGTATCATTTCTTTCATATACAATGACATTTGAGGTGTTAATGCTGAGTGTTTTTCCCATTTTCCATCCCTGTAAAATTTTATAATTCTTGGACTGGATCCTACATTATTTTTTGCTCTGGCTGTCTATTTATATTTTTTATCATCTGTTGCATGTTTTTAAATGTTATTGTTCAAAGATCCTTCTGCCTCATGCAACCAGATACTTGTTACTATCACTTGATGGCTTCCAATTATATGGTTATTTTGATATTTCTAGACATGTCCACCAACGATGAAACCTCACATGAGGAGGGGATGCATCCTCTTCCACGCCTGAATGAAAGAATCCTGTCATCTTTGTCAAGGAGATCTGTAGCTGCACATCCATGGCATGATCTTGAGATAGGTATCATGCGATGACAATTGCAGGTTTTTGTTTTAATACACGTTGGCAAGGGTACATTACTAACTTTCTTCATGAACTCGTGTACAGGACCTGGAGCTCCCATAGTGGTCAATGCTGTAAGTTTTTGCTTCTCATTTTTCATCTATGCTCAGAGAAGGTGGGCCAGGGTGGGAAGGAAGCAATTTTTATTATTTCAGAATAACTCTCTTATACTAGTTCTCACTTATTTCTTTTCCAATTAGTGAAGTTCATATATTGTGGCCCTCAAGACGAAGGATTAACTCACAAGTCACCAATTTTGGCATACTAAGCGTTCATCTTCTCATAAATAGCCTCTACCTTGTTGGCTATTTTTGTGGTCATCATATGAGTTCTGGTGTCAACCTTTTTGCTCCACTTCTTGAGCTTATACACTTACTTTTGGCAGTACACCTAAACTAAGACTGTTACCCTTCAACTGAAGCACCAAATAATTTAATGCACAAAACAAAAACTAACTAAATTTAATGAATATGATAAAGTTTATATGGTCTTATGATACCTTTTAACTGTTTGTTCCTCTGGAGCAGGTTGTGGAGATTACAAAAGGAAGCAAGGTCAAGTATGAACTAGACAAGAAAACTGGTCTGATTAAGGTAAACATGTATGGCCATTTTTAACACATGCGTGCAATTATATTGTGAAGACAACGTTTCTAGAGCTATAAGTGACAAATGTAACCATACTTCCACCAGCTTTTCTCTTGAATTTAAAGACGTCGAGTGACTTCAGTCTAGTTTCTCTTGGACTTAATGTTCTAAAACCTTTCCTTCTATAATGCTACAAATTCTGAAACTCGCATTCAGGTGGACCGTGTGTTATATTCATCTGTCGTTTATCCTCACAACTATGGCTTCATTCCACGCACATTGTGTGAAGACAGTGATCCCCTTGATGTGTTGATTCTCATGCAGGTACTTCAAATGTACCATATCCAATTATCCACTTGGTTTAGGTATTTTATCCTTGCATTATGCATAACATTGAAAAAGTATGGCAACACTTATTGTGCTCACAAATTTCACTGAATACAGATACTACTGATATGCTGACACAGACAATTAGAGGCATTATTTAATTCTTTAAATATGTAATGCAGGAACCTGTCCTTCCAGGCTGCTTTCTCCGAGTGAGGGCTATAGGACTCATGCCCATGATTGATCAGGTAAATTTTCCTTTAGTCTAAACTCAACCTATTGTACCACTTTGACTTGAGAAGGAAGTTTGATTGATTAATTTGGTGCATCTAGGGTGAGAAAGATGACAAGATCATTGCAGTGTGCGCTGATGATCCAGAATACCGTCACTACAATGATATATCAGAGCTCCCACCTCATCGTCTGACAGAAATACGACGCTTCTTTGAAGATTGTATCCTTCGCTAGTTGCATCTACTATTTTTATAGACTAACATCTCACTTATGATAGTATGGCTTTGAACCTGCCCACATAACCATATTTGTGGGGTTCCTTGACAAAAAAAAAAGACAAAAAGAATGAGAACAAGGAGGTTGCAGTGAATGAGTTTCTACCACCCGACGTAGCCCATAAAGCTATACAGTACTCCATGTAAGTTCATCTCTGCCATTACAAAATGGCTTCAATGATAGCTTAGTTTGTCTGCCATGCTCATATTAGAGGTTTGTGTACATCTCCCAGAAACTAATGTAGTTTAGCCGCTCAGATTACATTGCATCATAGCTTATTATGCTTTTTAAACAAGTTTTGGAGCCTGGAGATGCCAGCCAGGTATGCATGGATAAAGCATGTGGAATGTTGAACCAGAAGCCAAGAGGCATGTTTGCCTTGCAGAACTCTGAGCAAGCTAATCTATTAGTTTTGTGTTGCTGTTGAGATGAACCATGTGGCCTAAAAAGCAAGACTTGCGTAACATAAAAAAAATAAAAAAATAATTCGTGAAGAGCCCAACAACCCCCTCGCCAGTACTTCATCTACCTTGAATTGTCAGATCTTACAGATAATCATTAAAAAAAAGCTTCCTATAGTTTCATGAATATGGGTTTTTGCAGGGATTTATATGCGCAGTACGTTCTGCAGACGCTAAGGAGATAGATGGGCGGCCTCCAAGTTTTTCTTTTAGTAAATATTTCTGCAACAAAGAGAGAGCATTGAAGCGTGTCGTAAGCTGGAGAGTTATTGTTTATTGTGATCGGTGTGTGAAGGGATAATAAGACTGCTCGAAATAAAGGGATGGGATTTTCAAACCCATGCTCTTTAACCCATTGTACTTTTTTCCGTCAATAAATGTTTTGCATCCCATTATTGATCCGTGAAAACATGAAAGGGGGAGGAAATTTTGGCGCCCATGCTAATCAGCAGTAACACTTGCACATAAACAAATAAAACTTTGGCATCTTCAGCCTTGGCTAAACACATTTGTTCATCAAGATTTCGTTGTTAATCTACATTCTGTACAATTATTATTTCTCCCAACAAATGACGCGCAAAAATTGTGCCAAGTGTCCTTCAACCTCATGGATAGATCCGGTGCAAGTATGCCGTGTATTAATTTTAATCAGTGGAATCTTAAACTTAGAGCACCTGCATATCGTATTGCCACCGTTGCACCTCAAGTCTTGGCAAACGCCACTCGCTGCAACAAGGCCGAGCAAGTTATCCCAAAATTGCATCCAATACAATCTCTCACCTTTCTGTTCTACATTGACCAGATGAAAAGCTTATTCTTTTAGCACGAATGAACGAGCTGGAGTCCATTGAGGATCACCCCCTCAAAGCTCAAACAACGTTTGCAGGTCATCCAACTCTTAACAGAAGATGCAACTCAGCTCATCCAACTCAAACTTACGAGCATGCACAGAAGAACAAAAATAGTCAATGGATCCATTAACACCTCAAACCCAGATCATATCCTTCTCATTTTAGGGCAAGACTAACGTTTTTGTACATTATAGAGCTGTGTCACTTTGAGTACCCGTACGTTGAACAGGTTGCATACTTGCATGCACTGATAAAAGTGGGGTGAGAATTTTATGTAAGTTGAACAGTTTGCGTCCAACTGGGCAGCAAGCTATTAAAAAAAAACTGAGTAGCCCAAAAGCCGATAACCTTGGTGAAAACTTGTAACCACCACCGAGACTTACCAAACTGAATAATTTACTCATCCATCTACTCAAGACTGGTAGAATAATGAGTCAGAAGACTGATGCACTCACGATGCATATGAGATGAACTGCTTCACCATTAAGCTGTAGGATAGGCCCCATTTCAAAGCTTCAGAAAATTATCCTAAACTCTAATACCCTCGTGAAGAACATGGTGAGATACACAGGTAGCTTGGATCAACCGTTGCTTCACTGCCTTTAGTTTTATGAGACGTACCAGGGGGTAGCCTATCCGGAAAGCATTAATTTCAAATAATATCTGTGGCACCCAACTTAATAATATGACCCTGAACCACAGGCACTTAAGTAGCCACCACTGGAGCCACGAGTGGTGTAAGGAGAAGAATACGAACTACCATCCAACTGAAGTGGGAAAAAAAATCAATCACTCAGTTGTGTAATTCCTAACAAAAAATGCTCCACTGGGAAAATAAATAAATGAACCAAAAAAATAAGAAGGGATAGATAAACAGAAAAACATTGAGTTAGCAATGAATAGAACATGGTCTTCAGGTGCCCTAACCCCAATATAATTGAGGCTAGTACTCAAAAAAAACATTATGAAGATAAATTGGAAAATGAACTCACATCTTCTCCACTGGATACATAATTCCTTCCATAACCAGAGTACGCTACCCCTGCATCGCCCTTGTTCAGTCCACCTGAGTAAAGGAAATAAATTCTTGGTAAGAAAAGCAGTCTGCAACATTGCTGTGACTGTTTTGTATCATACTAGCAGTTCATAAACATGATACAAACCACTGATGAAATTAGACGCAAAAAAACTTCAGTGAAATATAAACCTTTAGCACCTCGACCATAACCCATGTTTGATGAGCGATGTCCTCTAGCTTCATATGACTCTTGCAGATGTCCTCTAGCACCCGATTGCCCGTTCAAATCCTAGGTGTGACCCTCGTGAAAGCCTGACAGTAACTAAAATGATAAGTTTCATCATTCGAAAAAAATAGTACAATACATTTTCCCTTTGAACAGGGGAGCACTAAAATTATTTACATCAATTAAAAATAATGATGTAAAAGCTGGAGAATGAACCTTGCAGACTCGTGGGGATAATAATCATTATTAGCACGTGGTAGAGACGTATCATTTGGTGCATAAACATACCGGGCTTTTGAGTGTCTACCATATTCACCATAGCGAGGCAGATCATCCTTAACATGAAACAATAAGATCACATTAATCGATAAAACCAACAAACGAATAAGATACATAATAAAATCCTAAGAAACCCACCATCGCAGAATAGGACCTCTTTACACCAGAAATAGAACCATATTCACGTATGTGACTGTCATGGTATTTTGAAGGTCGCTCCATTGGTCTGCCATAGCTTTCCTCTGCATGGAAAGGCCTCTTAGTGGCACTACGGGATGCACCAGGAGGCAGACTGTCCAAGTAATCCAGACCACGAGATGGATAAGCAGGGTCCCTATGGGTAAAGTGCCTCTCAGTAGCAGACCTAGAAAAAAAATATGCTGACCTAGGATGAGGTTCAGCGTGTCGAATGTAATCCCTCTTCAAATTCATCTTTCCATTACTTGGGACTGTTGCAAATAAAACCAATGACAGGATAATTAACTAGATCTTGTATGGCCAAATAGGAGATTAGAAGTACTTATAATCAGAATTTTATAATACTGAATATTTAGATAAACACAATGATTGTTGAATCAGAATTGATTAAGTTAGCATAAAGCAACATTAGATGTCACCTAGGTTTCTCTTACGTCATTCACAAGACAAACCATGTGATAAGCATCTATCTGGCTAAAATGATACTAAGACATAATTAAGATAAGAGTGGCCAAATAAACTAACAAAATAGAACTGCTAAGGATGCCTACCATAATAGTCTTTCAGCCTTATACCTGTTCGGTAGTACCTAATTCAGATAAAAATTCAACCAGTTCAACAGAGCTGATAATTTTTTTTTTCATATCTACTTCTGTTTTAGAATTTGTTATATGTAAAATTTAAAATCCCTTCTGTGCACATTATCATTACCCTCTAGCAAAATGATACTTAAGACATGCACATGACATACCAGGGGACCTCCCGAAGTGGGGTCTTTCAGTGGGAGGAAAGTCTCTTCGACTCCCAATCCTGTTCATTCCCATATCAAACGAATATCGAGCCCTAGGACCCTCAAACCGCCTAAAATTGTCATTATACATAGGGCGGCCTCCTAGGGCTCTTTCACTTCGAACACCAAACATCCAAGACTCTAAGTGAGAATTCCAGGAAACCCTTCCTCCTCGACTATCACTAAACCCAGTTGGGTAACCACTTCTGCCATGTCTGCTTGGTTTAACTCTCTGTCTAGGCCTTGACAACCTTGCTCTTACCTTAACCTGGAAACAGAGGAAAGAGCGTTTACACAGGATGCAACTCTAGATCATACAAAATACCATCAAGATGTAACATGGGAGCGAACCTTCCTGTCCCCGTCACTGAGTTCAGTATTATTGATAGCTTCAATGCAAGCCAATGCAGTATCATGTGTATCAAAAGTTATAAATCCAAAATCTTGTCTCTTTGCAGCTGGCATATGTCGAGCAAGTTCAACCTTTTCAATCTTCCCAAAACTTGTAACATAATCTTTGACCTTCTCTTCATCCCAACTGGCAGGTAAACCATCTACAAATATTGTCCGAACCTGTAACATCAAATAAGGGCTCCCTCTCACTCCCATGTATATCTTAAATGAATATTGCTAGAGATTATGATATTAAACAGAAACTCTTTTGCAAAGAAAACAGGTTTAAGGACAATGTTTGTTGAAACCATTCTTAAGTCAATTGACTGTTTCAACTTAATAGAACAGCAGACAAATAATTGCAATAGAAAAACCAGGAGGGATGAAACTTTCCCTTGTAACACGAGGAAATGCTCGAATCTTCCGTGACAAAATCAATAGATCACAAGAATGACAAGAAGTAGTGGAATTTTCTGAAGCTCGAGAACTGAATCATGATGTCTTTTTGATTATCAAGAGAGAGAGGGGGAGGGAGGGAGGGAGCAAGGGAGCAAGAGAGACAGACAGACAGACAGAGACACAGAGAGAGAGACAGAGAGACAGAGAGACAAACAGAGAGAGAGAGAGACAGACAGACAGACAGACAGAGAGTTACAGAGAGTTACAGAGAGAGAGAGTGAGACAGAGAGAAAGAGTGACAGAGAGAGAGAGAGGGTTGTGTAAACTAATAAGCCACATTCACTTCTCAAACCAGAAATATGTTTCCTTGCGAGAGCCAAAAGTGTAAACACAATATCTACTCATCTCATAAGCAGAACCTCTCAATCCCCAGACTAAGTTTTCCAGCATAACAAACTTCATGCCTCAGGGAATCGTTCTTCACAGAAAGTAATAGAAAGTATAAGTTGCACTGAGATCCTTGAACACTTTCTACGTCCATGAACAATAAAAACGAGAACTAGCCAGATATAGATATTTGTCTCCAGATTAAGGTACATGGTGAGTTACCCATGAAAATCTCACAGACAGCTTATTCTTACCGTCGAGTAATGCAAATAATGACTATATGTACCTGTGCCATGATTTCATCGTCGGGCTCAATAAAACTATCTGCAAAAGAAACCTTTGCCGGCCTATCAGTACCAAGCACAACATCCCTTTTCTGTAACCTCCGGCAGGCATCCAGAGCATCAGACCTAGATGAAAAATCGAGAAACGCAAAACCTCTATTCAACCCCTCATTCTTTGCATCCTCGACCAATGTCAATTCCTCATATTTATCCACTCCGTACTTCGCAAGCTTCTCTTTCAACTGTAACAAGAGCACAAATATCCCGATAAACAAAAACAACTAGAAGAAATAGAATTCAGCGTTTAGAGAATCAAACAAAATCTCACAGCATCAGAATACACTTACAACTTCTTTAGACCAGCTCTTGCAGATATTACCAACGAAGAGGTGTCACTGTCCTGGCTAGGGGAGACCCCACATCGCTTGCCATTAACCTATAGGATGAAACCCATAAACAACATAACCAGCGTCGACTTTGCAGATAAGTTTTAAGAGAATCGAGAACACTACGAGTACCATTGGATGCGGTAATTCGTTAACTGCTCGTCTAGCTTGTTCAATAGAAGCAAACCGCAGAAAGGCGAAACCCTTGTTCTTCTGCGTCCCCGGAATTCTCATCAATCTTATTTCGGTGACATCTCCAACCTCGCTAAACACTTTCTTGAGGTCCTCTTCAGTAGCGTCACGGTCCAAACCACCGACAAAATTTCAAACTCTTTTCTCTTGCGCCTCTCCTTCGCGACTTCATGACGTTCATCTTCTTCCTCGCCATCAAGGAGCTCCTCTTCCTGACCATCAATTTGCTCTTCCACCTCGACCATCTCGGACTCGTTCCCGTAATCTTCCTCCTCCCAGTTGGGTTCAATTCCATCATGCATGTCATTCTGTCCAACGGCGTAATCACTGCCTTCGAATGCAGAGTGAGAAGCAGGGTCTTCGTCCGGTTCAGACGAGGGCTCGTGATCATCGAGATCTAATCTTTCGGCTCGGTCCATCTCGTGGAACTCCGCAGCAGGGAAATCATTTCCACCCGTAACTGGAACAATTACAGAGTAAAAAAGACGAGCCAATTCTAAAACTCTTTCAGACTAAGACGCACGGAGACGAAATACAACCTTGGGGAGGCGCGGAAGAACCGCGTGGTTCTTCGTCGCGAGAATCAGACAGAGCAAAGCCGCCGGCTTTCTGGTCGACGGACTCAGTTTCTTTAATCTCCTCTTCCGTTTCTTCATCCATCTTTGGAATAGGCCTTTTCTTGAGCGCGGTCGCGGTGGATGGTCGCCTCACTGCACGACGCTGCATGGTGTTCAGAGAAGGAGCTACTACGGTCACACGGCAGTGCCAACTGCTAAAACCTCCGCAGCACGACACACTTTTACGAAGATCGGAACTCGGATGCGCCAAACCCTAAAACCTGAGGTGTTTACTTCTTCCCGTCTTGAACGCTCGCGCGCTGAAGGACAAATTGCGCATCTATTCTCTCGAGACAATAAGTGTTAAATTATTTTATTTTATTTTATAAGTAATAACTAATTTTTTAAATAATTAAATGGACGAAAATAAAAATGTGGTACTAAAAGTTCTAAAACTAAAATTCTTTTCTTATAAAGGAACGACTTTTCCGAAATCTCACTTTTAAGCAAAGATTTTGAGGAATACTAAGAGTACGTTACTGTTTGCATACATTTTATGTTTTTTTAAAAGAATTTTTCAAATATTCCCATAAGGGAAGTTTCTTTACCGTGGGAATTTTTTATCTCGAGATTTGAGTAATGCAGTCTAATAAGCCAAAAAAGCTAACAAGAGTTACAGGAGCTGTCTAATGAAGAGCTTCTTGACATAGCTCATCGAAAGAGTAAATAGTAATTTCTCGTATGTTTATCTAAAGTAGTGTATCTAAACAAGTTTTTATATTTGAACATGTTTTTCTTTTATGTTAAAAAAAGTGTTACTTCTCCGTAATAGGCTCTTTAAGTGTCAGAAAATGCTAACTGCACTTATGCACAGTACTATTGATATCTAAGATTTATCCTTTTAAATATAGAATTTTATAAAATAGATTTTTTTTTTATTTTTAAAAACTTAGATTAACATGTACTTGGGATAGGTATTACACGTAAGTGCAACTAGAACTCTTTAGTGTCTTTCTCCTTTTTGTATATTGCACACACGAAATGGAAAAAAAATGAAATAATTATTTTATAAAATTTTATTAATTTAGATAATTATAAAATACATTATAACCAAATTGCGATTTGGACAAATACATATATACAAGAAAAAAATAAAAAAACATAGGCTCTTTTGGAGTAGTATTTTTATAGAGAAAATGAATATATTTGATCCATTTTAACATTTTTATGGTGCAATTACTATCGTGTAGTCAAAACTATCATTTGAAGGGACATCACTTTAGTATAATTTCTAATAAGTTATAACAGATTCTTTATCTCTATAGCACTTATTATATTGACACATAAAAGATATCTCTTCGGTATGTACTTTCTTACAAATAAGAAATAATGTCTGCGTAATACTTTGACTAATATTTGTGTTCTTTTTATTTTTGGTAGATAAATGCAGTGCCTAGGGTTTATCATTTATAATTTATAAATTTATATAAAAATAAATTTATTTTTTAACTTTTTTTTTATTGGCTGGTATGTTAGATAGGTGTTGTGTTGAGTTAGCATTACTCTAAAATGAATTACATTCAAAACATAAAATGGATTATTTAAAATTTAAACACTATGTCTTCATTGGTTCCTTCTTTAGTGATCTAAGTGTTAACAAACATCAAATAACTATAAATTGTTGGTGATATCTCTAGCAGAGTAATATAACCATAATGTAATTTTTTGGATGTAATTTGAAATAAACATATCATCACAAATCAATACCACTTTTTATCTAATTTTACAAAGACATAGAAGAGCAATTATAATAAAATATTTAAGCATAAGGTATATTTTATAAAAAATTTGCAGGAAATAAATGTATTTAATTAGGTGGAGTATTTAACATTTGGAAAGAAAATAAACTCAGCAATTTTACGATTAATCTATCGTCAAGTAATGCAATTATATTCGATTATAGGTCATAGATCAAAATATATCATAAGTTAATATATAATATTAATTAAAGAATTTTGTCCTCTAGAAAGAGTTGATTTTACATTTAACTTAAAATTTTTGTGTAAATTTGTTTCCTTATAGAGTAATGCTAGCCGAACCTCAATGAAGTACCCCATGGCATACCTCCTAGTCAGCATTTTTTTTAAAAGATTTTTATTTTTAAACTT